>BSBN01000848.1:7200000-7800000 GCA_027924645.1 Cunninghamia lanceolata | reverse complement strand
AGCCTTCAATAACTTTAAAAATCATGAACCAAGTTCTCCTATTAAATTGAAGTTTCTCATAATAAGTGGATGGATTGCCATTATCTTGTAGATGTAGGGTGAGTTCAGGATCATGATGGGACAAACAATGCCCCTAAGTGGCAATGAAATGCTAAAAGTAGACTTAAGTAACTTCATGTCAAAAATTGAATGAGTTATCTATATAATATGAAAATAAGGTACTAATAAAAGTGCTAAGAAATTGAATGTAATTTATGGGCTACTACTTTTTTTGAAAATTTTAAAATTAATTTTGTGAATATTGGATATTTCAATGAGGCACTAGTATTTTTTTTTAAAGCATAAAAAGTAGGTGTCATTTTGGCCAACTAAGTATGAGCCAAAAAAATATTTTTCCTCCAAACTTTGGATTTAAGTAAAGCACACATGAGTAGACGTGACACGTATTTTTTTGAATTTTTTCAATAAATAAATAATAATTTATGAATTTTTTATTGTGACTTTTTAAAAATATTAAAAAATAATTTTCCAGCCAACCTAACTTGGTGAAAAATCTATGAAACTCGAAAGTTTTTTTTAAAACCTATAGCCAATAAAGCCTAGAATGTGACGCATCTCATGGATTTTTAAAAAATGATAAATAGTTTGAAAGTTTTTCCATATGCATATTAATTAGGAAATTAGACATAGTGTATGTATAATTTTTTTTTTATTCGTAAGCGTTGGAGGTCACAAGGGGGACCTCCTCTCCATCAACATATCCACTTAACCAACTTAATCAACTTAGAAGCCACATAGAAACCACATGTTACTTAGGGGATTCGAACTTTGATCTCCATCGTGAGAACCTTTGGCCTTTGCCATTCAAGCACAACCCCGTTCACATAGTGTATGTATAAAATTAATAATAATTACCTATTAAAATTATAATGAGGTGTATATTATATTTTTAGAATCTTTATAGTTTTCTCTACGAACCCTTTTTGTTTTATTAAATTTGGTAACAAAAAAGTATGTCAACTTCAAGGATCAAGTCATGGAAATTTCAAGATAACACTAAACAAGTGGTTTTGCAAGTTTCTTTGGCAAGTTTTAGGACTCCCACTTGCCTAAATCTAAGGTAATCCCTAGGAATTTTTGGAGGGATCCATATTTGAGATAGAAATATTAACACTTTTCCATCTAAATTTGAATATATGTCTAAATGTTAGCACTTTTTCATCTAGAAGGATTTTTTTGACATTGCCACTATTTGGCCCATCATGATCTTGCACTCACCCAGTGGGTAGAAAGAAAGAGATCATAGAGTTCTTGGTATAAGTTGTAAGAGCATCTAGTTATATCTCAAATGTATATTTTGAAATGTTCATTATGGTTATCAAGATCCATCCTGACTTTATGGTCATATTTGATGTTGAAGACTTCATCATAAGACAAGGATTATACTCTCTCTAGGCTCTTGTAATATCTGTGTCATCTTGTCTTTAAAGAGATAGAGGACTTGGAGTTCTAAAATTTTGAGGAGCACTTGCTCTAGAAGTAAACAATGATAGTTTTCCAATCGATTTGCAACACATGATCACTTTTAGGGAAGGCTTGCATTTTGGTACCTACATCATAGGCAAAATAAGTTATAAGATGCCATGATTGTAAATGTAATATTTTTTAATATCCAATTTGAAATTGCCTAAAGAATAGAGTAATCAAGTAATGCTTGGTAATCGAGTCTTGCAATAGCCAATCAGAACAAGATCCAAGTACACAAGTTCAATAATATGGGAGACATTACTTGAATGATATTATCAAGATTTAGCTAACCTTTTTTCGTATCAAAAAACCATGATGTGTGTGCATGTGTGAGTTGATTTACATTTTCCATTTGCATTGGTTCCATAAAAATGAGAGAGGTATCAAGATTATGTATGATTTGACATCTAAAGTAAATATTGGTCTACAATTAGTTTGACATGTTAACTTGTAGACATATTGCTTTAAGTCAAGCATTGCTCTGCTACTTGTCAGATGTGCATAGTCTACTGATTGTGGAGTGTTGATTTGGAAATGGTGCCTAATCCATGTTTTGTATTGACCTACACATGAATTAAGAAAGAAATTAATATTGCCATGATTAACTTAATCCAAACTACCAATGAAACCAAATGCAAACACATGTACCTAAATGTGTGAAGAGGACATCTGTTGTGAGCAAGCTTCTTCTTTCTTTCTAATGGTGGTACAAATTTTATTTTACATTTTAGAGTACCATTTGAAAGAGAATGTGGGTTCTATGCAAAGGCTTTCAATGTATTTGACTCTAGATATAGTTATAAATGTTAGGCCTTGTCTTTCAATCTCGCCTATGCTTATTGTAGCCTTGTTCAATGTGAGGCCTTGGGATTTGTGGATTGTAATAGCCTAATCCATGGTTAGGGTATTTGTCTACGATTACCGTGTGTTATAGGTATGAAAGGTATGTTTTTTGGTCTTTCCCTATCCCATGTTGGGCCACTATAGGTATCAAATTGAACTACAATGCACATTGGCAAGTCCAAGGATTTGGAGTTGAGATCAGAAACAATAGCTTTGACTTCTTCTAACAATCCATAAGTTTTTTGTTAGCATGACCCTTTGGCCTATGCATAGGAGCACTTCTTGTTGGAGTTGATCATCATCATTATCATCATGTGATTTTCTTTGTGTATTTTATGTTATGCTAAGCACCATAGGAAGATTTAGTAGCTTTAACATCTTTCTATTATGTAGCACAAACAGCTTTTTGGTGGCAAATAAATGCATGGAGAGGTTAAATTATTCTTGCTCTATTATACTTAGTGATTTATTTGTGTGGTTCATTAGTGTTTCCAAATCATATTGTATTACTTTTGCATCATATATGTTTTGTAATATGGACAAAAAAAAGTGGCCCTAACTATCACCTTTTTGATGGAATATTCTTTCTAACATTACAATTGTGATAAACATTTGCTATAACATCCTTGTAGTTGAGTGTGATGCATAAATGGGTTTATCCATGATAGGTGGTAGTTGTGCAAGGTTTTCTATAAGGATAATGGATACACCATCGAAACATTGTTATTGTTGGTGAGGAAATCCCTCAATAGGCACTTGTCCATTTTAGTAATAGCTTCGAGCCCATGAAACTCATCCCATTTATGAGGATGTATTCGATGTTTCACATTTCTTCCTAGAATAGTGTAAGAGCATGTCCTTATAATGTTTGCATTTCTTTTAATGGAATTCTAAGACCTACATGGATTGTGGAGACATGTATGTTGTAAGTAGCCACTCTTGTAGGTGCAAGTGTGAGTAGCAGGATTTGTTTGTTTGAGTTCAAATTGTTAAGTGCATTCTTGATGCAATTGATTAAGTATGATTTTCCAGTTCTCATTATTCCTTGAATGATCATACATAAAGGTTGTTTCAGGGACCTATCCCTATACTGTTACATAATGGTGCTTAGTGCAACTTCTTACTTTGGTGCTAGTTGGTAGCTTGGTTTAATGGATAGTGAGGAGGAGCAAGCATGTTGCGTGCATGACTTACTCATGGTTATTAAATGAAGGGCACAATCATATAAATGTGAGGGTGTATTGTGTTCATTCCATGCATAATTGACATCAAAGTCTCATCTACCAAGTATCTCTAACTCATTTATGTTGACATTATTGGTCAAATCCATTTACAATAGTAATTCCCACTCATACAGGTCCATGGATTATTGGGTCAATGTTTTCTCAATGTCATCATCGTATTCTTCTTCAACATCCTTCATTTGTGCCATGCAATCAATGTGTTGGGGATAGTATTTGTCCACATTCATGTATTTCCAATTTGTTGTGATTTCTTGTTTTGTAAGGCCTATGTATATTCTAATGTGTTAGAAATGTTTGTATAAGAGAAGCTCACTCCAAAAAAAGGTTTTAAAATGCCCAAATCCTTCCATTGGAATCCTATAGAAGCAAGGCCCGAATACATTAACAATTACATTTTCTTTCATCTTCTACCATTTTCTTCCTCTACAATGATAACATCTATGCTGATTATATTAGGGAAATGGTTTCTAAGTCAAGAGGTTGTTGTGCATAGGAGTTTGTGTAATTAGTTGACAACTCATATTCATCCACCTTTCTTGTTATAAGACATTACAGTACCTTTCTACAAACATTTAATGATACAAAGGTTCGGTTGTAAGTGATAAGAGGTAATTTTTGCAATATATGGCATGTTTCTTATGCTCCTATATCATGATTTGCAACAATCTCTATCATGAATTTATAATATGCTATCAAAGCTTTATCTTCACTTTTTTCCACATTTGATATTCTTGTTAACATCTTTGTTATCACTGGGAATTGCACCCATATGCAAGGCTGGAAAAGCTTTGCAATTCCATGTAACATGGGACTAATTTCAGGTTGTGGGTGCCCTATAATGAAATTAGACCTCCAAATTGTGGGCTGGTTCCCTTAAAATATTCTATTGGAATGTATGATTTTCTATTTTGGAAAAGGGTAAGAATGAAACTATAAGGAAATGAAAACTGTGAAATTTGGTGATGCACCTAATATGGTTAAAAATATGCAATCTGGTTCACAATATAACTCAGAAATCTGACTCACACAATCCAATCTTGGCACAAATATCACAAAAGTATTTCTAAGGAAGGCTTGAAAATAGGGTTTCTATGAAGGAAAAGGATTTCTCACAACACAGAAGGATTATTTTCATTAACACAACCTAAGACCTGCAATAACACTATGCTTAATACTACAAGCAAAAGTGAGACAATAATTTTAAAGGTTTAATAATTAAACACAATAAAACTTCATCAAATCACTTCAAACAATTAACATTAAATGGAAAGGTAAATACTTGATTCCAAAGAATAAAGGAAATATTGCAAAAGAGACAAAAATGGAACCTATAACCTGCTGATCTCTATAAAAACTGAAAAAATGGTGAGCTACAAAACCTTTTTCTCTCAAAGTGTATAAGAGCAAAAAGGCAAGAACTAGCAAAAACAAGTTTTGCTTTACAATATATAGATTTGCTTTCACTAAGAGACATGCAAAAAAGAACTGCAGCTAACTACCTCTAAAAATAAGTCCTCCAAAGTGATCCATGAGCAACCTCAAAAAACTCCAAAAATAAGGGCTCAAACTATCACAAATTAAGTAAAAATAACTTCAATTTGGACCTCTCCATATGCTTGACCAAAAAGTTGACCAAGAACCCTAAAAATACTCCTCAAATCATGCAAAAATCTCCTAGGTGGCCTAGTTAACTCAACTCATCAATTTGCATGATTTTGTTTTTGCAAAATTGATTGTGAGTAAATAATAAAGTAATTAGAATAATTACTCCATTATTGGTTACAACTTGTACTTATTTGATTTTACAATTTGTGAAAAATAATAAAGTAATTTGTAAAATATTACTTTATTATTTATTTACAGTAGATTTATTTGCAAAATCATGCATGAAAAATATAACTCCTTATCACTCCAAATACACATGCCTAATTTGCATAATTTGAGCAAAAAACAAGACTTAGAGAAAAATACAACCTCTTTATAGCTCCTTGTGAGAAAATACATCCACTTGCATGCCAATATGCCTTAGGGGAAAAATATACCCTTATCTCTCAAATACATTATCAAGAATGCATAAAAACAAGGCATTACATATAAATCCTTATAACTCCATATTTGTATCAAAAGAAAACAAACATTCCTCTCTGCTTTATAACTCCAATCACCATGCAAAATATCTCACTGCCACATATATATCATGCAAAATAAAAGCCCTAAGCTTCTTTGTTACTTTGCCATATGCACTAACATGTCAAATACATCATAATCCCTCCATACCTCCTTCATGCAAAATACTCCTTGTCACCTTGTCTGCCACCTTGTCAACTCAAACTGCCATTGTCTATGCTTATCTTTGACTCCTTTTGACATGAAATATTATAAGGCACAACATTATTTCCTTTGACCCGGTCATCCTGCATAATACATGTACTGTGAAGGGAAACTTTTCTTATCTCTATCTCAAAACACATGATGATAGGGAAACTTTTCAACCATACAATGTCGACCCCAAGATAATGAGTGTTTATTTGAAATTTTTGTAAGGTATAATGCCCACCGACCACCATTTGATTCTCTTGACTTTAGAAACAAAAGCAAAGAAGAGCTAGCAGCCACTCTTGGCAATGATGCTAGGTAAAAGTTTTGACCCCGATCAACGTTTTAGATATGGCAATAATATATTTGGTGAAGTCAAAAAATCAAAAGATGAGAGAAGAATCTTCGAACAAAAGATGAATGAACCCTAAACTTAGTTCATTTTCACTCTTTCATCCTTGTTGGTCACCGCTTATCTCTACAACTTCTTGATATCTAGGGTTTTCCTCAGGCTTTTGGGCTTCTCCTCTCAACCTTTCTTTGTCGAACTCCATGATTTCTTGCATTGAGGAGTGGTAGGAAGTGGTAAGTGTTGTATCTTTTGTCTTTAACTAGCATTTCCTTCATCATTATTATGGCTTCTCTAACATGAATGGATGCGACCATTACTGTATCTCTTGCTCTTTCTGTAACATTCATTTCTTGACACTATCTTATTTTTCTGTGTTTGAAAACCTCTTTTAAAATGTGAGTAAAAGTGAAAGAAATGATAAGAGCCTTCTTTGGAGCCCGCGGCCATGATAGTCTTCCTCTCTGCATTCAAAGGTACTGTTATCTTGCTCTCTGGACTATATATACTTTTCTTTCATTGTATTTTTTAAAGAGAGACAAGAGTCTCAATCTTTCTTCATCTGGGTGTCTTGAAATTCATTTCGTTCTGTATGGCCGTGGCCATTGACACTTTCTGTAGTATATTTTTTGACTTCCTAACATGAAAAATGAAGGTTTTTCTATTTACAAGATGAGGGTTTCTTTATAAATGCATAATATTGCATTCCATATGTACGACCACACCTGTAAACACTTGTTCTGAGCTTTCTTTTGACTGTCTTCTGAGGAAATGAAGAAGGGTTTCATCCTGTAACAAGGGTTTTGACTGTAAAAATCATTTCCAGGCACGGCCATACCAGAAACACACTGTAGCATCATTATTTCCTTGTAAATGCAGAAATTATGTTAGGGTTTCAACATAAATCGATATGGGTATTTGGTCATTTCTCTTCTCCAGGCATGGCTACGATGCTAAGATACTTTTATTCATCTTTTTCACTGCAATGGAAAAAATACACTAGGGTTTGTTGGAAAATTCATATGGGTATTTGTAAAAACCCCTCTTTATGTTACGGCCAGGCTTATAAAACATTTCTATCACTCTTCTTCTTTCACTGTGCTAATGAGATCAAACTGAGGGCTTTGATTTTTACATTTGGGTGTCCTCTTTTTGGCATCAAAACTCATTTTCCTTTCACGGCTATGGCAGAAACAGTCACTGTATTAACTCATTTGACTGTACATAAGAAAATTTGCTAGGGTTTAAAACACTCTTCAACAGTTTGCATTCTATATAGACTCCACTATAACATTATGGCATTTTCTTTTCTTTCTGAGAATGGTTCCTCATTTCTATTCTGTCAAGATAGATATCACTCTCCATTCTGGGCTGTAGTATGTATTATTTTCGCTTATATCTCTGTGCAAATGTTATCTGTTATCTTTGAGACTTACTTCTCTAAATCTGTAGCTTGTCATACCTTTTCACCTTCTTGAGCACTCAGAAACTCTATGGCATGTATTCTTCATTCATGTCCTCTTTTGTTCTTCAATATGGTAAATGCTTATCATAATTATATCGACCAGAAATGATGAAAACTTGTATTTCTTTCAGCAGTCATACTGTAGAATATATATGGCATATAATGAGTCTTTATTGTTTCACTTCCTGTAGATGCATTTACCCTCCTGTAGCCAGTATGCTATGACTGTCACTCTTAGGTTTTAGGTTGTTCTTCATTATGGCATATACCTGTATCACTTGCCTTGGCTACTCTTGATCATTATGAATACCTGCAACATGATATTATGCTTACTGCCTTTTGATTATAATCAAATGAAACCTTTGTCTGTCTCCTGCAGGCATTACTCTGCAACCCTTAATTCCATCATCATACTACAATGTGAACACTCATATGATTGATGAATAAAAAGACATGCATCAATTTGACTTTGTCATTTGTCCTCTCCTTTGAACATCATATGCATAACAATGAAGGCTCATGTAGCTAATCATTCCATTTGATATGCAATTAAGATCTGATTGGCATATATGTTTTTTTGTCCTTGACTATTTTGATCATAAGTCTGCTATTCATCTCTTCTTCATATCTCTGTCATTTCTTAAGTGTAATTTTGTGAAATATGACATAAAACATGATAGCAACAAAGTACTCCGATAATGATATGAAAGAGGGAAATACCTTTTGTGGCTACAATTCTATTTTCTGCACTTTGCCAACTTGACTCAGGCATTCTAAATTAATCTGATTTGTCTCAATCAACTGTAATGACTGTCATGATGACATAGCTTCTCTGCAAGTTGATTAAATGATGCATAATGTAGCTTGAATGATGCATCCTGTATTTTCGGATACTCTTTTTCAAATGAATAAAAAGGAAACATGCTGGGCTCAAACCCTTGTGGGAGCCACATTTAATCCACATGTTTATTTGTCTTCAAATCAGCAACATTACTTTTCCTATACCTGCACAGTGAACAAACAAGTTAGCATAAAAAATATACCTGATGGTATTGATTGATCTTCTTCATGATTTTCCTGATTTGTAGAACTTATCTGATCTGATCCTTCATATGAATTGCATGATGTGACAAGTTGATATATCTGGTTGATAAAAGCATATGATAACTCTAAACATCTGGAGCTCTAACAAGACTGTCCCCAATTTTTTGCAGGTTGAACTAATGATAGGAGCTTAAGATGAAGACTGAAGAACGACATCAACAAAACAACCTTCTTGCTCAGACAATGATGGATGTTTATTTTTATCATGTGTTTGCATTATTTCTTTTATCATTCAGATGTATAGCTTGCATGTCTGCAATTGCTCAGTCTAGTTACTCCCATGGCTTGTGTGGGACACATTTGAACACTTCTTTTAAACATGATCAGTTAATTTATCCTATGCACTTGATGTCTGTGTATCTCTTTTCAATCAATGCATAGAATAAAGTAGCATATATTGAATGTATGTTCAAAATATGACATGAAATACAGTTTAAACAAAATATCTTTCCTTCTTTCCTTTAAATTTGATTAACTGAATAATCAATCTAACTTATAACTTCTGAAAGATAACACCATGTAAAAACAACTGTATTTCCTAAAAGATTGATACCTTGACAACCTTATTCTCTTGTCATGATGACTCATCAGTCTTGATTAGACTGATGGGTTATCCTGTCAACTGAAGTCCATTTCTGCTCTGTCAAGATATCAACTATTCATTAAATGCATAACTTCAAAGTTTTCTTTTATTCCTTTTGAACAATTGCACTTAGGTCAAACTAATTTTAGTGTGAACAAAAATTAGTAACAATCTCAACATAACTTTCTAGTTTCCTCTCAACTTTTGAGGTATACTTGGCATTTACTTGAGAACAAGTTTTTGTGAAATTGCAGTTTGGCAATCTACATTAGCTTTCCATATTTTAAGCATCGAGTAAGGTTGTGGATGTTTAACCTATCATTATTTCTTACTAGTTTGTAAGTTTTTTACCTTCTTCATCACATATTAAGATAGAGTCTATGTGTTTAGTCCATGGAGCTTTGTAATGATATTAAACATTATAGGGCCTTTCTTGTGTAAACAAATTCCCTCACTACATTTGAGATGCCTTTGGACACGATTGACTAACTCATAATCTTTCATGAGATCAACAAAAAATATATCTAGAGTGTTTAGCAAGTATGGATCATCTAGAGGAGATCATTATGTTATGTGGCTTCTTTAGGATTCATTATGATAATTCCATGCACTAACATATTTATCAAAGAAAATTCTAGCTCTCTCTAGTTCAACGCCATTGTTCTAATTGAGTGTGTCCATATCTAGTGCATCTAGAAACCATAGGAACCTATGTATGCAAGCAAAACCTCAATGTTTCCACTCATATCTATACTAATAATATTTTGTGTTTAACAATTTCTCTATGACTTCTTCATGGAATATCATAAATCACTAGTACAATTATAAGGATGTTGTGTATGGGTTTTGAATTAGATTTTTCGTGAACTATTTTCTCGAGTAGTGCATTGGTGCCAACCTATCTCTTGTAAACAATGTATGGAGGTTAGGCCATTTCACATTAGCTACACTCAGCATGAAGAACATTATGGGAGATCCCAACTAGTTGGTCATATTTGTTAGTTTGGTGTAACACTTTCTCCAATATGACTGTGTTCCTCATAGAGAAGTGCTAAAATGCATGAGTTGTGTTGGTTACTTTTCCCGAATTGGCAGAGGGTTTGCCAGCTCCAATGCACAGGCAGATTCGGCCAACAGAGACGGGAGGTTGTGTGAGCTGCCTCCTCTTCACTTCTGGTTCTACGGCACTAAGGGGGGTATCCCTATTTGCTAAAGGTGTAACATTGACTAGCTCAATGACAGGAAGATTTAGCTTGACAGTAACGGGCAGAATACTCTCATGTGTGGACCAAGATTTGTGTGATAAACCACAAGGTTGGCAACGTTCTTGGACATATGTGTCTGGTCAGGTATGAGAGTATGTAGGGATTCCTAATCCTACTTCTACAACTAACGGGTTGAAATAATGGAATGGTTTGAATTTGATGGTTTGGATGCAAGACAGGGGTTTTGGATCATAACTACTAACCCAGGAGCAGACCGGTGCCTATCTCAGGGCAAGGAGTCAAATAGACGTATACAACAGATGGTTTGCAACTAGCATTCAAGTTTCAAGGGGTTGGATCTAATGTTTGCCTTACAAACATCACCCAAGACTGGGTATTCAGTTGCCTCTACTTACAGATATCCCTGCTGACAAACAACCTTCTCCATGCTTAACCTAAAACAATTTAATCCACTCCTTGAATGGAAGTTAGAGATCAGGCATGTGATACAGAACCCTGTATCCTAGAATCTATGAAACCCTTAGCAACCAGATTCAAAAGAAGGAAAGCATGCAACAAAGGAGACAGACAAATAAACACATGCATAAGAGCATTTTTCATCTATATCAACATGAAACTGAACATGCGTGCAAAATACAACTCAGATGCAACACATAAACTCCACAGAGATAAAAATAGACAAGAAATGCTTTGTATTTCGTTATTCACACAAAAAATTGCCGAAGTCTTCAACAACCAAATATGAGTGACACAATTTGCATTTTATAGCAAAACTATGTACTCAGCCAAAATTACAACGGTCAACTCAAAAATCGCCAGATACAATGCATTGTGAGAAAATGGCGCTCAGAATAATAAATGCAGCAGCAGGGGACACAACAAGAAGAAGCAAGAGAAGGGCGAGGAGTAGTTGAGCTCGAGCCCTGTGCCACCACTAGAAGATTTTTGTCATAAACCTGGTACTTGGCCATTCAACCATCGGCCCATGCCTGTTTGCAATTCTGCCATAAATGGCTCAACAACCCTCATCTACTGTCAAAATCTGCAGCAGCGCGTCACTGAAGTTTTCCTACTTGAAACATGACTTCAGTCACAAGGAAAAAACCATCGCTGAAGGTTTAAAACCCGACCGTTGATCAAAAACCCATCGCTGAGATCCACGACACTCAACAATGTTGAAAAGTTGTCAGCCAGTGAAAACATGCCACTAGGCACTTCATGCTCCTATCGCTGACTTTTCCTTTCTTGATTTTGCCATGTTCGCCCTGTATATGCATGAACATATGCATATACAAACACCCTATATACAAGTCGGACCTCAAATTTTATTAGAACAATTTGAGAATCGGTTCAAATCCAGCTTGTATCCCTTTTACCGCACATCGGCTTGTATATCAACATATACAAGCACTTTATACAACCCATGGATGCTAAATTTCATTCACTGCACCTTATTCCTCCATCGCGTCCAGATTGCATGTCTCTCCTTTTGCATATCTTCGAATGTATAACTACATATACATTCGCCTCATACATACAAGGCAGATTTCAAAATTTAATGAGGCACTCGAAGTTGTTTTGAAATCTGACTTGTATCTAGCCTTTGTACCTTCGCAATGTATATCGGCACATACAAGTGCCCAATATACATGCAGCGGACCTGAAATATTATTAACTCCATCTGATTTATCCCTCAAGTCTGGAATGTATGTCCTCTTTTTGTATATCGACCTATATATGCAAACATACAAATCCCCTAACATACAACCAAAGAATCTTTTAGGATATGCGATATAGATTCCCTCTTGTATGTCGCCAATGTATGTCAAACATACATTCAACCTTGTATCTGCCTCTCTTGTATGCCGAATATACAAACCTATTTGTATATGCCCGCAGGTCCTACCACATGTATCTTCCCCGCTGCACTGTAGCAAATGCATATTAGCACGCCCTTGTATATTTTGCTTTGTATATTTCCTCTGCATACAAACAACGAATCTTTCCTGGAATATGCCTGCAATGTATATTTTTCGCTTGTATCTCCAGCACTGTAGTAAATGCATCTGCAACCTTGTATACTTTTCAATGCACCATTACATACAACTTGATATACAAAGCAGGAATATTCCTAGGAATCTGCGAAAGATTCCCCCTTTGTATATGCGCATTTAGAGCCTGATATACACTCAGAAATACATCTAACTCAATTTTCCAAAGGGCGATGGAGATTTTGCAAGCCCGCCAATGCACATTCTGACCTGTATGTACATACAAACCCCTTTGTATATACAAAGACACCTGCGCTTAGCTGATTTTTCACAATTTTACCACTGCAGAGGTTGAAAATGTTAGAATTTTTGGATTTTTTGGGAAGGGGCCTACATATTTAAATGCTTAAAACCTGATTGCTTATGCAGGCACCACCAAGTTGCACAACCAATTTATTTTCAAGGACATTGTGCAAGTTTGGGTGGAGGCCTTGTATAGTAGTTGGAATGTTACACCTTCCATACTTTTGGACAAAAGTTATAGCAAGTTTTTGGCTGCAATGACACATTATGAGATTGTAGAGGAAGCAGTGAAATCTCATATGTCTTTGAAATCTATTATTATGATATCACATTAGGTGTAAATCATATTCATGCATTTTGACTTCCCTAATTCTAGCTTGTAGGCATAGTGTAGCTACATTTGGGAAGAGTGTGAGAAAAGCCATGTCTAGTAGTCCATCGGTATTGTATTCATTTACTAGGAAGGGGCTAAGTTTGGGCTATGGCATGATGATATCATTGTCAGGATCTAGTTGTAAGGTTTCTTTTATGGTTTCTATCTCTCATTGTTTATTTGGTAATCTTGGAATAAATGATGATGAATACGCAAATTCATTGGTATGAATTTTTACTTCTAACACCATTGTGTCTCCATTGTCTATGTTAAAGCTACACAACATGTCTGAAACATCTATACTAATATTAGGCAGCAAGGCTAGTGATTTACAATTGGTCAGCATGTTTTGTTTTCCTATTATGTTCTGGATGGAGATTTAATGGCCAACTAGGGCATTTTCCTAGACACAAGCAGTTTGGGGTGTTCTAGATGAGTGAGGAAATTTGGTGGAGCTACTTCCACATATTTTCAAATAGGTTATTGTGTTAGTGTAAATAGGTTCATTATCTATCTATTTAGCTAATCACCCTTTCTAGGTTGATCCATTCACACTTACCTTAAAAGTTTACTTAGAGGATGAGATTCCCTTTTGTCTCAACTCATGTGGACTTGACACATGCCCTCACACTTGTCTCATGTGAGCTAAAAATGTTCATTGCTACCTTCCTACCTCCTTTTCCTTGTCTTTATCTACAAGGGCTCTCATTATTCAGACACTCTCATTTTTATGATAGACATACTTTTGTGCTTTATCATTCACTTGTGAAATTTTATCTCTTGATGTTGCATTGAGATCTTGGTTGCTCCAACATGGTAATAAAGCAGTGAATTGCAAATCCCTTCCCAAATCAAGGTGACTCCAACACTTAGATATATCATCAGAGTGTCGTGCAGCCAAACAGACCTCACCGTTGAGTGTCGTGCAGCAAAATTTGGTAACTTTAAATTTTTGCAGGTTTTTTTACCCCTTCTCCTTGTATCATACAACCATATGACCATATAACTGTACTATACAGATTTTAAAAAAAAAGTTGTAATTTTTTTACAGAGGGCCATCTTGTCCCCTACAAATTTTCTTCATTTTATGGTTGAATATTTGGTTTTTTGCAAATTTTTGTGAGTTTGAGGCCTGTACTACCTATTTTCTAGCCCACAAACCCTAGTTTTGGGTTAACCTTGTAGCCCTCAGTGCTAGTTTTTCACTTGTTCGGCCCACTTCAAGCCTCAATTTACTAGTTTCTTGGCCCCTTTTAGGTGCCCACAGAACTGCAATCTAAGTCCTACTAGCCGCCCTTGGCCTCACTCGACAGATCAACACTCAACCTTAGTAGGCTCTACTCCATATTCTAGGTCTGCTTTTAGTAGTCTCAACGATCCCTTTGGCCCTATTCAACCTCTGCAACAAGTTCGATCCCTTTGCATAGAGATCGACCTATTTTGGGCCCTATCTAGCCGCCCTCATCCTTGATTCTAACCTTTCTGTGGGTTTTTGGGTGCATTCCATCAACCTCACACCCCTACAAAATAGTTTGACCGCCTTGTTGGAGCAGGCCCAATGACCCCTTTGCTCATGTTTCATCTTTGGCATTGGCTTGGCCCTAACAGGACTAAATCCTTTTTTTGTGTCTTGATCTGGGTGTTTAAGGCCTCAATAAGCCCTTTTCAAGATCTCAAGTCAGTGATCTAGTTGAATTCAGCATTCACATGCTCTTTTCAAGCCTTGTCCTAACCACTCCATACTTCCATTGGCCTATTACACCTCCCAGTTCTAGGTCATTGACAACTCCTTTGGCATTTTGGCCCCAGGCAATCCAAACTCAGCCTACTTGGATCTAGTCTAGAATCAGATTCCTAGTCTGACTCAACCGGCTCTAGTCCGCCTCCAGACTTGGCCCTTATCAACCACCTTGTCCATGATGTTTCACTAGACCTAGACAACTTGTCTCTAGACTCTGACTCAATGTCCACCTTGCATGCCCAAAGCTCAAAAATTGGCCCATCTTGACCAATCTGGGCTCCACCAAGGCACCACCTGGCCCATTTTTTTCCTCCAAGAGGGTATTTTTTCTTTTTGCCATAACTTCCAACCCAAGTGGTATTTTTTTAATAGCCAATAGAAAGCTAATTCTGTTCAGTACATAGCACTCAAGTTTGTTTTGTAAAATAGAAGCATTTTTTAATGCAATTTTGGTTTTCAAAGCCACTATTTGTATTAAATTTTGACAGGGTATAATTTTCACCCCTGATATCAAAATTTTGTAGATTTTTTTAAACTTACCAAAAATTTTCAAGGAATCCATCTATAAATGTAATTTTAAGATTTGGATAGCCCATTTTATCAAAAATTATAAAAATCATCGTGTATTAGAAACAATCGATTTAGGCATCCAATCTTAATGACATTGTAATTTATCTTGCACATTTTTTTGGGGGAGCTATTTTTTAGCATTAATCATTTAGAGGGGGTAATCTCGCATTTCTACTTTGGATATTGTTGCTACTACGATTATGTCTCACACTAAATCCCTTCCATTTGAGTATTGTTCATAATATTCATAATAAATGAAAAATCAAGTGTGGATATTGTGGGAAGAATAAGCATACCAAAGAAGATTGAATTCATCATCAAATTGATGAAATGAAACAACTTATTATTGATCATGGTATTGCTTTACTTGATCATTATAATCCATCACCTACATAAACCTCATCTAGTCTCACTCAGACATTTTATGAGACAACAACATTTGAGGATGAACATTATAGTCCAATGACTTGCATTGAGATATCATCTTCTCCATCATCACCTGATGCTACATTCAAATCTAATGTTGACTCATCCATGGCTTCCAGAGATTCTATGCACTAGGACATTAATATCAATTTTCTAGATTCTCATTGGGACACATTTCTACCAAAAACAACATCCTTGTTTGTAGAGCCTCGCATTACAAATTTGGAAGACACAATTGAGGACATTCATCTTCTCTTTGATGACAGCCACATCAACACTATTATCCCCACATCTACATAGTTGGATCCTATTCTATATCAGCTTCCACGTGGAAGATTTGAGCAGCATTCGAAGACATCATCATGGACATCATCTAGGTCTTTGAATCATGTACATAATTTAGAGACATTCATCCTTCTTCCTACACGTTCCTATCTGGAATGGGAAGATATCTTGCACACTTCTATGGTTTTGTTTCTTCCCAAGGGGAGAAATGTTGTTCAACGATCACGGATCATCTTTAACATCTAGTGTCAAGCATCTACCAGCACTACTAGAGGCATTTTGAGGAGAGACTGCATGGTTTCTCTTCTCATATCAGTTTTGGGAGGGAGCATTTCCTCGCATGGAGTTATTTCCTTCTCAATGTTTGTGGGGGTCACATAGACCTTCTCTCTTTTCTCTCTTATGGCAGGAATATTTATTGTACACTTGTGATAGGAGTAGTCCTTGGAGGGTCATGATGAGTCCTCCTTCTTCTTCACTTGTACATTTATTTCATGCATATTTTCTCTTTTGGAGAGAAGTTTTATTTCCCTCTAGGTTTTCTTCTTTACTCCATTTTTTAGAATTTTTTTGTACATGGGTACCTAACCTAGTAGCTGGGACCCATCGTTATCATTGTATCACTACCCCTTAAGTTGCACTTATGGGGGGTGTTAGTGTAAATAGGGTCATTATCTATCTAGTTAGCCAATCACCCTTTTTACGTTGACCCATTCACACTTAGCTTAAGTTTACTTAGAGGATAAGATTCTCTTTTGTCTCACCTCATGTGGACTTGACACATGCCCTCACACTTGTCTCATGTGAGCTAACATGTATTTCACATTTGGAGGGGTAGTCAGACATTCAGTCCTACCATCTTGCCTCCTCTTCCTTGCCTTTATATGCAAGGCCTCTCGTTGTACATTTAAGCACTCTCATTTTATGATAGACATGCTTTTGCTATTTATCATTAACTTGTGGAAGGGTATCTTGATGTTGCTTTTAGATCTTGGCTTCTCCAACATGTTGTAGTCAGTTATGTACTTTCTTTCTCCATTTTTTATTTGTTGTGTTTTTTTGTAATGTAAACCTTAAGAGGGTGTGTTAGAAAATATGGTTTACATTTTATAATAAATTCACATTAATGACTTAGTATTACCATTAAAATATTTAATTAGTTAGGAGTTAGTTTCACATAGGTAGTTTAGGAAGTTTGGGGGAAGTTATAGAAATACAATACTTTATAAGCATTTGCACAATACATTGTAAAACCCAAAAAAATATTAATAATATATTTTACATTTTTGGTGTTATTGTGTGAGAAATATGGTTTAGTTTTTTATAATAATTATGCCTGAAATTTTTTCAACATTAAGATCTAATTTGTAATACAAAGAGTTAAAGCCTTCCATGTAATCAAGCTCTTGAAGCTATTGTGTTAATCAAATAAATATGTTCTTCACATATAGTTTTAATTAATTTCTGTTGTTTTGTTAATTAAGTTTAGATTTGAAAGGTCTATTGCCTATGAGGTTGGATAGTCCTTAGTTGGGCCCTCCAAATTTTAGTTGCATTAGGAAGTTATTACAATATATAGAGTCTTCTAAAGACAAACACTACTATCCCTTGAATCTGGGATATTTATACTTATTCTAACTAGTGGGATGACTTACAAAGAATATACATCCACATTTTTATTTAGTATTACCTATGGGTGACTTACAAAAATATGCAAATACTAACTACTATATAGCAGAATGGGGTTCATAACATTATCTCCCTCTTCAAAAATCTTTGTCCTTAAAACTTAAGATGAGGAAATTTGGAGAGAATCTTGTTGGGTTCCTATGTAGTATCTTCAATTTGTAGTTTTGTCCACTAGATGAGAATCTCCTCAATAAAATGAGTGAAACTTAGGTGCTTGGTGTGCTTGTTTGGTATAACCCTGGGTTTAGAAACATTGAACCCTCCTCATCCAATGTTGATAGCTCTATTATAATTCTAGTAGGCCTAGTCACTTTCTTGAGGCAAGAGACATGAAAAATTAGGTGGAGCTTAGAATAGGGTGGAAGTTCCAACTTGTATGACACCTCCCCAATGTATTGGAGCACTTGGTATAAGCCATAAAATCTAGGACCCAACTTATGACCTCACTTGTCATGCAAATAAAGCTACTTGTAGGGTTGGAGACATAAAAAACCCAATCACAAATATCAAAAGTATGCTTTGTCTAATTCTAATCCACTTGCTATTTCATGCAGTTTTCATCCTTGAGTTGGGAAGTGGGATCCATTAGTACTAGTAGTAGAGGACTGACCCTTGTTTGAATTATGCATGATTGCCATCAACTATGGCATCTTCTCTAATAGGTTATTGAACTTTTCTTTAATGCCCATTTGTACTTGATCCATGTGGTCATTCAGAGAGTGCACAATAAGCTGTGGTGGGTCATGAGAATGACCTGTGGCCATAGTGACAATCTAGAGGTAGCAAAAAAAGTGATTGGAATTATATGGGAAAATGATTAGGAGGTAGAGATAATCACAATCATATAGGTGCTAGAATGAGGAAAATAAGAGCTTGGGATGAAAAAGGCTTATTCAGAGTTATACATCAATTTGATTAGCGCAAAAAGATGATTATAACAGAACAATCTACCAAAAGAGGTAAATGTCATCCTAGACTTTCTTTTATTGTTGGTTATAGACCTTTGGGCCAAATTTTCCATCAAAACTAAGAAAGTTTGCTTGGATTGAGAGAAATTTGCATCGAAAGTTTCAAATTTAATAGTAGGATGACATATTGAACCAATGATTGAAAAAATTGTAGGTATGCAATAACACTCTAGACCTTGGAGAGGATTGATTATGTAGAAGGAACACTGATAATTATCTTGCTGATGCCCAATTCCAAAAGGATGGATCAACAGTACTCAGAACGAATGGCACACATGTGGGGATAAGAGGAAAGACGTTATAAGGTATGTCTAGTTTATGATCTCACCAATATACTTATCTCATTCATAAATAGTGTCAGCCCACTATTTTAGAGTGCTAACTACGGATGATTAGGACTACAACTCTAGACCACTATTCCATCTCAGAGGTACACGGTGAGTAACTTCCCAGGCTGATCGCTTATTGGTGCTAATTAGAATTCAGATGATCAAAGGTTACCTAGGGCGAGGTTGCAAAAAAATCCTATGGGGCCTTCTGATATAACCAAAAGTATGTGGAAGCTCATGATCATATACAAATGATGTTTGAGGCCTAGGTATTGAAGCCACAATACTACTCACTTCCCTAGGCCCTTTATGGGACATCCAACTTAACCAAAAATGATAGCTCCTCTAAGGATACTTGAAAACCCTTGGCATAGGGTTTCTAACCTAAAAATGAAAAAAATACTTATGAGGGAAGATTTTTTGGGAAAAACTTAGGTAAGAGATTGAGTGCAATTGCAACTACAATCACTTTCTAATCAGCAAAATCCCTTTAGGGCAAGGTGAGAGCATATGATGGATTGTTGTGCAAAAAGCCCTAAACTGATAATGCTACTTGCATAAATGGCCCAAGAAAGAGCTTTGATACTACTTGTAATGAACCTATAAGATGAATAAAAATAGTAGACACAAAGATGTGCAAAAATGAGAGAAACATAATGCTTTTATAATATTTGTAGTGCCACTCCAAGGGAGCAACCTCCAAATAGATCATACACTCCAATTACAAATATCCAAGCTACCTTCCCCTTGGGAAGTCATTACATTATATAAACTCTTCCTAAAGACAAACACCACTATCCCATGCATATGGGATAAATACTTATTCTCACTAACTAGTGGGATGGCTTACAAAGAATATGAATCCACACCTTTATTTAATATTACCTATGAGCAACTTACAAAGCATATGCACCCAACTAATACTAGCTACTATATAGCGGAATGGGGTTCATAATAGTTGGCCACACTAAGGAGAAAAGAATTATAATCAAACTTAATATTGAATTATAATTTAAATTAAATTAGGATGAATAACAAAGTCAAGTCTGGGAAGGGATAGAAGGTCAAATCTTAGTTTTTAAACCCATTTAGGTCCAAGGTACTAAGTGGACCTAATATGAATATCAATTTAAGTCAATTCTTTGGTCGGATTTGAGTTAAGAGAATCATAGGAGAATCTAAAGTCAAGAATGTAATAAACCTAGGGTAAAATTTGAATCATAGTTAAGTCCAAGGGAAACTAGTAATCGTGGTGAATGTTGAGTCAAACCTAGAGGTTGTATTGTCACATTTTAGAACGTGAAACTAGATTTTGGATACTTAGATAAAAGTAACCCTAAAAAACCATTATATGGTAAATTGGAACCAAGGAGAGGAGTTAGGAATTTGGTTAGGAGTTTGTGAGCTTAATCAAGTTCCTTGTGTTTGGAAGTTGTTCTAAGGGGTGATGTAATCACGATCATTTAGTACTTATGTATGCAAGTTGAGATGGGACATTGATAAATATAGGTAGACAAATAAAAAATTGGACTAGGCTTATAGTAGTAAGTAGCATGTTGTTATAGATTGCAAAGGTGGTTTTGACTTGAGATAGAACACAATTCATGTTTTAGTCTCTCAATACAAATTTGACATTAAATTCTGAAATCAAACTATAGAATATATATAATAGAATATTTTTCATCGCGCATAAAACTATGAACATCTTTTCCTCTTTATCAATTTTAACATAATTTTTAATACTTATCTAAACTCAATTCTTTTATCTCTTTTATCTAAATTTATTTAACACTGAAAAAATGAGAATAAAAACACATTACTAGATGTGAGGCATCAACTTTAACGGTCTAACAAGGTAAAGTGTACAAGTAAGAAGAGAAAAATAAAGTATTCTTCCCATGATTCTCAGGAAATAAAAAATAGGCATATACGCACACAAAGAATTAAAGAACATTCCCAAAGCAGCATTTAAAAGCTGAGTTTTGTCTCATAATATTTGCACTGAAAAAGTACAATCCTAATGAAAGAAAAATATTTCATATAAAACTAAGGGAAGTTATAGAGATCATTCAGATAATCTAACAAAGGAGGAAGGATTGGAACTCTGAGATTCTTAAAACCCATTGTCCATTTCTCCCCATCAAACACTCTTAACATAATTGCTCAATGACATAACTTATCTTCTACTCTGATGACAAGAGACAAAATAAGATGGGAAGATTTCAATTCTGATCTGTTCATTTTTCAGTAAGATGGGAAGAGTTCCATTCTCATCTGTTCATTTTACAGTAAGATGGGAAGATTTCAATTCTCATCTGTTCATTTTTCAGCAAGATGGGAAGATTTCAATTTTCATCTGATCATTTTTTTTTGAAAATATTGTTTTGAAACTATCATTTGTAAAATTGATTAACATGGACAAGGAATAATATTCTCTTTATTAAATCATCGATTTGCAACAAACCATTACAATAACTGAGAAGCTATTTGCCACAAACCCAAAATATTACTTTGGTAGAGTTACAACAGTATTGCAAGCCCTTGTTTTCCTCTAAACTGAGGTTTTCTATACCATAAAACTGGAACCATTGCAGTAGGAGGATAAAGAAAATAGCAATCTCTGAGCCAAACCACCAGTCAATAATCATCGTCCATAGTGAGGAGGATATAAATTGAATAAATAACTCCCGGAATATGACCCAGCACTGTTAGAATCAAACATATCCAGTATTCCCTCTGCAAAACAATTTCCACAACACAACTTCAATGGAATTGCTAAAGTTAATGATGATGATATTAGCGTAATATTAAAGCAGAAGAAAGTATAGAAGTAAAATTAGTTCTTACATGGATACCAAACTTTATAAGGAGTGGCAGAGGCGGCAAGAAAAGGGCCATGAAAATGTAGAGGCCTGTAAGTGCAGCGCTTTCCCCCATTAACAGATGAGATGAAATGAGATAAGTTCAATGTTGCAAGCACAACCATTGCCTTCTTCCTGCAGAGGCTTGTGTTCAACATGCAAAATGAATATAGTTTTTGTAGAGAACATATGCTTATCGATCAAGGAATTAGAATGACTGACATGGACGTTGTGGATTAGACGAGAAAAAAATGTGGGTCAAAGTTGAAATGAAAACAGGAATTAAAGACAGTAAAGCATGCAATGTTGCGAATTTTGTGACATTAAAGTAATTCGACTTACCCAAGCAAGGAATAAGCAATAAAAGTAAAGTGAAGATCCTCTTGAGTTTTAGATGTTCTTTCACAAATTTGTTGGAATCAGAGCAAGTGCAATACAAAATACCAAAGAGAAAGATGCTTCCAGATCATCTGGTCTTGCTTTTCCTGTCCTGAAAAGTCATCTTAAAACAATACCCGTATTCAATTACACTAAGCTTTGTTGTCCCAGAGTCGCCATTACGCACATATAGGTAAGTACTCAAGTTTCTACATTTTCTATAAGTAGAGCAACATTTAGAGATAATAAGCTATTAGGAAAGCATTTGGAAAGCTTGGGAAGCCATCAAAGCTTGGGTAGGAAATAATTTTCACACTGACCTCTCTATTAATCCCCAGTTTATTTGGTGGTCTCCTATTCTCAGTTATCAAGACTATTCCCTAGTTAAAGCACCATGGATGTATGCCTTGAAATTCTTCAAACGAGGAGTTGGTGTGTTGCTAGATTTTATTAATAGAGCCACCAAGAATTTTCTTTCTTGGCCTGAACTCAAGTTGAAATATAGGCTCTCTAATCAAGATCAGGGGACTTTTCAATTTGTTATTGATGCTATTCCTCCACAAATGCTTCACAAAATTGGGGTTTGTTCCCTCAAACCCTAGTGGAGGGATTGGAAATGGTACCTAGACACACAATTTAGGAATTATAGCCCCAAAAAGGACTACTTATGGTTGTCCCCACATCTTCTAATGGTGGATTAGCTTAAATTTCATTGGTAGCTTCAATCCTCTCCTAGGACCTAGTCTCACAGGTTCCAATGCATCGAGTGAAGCTATTCTAGAGTCTAAGTTAGCTCACTTTGCCTGGTACATTCTATATCGAGGCCTTCCTCTTGATGCTCACCTGGCTCATCTTCAATCCTCACTATCCTTTTTGTGGATAGATTGAGAATCTCAAGCATCTCTTTTGGTTTTTCCCTCATGTTTAGGAAGCTTGGAATTGGATTTATGATTTCTTCAGGCCCTTTCAGCCTACTCCCTTTTGTTGGCACATAGTTTTACTTGGAGACTAGCCTTGTCTCCCACTCAAATATACCTAGATTTGACATGCTTTTAGGGTGGAGATTCTTTTCAGCATTTGGAAAGATGGAAATACAACTCTTTTTTCCAATCACACTACAAATATTCACTTCTCCTTGTGCACTAAATCCATGATTTTTTCTCTAATGTGCTTCTATAGATCTAGGTGCAAGCTAGTAAAGTTGCACTTGAGGTTGTTCATCTTCAAGAGCTACTAGATCACTAAGGGAATGTTCCTTACACTATTGCTAGGGTTTCACCGGACCCTTCACGAGGACGTCAACGTGGCTGTAGCCAATTTTCCAGGAGGGATAGAGGCTCCTACTCCCATAAATCCCAACCTCTAGATTCTAGAGATAATATTGCTTATGGTGGTTGGTCCCAACCTTCCAAGCCACCTTTTACCTCTTTTCATAGGGGTGGCGCTCCTAGTTGGCCAAACTCCAACAAGTTTCCTCATCTTGAGTTGGCCATCTCTCTAGTCCATTTTCAACAGCCCTCGAAGGATATTCTTAAAGAAGAAGGTGCTCTCACTAGGTGGGATCCTATTAATGATGTTGCCCCTAGAGATGTGTGGGGGAATCCTAAGGATCAGGATCCAAATCCTCCTTCTAGCATTGCTTTAGTTGCTTAATGTTGTTTGGGCTAGGCCCTTATCATCTTTTTTTGGACTAGGTCCAACTAGACTTTTTGGGTGTGCCTTTTACCACCCTACCTTTTTTGTGAATATTGTACTATCATTTCTTTAATGCAAAGTTAAATAGGAAATATTCATTAAAAAATACACATAGAAAAGTATGGAACAAAAATTGAGGTCTGAGCATGACACACATAGGTCCAAATGATTCTCCATCCCATTTCCATGATAGATTTTTATTCCTACAAAATACAATGCATAAATGAATGCAAAATTTAAAAAGATATTTTTCAAGATTCTCAAGCTTTCCAAAAACTCAAAATTTGAATGATGAAAAATTCAAACCCTTCAATTTTTGAAACATAAAAAAAATCATTTTTCAAGAATACCCTCTTAAAGCTAAGGGTCTCAAACACACACCTTTTGAATCACATAATGATTTAAAAAAAAATCCATAGTTTCAGTATAAAATGGGAAAATCTCAAAATAATACAATTGAGATTGTTAAATTGATTTCAATCAATTTAACAATCCACCAATACAATCTTTCCTATGAAATGAAATGCCATATGCATCCACTTAAGGTTGGCATGGCCAAATCATAAAGAAAATTCAACTTCAAAGAATGGAGATGAAACCCTTATCTTCAATAGATAATGCACAAGTACTCATTAGAACATGTCACTTCTATCTAGAACAACAAAAATGTTTCACCAATTTATTAGGTTACGATTATGAGATTATCTATAGAAAGGATGAGACTTTGGTGTCCAATGCCCTTTTCCATAAATTTGAGGACTAGGGAACCTTATGTGCTTTATCCATCCCAACTTCATATTGATTATAGATAGTCCAACAAAGATGTAAATAAGATGTGCAAATTTAACATCTTCTTCAACATATAACAAATGACCCCACAAGTAAGCCTAGATGCACTTGGGATGGTAACTACTTGGGTGTTACAAAGGGCAAATTGTTATTTCTACAACTTTTGATCTTCGAGTCCCACTATTATAGGAATAACGTGTGTCCCCTTTTACAGGGCATTTTGAGTTTCTCAAGACATATCAATGAAGAAAACACACTTTCTTTTAGGTTGGTATGAAAAATGATAAAAATTTGTTATAAAATGTTGTACATGCCAATAAAAAAGGTGAAATTATTCAGACCTTGAACATTTTACATCCATTTCCAATTCTACAACTAGTATGAACTGACATTTCCATGGATTTTGTTGAAGGATTACCTAATTTAGGTGTTAAATCAATCATTCTAGTGGTGTTTGATCTTCTATCCAACTATGTCACTTTTATTTCTTGGCCCATTTGTATCATATCTCTACTATAGCCCAAGTCTTCCTTAACCAAATCTTCCACCTCCATGGTATTCCCACTTCCATTTTCTATGATCATCACCTCACCTTCACTAGTAATTGTTCAAGTAACATGGAATGCAACTAAAGATGAGCTCATCATATCACCCACAAATTGATGGTCAAACAAAGGTCAATAAATGCTTGGAGACTTATTTACATTAAGTTGCTTCTGAACAACAAACTCACTAGGCTAAATGGATAACCCTTGTAGAATGGTGGTACAACACTTATCATTCCTCCACTAAGACGTCACTCTATGAAGTTGTGTATGACCAAACTCCACCATCCCTCGCTTCCTATTTTTTGGTAGTTCCAAAGTGTAAGTTGTTGACTCCACTCTCAACACATTTAAGTCTTCTCTAAACTCTAAAGGACAACTTGGCCTTGGCTCAAAACCATATGAAACAAGTGTTGGGAATTAAGGTGTCTCAACCTTGGTAATTCCTTGCATTATTTATGTTTGTATTTATTTATTCATTGCCTATGTTGTAAATTAATTGTAAATTCCATATTGTCATTTTGTGGGATGTGGCACGATGATATGTCATCCTACATGGAAGATGACAATTTGTAATTTTGTCCTCACATGAGAAGATAGGCATCCCACTTTGTGGTAGGAGTATTTTTCCATGTGTCGGCATCTTGGATGTTGTGTAAGGGAATGTTTGACCGAAATGGTTATGACGGATTCCTATGACGAAGTTATGACATGTAAGAGTTAGTAATAGAAGCTTGTAAGATAGGTGAAGACATGTGTCATGAAGCATCTTTAAAAAAGGCATATTTGGGCACCCCAAGGTGGACTATGACATGTTGTAAGAGAATATGCTATTTATAGCCTGTGTATGATAGATTCTCTTACAGCTGTAAGTTGTAACCGCTATGACATATTCTATGATGGTCGTAAGAGTCATAAGAGCATCTGTCATAGCCCATTTTAAAATAGGCAACCTCTTTGGGATGGGAGTTGTGGACAAGTGTCAGATACATTATACAATGTTGACCAAGTGTCCTTAGGCGTGGGTTTTGGGTCATGAGGCCAAGTTGGATGCCCATTCCAAGATAGGACTAATATTGCCTTGTATATTCTATATAAACAGGTGCTTGGAGGAGGAGAAGAAGTATGTGATTTCTAGGTACTGTTACGCTGTCAGATTGACTCCAGACACGAATGTCGAAGACTATTGAAGCTTGCATTGCAAGTGTATTGTAAACCATATTCAGTTTTGATAATACATTGTGCAAGTTTCTGAGTGTGGGGTTTTTCACCCGATAAGGGTTTTCCCCATGTTATATCTTTGTCTTTCTTCTTCTGTCTTCTTTCTGGTTCTATGTGTATTGCTGCAATATCTCTGTTAGGTGTTTAATGTTGCTGTAATTATAAGGATTAAATTAAATTTGCATAGCTCTCTCCTCATTAGATTAGTGTAGGAAGCAATTTCCGCACACCTAGCTTCCTTTTAGATGGTATCAGAGCCTGACCAGTTTTGGTCTTAGCTGTTGGGTAGGGGTTTTTTGAGCTGATCTTAAGTTGAGTGGGAGTTTGTGTAGAGTATTATGTATCTTATTGCAGCAAGGAGATGGCAAGCACATTCAGAAGGATAGAGGTGGAGAAATTCAATGGCACTAATTTTGAGCTGTGGAAGCTCAAGATGGAAGACATGCTTGTTGATCGAGACCTCTAGGAAACTATCAATGGAACAAAACTAGCTGCAATGTCACAAGCTGATTGGGATCTAAAGGATCAGAAGGCTAAGGGTCTCATAAGACAGTCTTGTTGATTCTGTCCTATTAAATGTCCATGAGGAGGCTACTGCAAACTTGCTTTGGAATAAGTTGGGAGATGTGTATCAAGCCAAATCCCTGGTTAACAAACTTTTATTGAGAAAGAAGTTGTATTCCCTTCGAATGGAGGACGGAGGATCCGTTACAGAACATATGAATACTTTCAACATGCTGGTTGCACAATTGACATCCGTTGGTGTGAAGATGGAGGAGGAGGATCGCTGTATGACCTTGCTTTGTTCTTTGCCGGACTCATGGGATCATCTTGTCATGGCTATTGGAAGCACCACTTCCACATTCAAAATGGATGAAGTGGTTTCTTTGCTGTTATCTGAAGAGATGTAGAGAAAGTCTTTTGAGGCAGCCAAATAGGCTCTTGTAGTTCGTGGAAGACCCAAGGAGAAAGGGAAAAAGGACAAGAAAGCTGAGAAGGGTAGATCCAAATCCCATGGGAGATCCAAATCTCTTGGAAAGTCCAAGGCTATTTGTTGGAACTGTGGTAAATCTGGGCATTTCCAAAAGGAATGCAAAGAGGAAAAGAAAAAGAAGAAGAAGAAGAACCCAGATTCAGATCCTGACAAGTCACAAGATGATGGTGATGCCTTCATCATAGCCCTGGAAACCCATGCATTTGATGATGTGTGGCTGATTGATTCTGGTGCATCATTCCACATGACCTCGCATCAAGTGGTTTACTAAGTATGAGGAGTTTGATGGTGGAAAGGTGTACCTAGGTGACGACTCTCATCTGGAGATTGTTGGTTGTGGAAGAGTCTCTATTCGATTCCCTGATGGACAAGTGAAGGGGATCTCTAGGGTTATGCACATCCCAGGCTTAGCACGAAACCCACTTTCTATAAGTATGTTGAATGATGCAGGTGTGCAGGTTGTCTTGTCGAAAGAAGGATGCAAGATGACTAGAGGAGCTATGGTGCTTGCTAAGGGTACTAGGAGAGGTACTCTGTTTTAGCTGGAGACATGCATTTCACAATGCAATAGCTCTTCTGACTCAAGGAAGTGGGCAACAGTCACTTCATCCCCACCCTCTAAACGAGTACTGAAGAAATTTGTTGTTTCTAGTTCTGATGGTTGTAATCATGCCTTGGAAGTTAAGCTTCCTGCTGAAAAGACAATGTTATGGCATAAGAGATTTGGCCACATTGGTGAGAAGGGCCTACGTACCCTGAAAAATAAAAACATCGTTGAGGGGTTAGATGTGTAATCTTGAGTTTGAATTTTGTGAACATTGCATAAATGGGAAACGAAACCGTGTTCAGTTTTATTTGAGTTCTCATAAGTCTTCTGGTGTGTTGGACCTTGTTCATTCTGATGTATTTGGTCCTGTTAATGTTCTTTCGTTATCAAAATTTGTATATTTGTATCTTTCATAGATGACTACATTAGAAGGACATGGATTTATTTTCTCAGAAGCAAATCTGAAGTCTATAGTAAGTTTAAGGAGTTTAAGGCCTTTGCTGAAAATTAGACTGGTAAAAAGATTAAGTGTTTGAGAACTAACAATGGTGGTGAGTTCTGTTCTATAGAATTTGATAAATATTGCAAGGAACTTGGGATTGAAAGACATAAGACAACTCCATACACCTCGCAGCAAAATGGAGTTGCAGAGAGGATGAACAGGGCACTGATGGAGAAGGCTAGGAATATGCTTAGTGGAGCTAGCCTAGAACAAAAGTTTTGGGCTGAAGTTGTTGCCACTGCTTGCTATCTTGTAAATAGATCTCCTACATAAGCTCTTGTTAGAAAGATACCCATGGAGGTGTGGTTTGGTAGAAAGCCTTTAATAAGGCATCTTCGTGTTTTTGGTTGAGGCATCTGCACATGTGCCTAGGGAGAAGCGGTCAAAATTGGAGAACAAGGTTGTTAAGTGTATCTTCATTGGCTATGGTGTCAGTGTCAAAGAATACAAGCTTTGGGACCCTGTGGTTGAAAAAGTGTTGTATAGCAGAAGTGTCATCTTCAGAGAGCTTACACCTTCTTCCATTGTTTTACAGCCAAAAGAAAAAGAAAAGAAAGAGGATGTTGTTCAGTTTCCTGCTACCCCTGAGAAGACTAAACAGAAAGACAATGTTGGACCTGATGATGAGGAGAGCTCTTGCAGCTCATATGAAGAAGCTAAACCTCAACCTCAGCTCTTGAGGAGGTCCACATGAATCAGAAAGCAACCTAAGAGGTTTGGTTTTACATTGCTTGATTCTAGTTGTAATTTTTCTTTGCTTACTAATAGTGATGAACCTAGAACTGTATCAGAGGCTATGGACATGAAAGATGCGGGTTCCTGGAAGGAGGCCATGGAGGATGAGATGGCTTCTTTGAAAAAGAATCAAACTTGGGACTTGGTGCCTTTGCCTCCTGGACGTAAACCTGTTGGATGCAAATGGGTGTTCAAGAAGAAATTTGGTGCAGATGGCAGTGTTGAGAAGTATAAGGTCAGATTGGTTGCGAAGGAGTATTCACAAGTGGAGGGTATAAATTATGGTGAGATCTTCTCTCCTATTACAAAGATGACATCCATTCGATTCTTGTTGTCTCTTGCAACAACTTATGACTTAGAGGTAGAACAAATGGATGTGAAGACAACTTTCCTTCATGGTGATTTGGAGGAAGAAATCTACATGTCACAGCCAGAGCATTACATGGTGAAAGGTAAAGAAAATTTGGTTTGCAAATTAAAGAAGTCTTTGTTTGGTTTGAAGCAGTCTCCAAGGAGGTGGTACTTGAAGTTTGATGCCTTTTTGTTGTTATTGGATTTGTGAGATTGAAATTGGATCGCTGTGTGTATTATAAGTTTGATGGTAATCGTATTCTTATTGTTGCATTATATGTTGATGATATGTTTCTCATTGGGAAGGGTAAGAATATGATTTCTGATTTCAAATCTTAGTTGTCAGCATAGTTTGAAATGAAAGATTTAGGGGCAGCCAGGTACATCCTAGGAATGGAAATCAGAAGAGACAAAACCAATAGAAAACTTTGGTTAAGCTAGAGTAAGTATGTGAACTGTGTTGGATAGGTTCAGCATGGCAGATTGTAGACCATTGTGTGTTCCTATTTCTTTGGGGACAAAGTTGTCTATTGAGGATTGTCCAAAATCTCCTAGTGAGGTGGACGACATGAGCAGAGTTCCTTATGCTAGTGTTGTTGGTAGTTTGATGTATGCTATGGTCTGCACAAGACCAGACATTGCCCAAGCAATGGGAGTCCTCAGTCTATTTATGGCTAATCCTGGACGGGTTCATTGGGATGCAGTTAAGCGAGTGTTCATATATTTGAGGGGTACTTCCAGGTATTCCATATGCTATCATGGTAATGCTACAGGACCTCCACATTATGTTAATATTCATGGATTTATGGATTTAGATTGGGCAGGTGACATTGACAACAGGAGATTCACCAGTGCTTATGTGTTTACATTGTTTGATGGTGCTATTAGTTGGATGAGTAAGTGATAACCTGTGGTTGCTTTGTCCACGACAGAAGCTAAGTATATGGCAGAAACTCATGCTTGTAAGGAAGCCATTTGGCTTAAGAGATTATGTTCAGATATTGGTGTTGATGCAGGTCAGATTATGATCAGTTGTGATAGTCAAAGTGCGATTTGCCTTGCAAAGAATCCAACTTTCCATGCCAGAACAAAGCATATTGATGTTCAGTTTCACTTCGTGTGAGACATGGTAGAGGAAGGGAAGGTAAATTTGGAGAAGGTAGATACTTTGAAGAATGTTGTAGATGCATTGACGAAGCCAGTGGGCACAGAGAAGTTTAGATGGTGTTTGAAGTCTATGGGCCTCTCGGCCTATAGCAGTTAAATCCTGTTATTCTATTGGCTCTTACAAGGTGTTCGACAAGTGGGAGAATGTTGGGAATTAAGGTGTCTCAACCTTGGTAATTCCTTGCATTATTTATGTTTGTATTTATTTATTCATTGCCTATGTTGTAATATAATTATAAATTCCATATTGTCATTTTGTGGGATGTGGCACGGTGATGTGTCATCCTACATGGAAGATGACAACTTGTAATTTTGTCCTCACATGAGGAGATAGGCATCCCACTTTGTGGTAGGAGTATTTTTCCATGTGTCGACATCTTGGATGTTGTGTAAGGGAATGTTTGACCAAAACGGTTATGACATATTCCTATGACGAAGTTATGACATGTAAGAGTCAGAAATAGAAGCTTGCAAGACAGGTGAAGACATGTGTCATGAAGTATCTTTGAAAAAGACATATTTGGGCACCCCAAGGTGGACTATGACATGTTGTAAGAGAATATGCTATTTATAGTCTGTGTATGATAGATTCTCTTACAGTTGTAAGTTGTAACCGCTGTGACAGATTCTATGATGGTCGTAAGAGCATCTGTCATAGCCTATTTTGGAAATAGGCGACCTCTTTGGGATGGGAACTATGGACAAGTGTCAGATACATTATACAATGTTGACCAAGTGCCCTTAGGCATGGGTTTTGGGCCATGAGGCCAAGTTGGACGCCCATTCCAAGATAGGACCAATATTGCCTTGTATATTCTATATAAACAGGTTCTTGGAGGAGGAGAAGAAGTATGTGATTTATAGGTACTGTTACACTATCGGATTGACTCTAGACATGAGTGTCGAAGACTATTGAAGCTTGCATTGCAAGTGTATTGTAAACCATATTCAGTTTTGATAATACATTGTGCAGGTTTCTGAGTGTGGGCTTTTTCACTCGATAAGGGTTTTCCCCACGTTATATCTTTGTCTCTCTTCTTCTATCTTCTTTCTGGTTCTATGTGTATTGCTGCAATATCTCTGTTAGGTGTTTAATGTTGCTATAATTGTAAGGATTAAATTGAATTTGCATATCCCTCTCCTCATTAGATTAGTGTAGGAAGCGATTTCCGCACACTTAGCTTCCTTTCAACAAGAGGTTGATCAACATCGTTTTGAATGCACATTCATTATCGGGGACATGGTCTTTCTAGCACTATTAACTCTACTCTCAACACACTTGAGTCTCTTCTCCAAAATCTTAAGGACAACTTGGCCTTGTATCAAACCGTATGAAACAATAGGATGATCAACACAATTTTGAGGACACATTCGCTATCAGGGACATAGTTTTCCTACATCTTTAGCCATATAAGTAAATATCCCTCAAGATTACCAATAGACAAAATTTAGCGCTCAAGTTCTAATACATCCTTCTAGATACTACAACAAGTGGGCAAAGTGGCCTACAAGTTGGTTCTTCCTCCATTCTCTAAGATATATCATGTTTTCCATGTCTCATGTCGAAAGAAGGTCTTTGACCAACCTTTTCACATTTTATCTACACTTTCTAAATTGGATGAAGAAGGCTCTATCATCCTTGAGTTAGAGGCTATTTTGGACCAATGATCAAGCTCACTTTGCAACCACATCATCATAGAAGTTTTGGTTCAATGGTGTAGATTTCAACCAAAAGATGTCACTTGGGAACCCCTCCACTAGCTTCAACAAAATTTTCTCCAATTCAAGTCTTAAAGACAAGGATTTCTAAGGAGGGGGGTACAAGGTGGTGGGTAGGAATATTAGGGCTTTCACATCCTAACTATTTTGAGCATTGTAATATTCATAGTATAATTATTTAGTCAAGATTAAATTGTGTGGATTTATCCCACATTGCTTGTACCTTGTAAGTCATTCTTTGCAAGAAAATTATTTTGATGTTATAATAAAGAAAATATCATCTTAGAATCATATTTTGTATTGAATCTTTACTCATGAGGAGGTTTCCCCCTCAAAGAGTTCTATAATACTTGTTATCAATATAAGCATAATTGTAGCCATTTTTGAGCATTGTGTTCTTTATGCATATTATTGTTTTGTTTGATAATATTTTGTAGGTGATATCCTAATAGTTACTTTTCATGCAAGTAGAGCCTTTTCACAAAGTTTTTTGTTGTTGGCATAATTTTTTTAAAATAAACAAATACACAATAGTTTTTGGCTTGCCCCTCAATGTTCTTATCTTCTCCATAGCCTTCATCAATTTCCTCAAGCCCAATTCATTTAGTTTGGCCTTCTATTTTTTTTAGTGTCTGTTCCCAACTTCCATTATTCTCCTTTCCTTTTGTTTCCTTCCAGATAAATAAAACATGGAGAATCCTAATGTGACTAAGATTAAGCAAGAACTGAAAGAAATATGGAATAATCCAAATGATGATATATGAGCCTTCAATTAGAGGATGATATATTTATGTGGCAGTTGGTTATTAGAGGGGACCATATCATAGATTTGGGTTGAACCATAATTTGGATTGTATTATATTTGAACTTGATGTTTCAAGTAGCACTTTTTTTATATAATTCTAATTCTTATAGTAGTGGGTTCATCTTTCTTTTGCAACAATTTATGACTGCCAAATTAGTCTCGATGAAAATTAAAATAATTTACTGTTATGTATGAAAAGTGGGAAGATGGTGGATAGTGTTAAGATCTATCAAATCAAACCCTCCTTTCACACTAACATTGAAAGACAACAACCGAGCCAAGTCACTACAGATGAATGAGGACTTAACTATATGTTGATGTATTCAGGAATGATATGGAAAGATTGATTAGATTGAGAGATTTGTCAAACCCTAGATCAAATAAGCCTCAAACCCTAATTATAATGCAATCGGGTACAAACAGACATAATGCTATAGGAAATCGTATATACTTAGGGATGATTAGAAACATACCAAAAGTTGAGTTTTCAGAAACGACAACTTTACAGACTATGGTGCAGGCACCCGCGCCCAACAGGGCAAAATTTTTATAGATCCAGAGCAGAGAGATGTTTTAGATCGTATCTAGATCCTAAGTTCAGGGCCAAGCCTGTCGAGAGGACTATGGTGCGGGCACCCTAGTCTAGTAAATGTGAATATCAGTAAACTTCTTCAAGATCCTAAATCTTTACCTCTGAATTGCTTCTTTGCACCTACACTTATCCAAATCTTGCACTATAACCTGCAATCACAAAGAGAGGGGTTTGGGGGTTGTGGTGTTTAGGAGCTTGCCTTGGTCAAGCCCCAGAAGGACATTCAAGTCTTCCAACACCATTGTTAGATAGAGTGCGTGCCTAAGGAGGGTAGAGGCCAAATCCAATGATGAAATGAAAATGATTGAAACATAAATAGACGTCACCTTAGAGGTGAAGCCCTCACTGAGATGAAGATCCTTCAAACCATGAGGAGATGAATTGATGAAGCCAAATCTGCAACAAACAAACACAATAACAACACAATTTTGTTCTGCAACACAATGAATGCCTTGAAATCCTTTAGCTCAATATCACAAGTTCGCATTATCCATATAGGTGTAAGATGAAGACATAAACTCACTTATAAATGCATTCCTACTAAATTTTGTAATTCAAATTGCAAAGGCCGACAGAGGGAAACCTTTTTAAAGGTCCTATGTCGACACATTAAAATTTGGGTCCTGACAAATCAACCTGGACTTGGGCGTGGGCACCCAAGTCTCAAGGCCATTTTTTGGTCTTGATTAAAGTTCAAGATGGGCCCCTAAGTCTGATTTGACATGGGTTTCAGGGGAAATTGCTCCGGGATAAGTATTAAGCTTGTAAAGTGTAAACACGGGGACTTAGGAGCTAAACTAGGAGGTAAAAAGGCATAGGGATACTTTTTACTCCATAACAAATTTACAATGGTTGCTATTGTTAGGATAAGGTGACATTAACCTTACAATCCTAAGTCAATTTTATGTGTCTCCAAGATCCTTGGAATGTGTTCTTGGATGCTTAGAGACATGTGGAATTAAATATTTATTATTTATTTCACTATAACTAATTGTAGTTGCTTTCATAAAGGTGGGACCCACTTGGATTTGTATGGATTGCATGATGTTGTATGAGCTTTGCATGTTATCCAAGCTTGGGTGCCAAATCTTGGTGGGTTCCATATGGACTTGCATGTTGTCGTATGTGCTTTGCATGTTATCCTAATTGGGGCACCAAGGTTTACATGTTCTTGCATATCATTACATGTGCTTTGAGAACTTGTTGTTGTCAGTATATGATTGGCTATGGGTTGTGCACCCATGAAAATCTATGAGAAGACTTATAGAAAATTACTATATTTATTGGTTGTCCAAAAAGGAAGGTGTTTGGTTTTTGCATGTGGATTTGACATTTGTTTTGAGAAACCATAATGGTATTTGTGAGGTGGAAAATAAGTGTTAGTCAAATACATGAAAACATAAACCCAAACATCAATAGAATTTGAAGGCACAGAGGAATCAAACCAAGATGAGTAAGAACATACTTACAACCCTTTTCACCTGTCGTTTTCCATTGTTGCCTATCTTTCTTTGATCTTGATTTGAGAAGCCCTTAGAAGCATTCTTGCTTGCTTGCTTGTTTGAAGATGCCAAAGGAAGAATGGCTTAGAATACCTGTTTGTGTTGAATGAGAGCTTCAACACACAATAATGGAGGATACTTGAGAAATGGAATTGAGAAGAGAAGACGAGAGAATTTTGAGTATAATGATTGTGCAAATGAAGTTCCTCTCAATGGCTTAGAAGAGGGTTCTATTTATAGATTTTCTGAAAATAGAATGGAGGGTGAGGATCAAAGGATGAGATTAATGGCTCTCATTTTTTGTGAATCTTTAATTCATAATGGGTGAATTAAAAATTCTTTATTTGAGGATAGTGGTTTATGACAATTGAATTAAAAATTCAATAGTGGGGGATAGTGGGTTATGACAATTGAATTAAGAATTCAATAGTGGAGGATAGTGGGGAATATTGAATTAAATATTCAATTGGTGAAGGTTAGTGGGGAACATTGAATAAAATATTCAATGGGTGAAGGCTAGTGAGGAACATTGAATTAAATATTCAATGGGTGAAGGCTAGTGGGGAACATTGAATAAAATATTCAATGGGTGAAGGCTAGTGGGGAACATTGAATTAAATATTCAATTTGTGAAGGATAATTGATTTAAAGATTTATTTTAGAAAATGGAGGATATTAGCTAATTAAATATTAAGAATATTTAATTATATGTGCAACATGGTGAGGTGGAAGAGATGAGGTGGATTTTAGGACTTGAGACATTAGAAGAATTTAGGGAATTTAATTAAATAAAATGATTTTATTTAATTATGGGATAATGAACCAATCAAATAAACTTATAATATTTATTTAATTGACAGAAGAAAATAAGAATTAAGATAAATATTAAAATATTTACTTAATTCAACCTGAGCCAATTTTAGGTGTCTACAGTATTCTCACATCCAGATCTTCTATACATTGGTTCCTTTGATTGACGGTATTATGAGAGTTTTATGTAGTTTGAAGAAGTAACAAAGTGATGCAGGGATTTAGATAAAAATGTTGTGTTAATGTAAACTTCTTTCAAAGATTTTTGTCCCACTTATGGGACATCCTAATTTTGTCTAAAATCACATATTTTTTAGAAAAAATAATGATTTAAGCCTTGAGGGGTTCCATCTAAAGGGGTTTAATTGAAGCAGGTTAGATAAAACCCCCTTAGATTAAACCCACTTGGAAATAACCCTCTAACTTCTTAAATCAAACCCTCGATGAAGTCTCCCCGCACCTATTAAAATGCTGACAAAAAACTAATTTTGCTTCACCTTTTGGGGACTAAATAAATTCATTTAGAAATTCTATTTTGTAAGTATATATCTCTTAGTATAGTCTTTCCAAAAAGTATGATTTTGAATATATTTCGTTTGATTATTATATTTATTTTCTATTTTCTAGTGAACATAGGTTTTTCACCAAACATCAAGGTTTCTATTCCACACACGTGGAAAAATAAAAAATAGAGAGAATTTTCTAAAAAATATATGCACACTAGGTATTGATGTCCTTGTTTGAACAAAAAAAGAAGTTAATTTGGATACATACAAAAAAGTTATGTTGTATGGTATAAGCATATGTCTGAATTATAATTAATCTCACTTCAAAAATTAATAAATAAAAAAATGCAACAAAAAATTATGAAAAAATATATATGCACTAGATATTGGTGTTACAAATCTATCTTTAAAAATTTATAATTATCCTTTCTATAAAAAAACTTATGTTGTATGGTATAAATGTCACTTTTTTAAAATATTGTTAACTATAAAAAATAAGTTATTAAAAGTTACATAAAAAAATTTACAAATTATTTCTTAATTTAAAAAAAATACATTTAGAATCTACACATAAAATCTCAAAAATCACTAATTGACATCATCTTCAAATTCTTAACGGATAAGTTGCTATAAGTGTCAAAAAGTGAAAAGTTGATTTAAAATGTTGATTTCAATGTCTCACTTTGGCCAAAAAGTGGGACATAGTATTATGGGCTGACCCTAATACAATCACTGAATCTCTTTGGGTGTGGAGTTTTTTCCCATAAAGGTTTCTCCATGTAAATACTGTGTCAACTGCTATAATTTATTCCTTCATTCTTTCATTGTTGAATGTGCTAATCATATAAACATTAAAGTGGATAATCTTTAATTAAATTTCAGATTTGTACACAACATTAAAGTTAATATTGTGGTAGTTTCACCTTGATTTTTCCAACATTTGGTATCAGAGCTAACAATTTTGTTGAGAGAGGGATGCCTTTCTCTTAAGTATTGAAGGTTTTTTGTTTGCAATGGGAGCTTTTGCATTGCGGTTTTTGTAGATTTGTAAAGAAGATTGTATACCATGGCTTCTACCTCCCATCTAGATATTGAGAAATTCAATGGATCTAGGTACGAGATGTGGAAGTTGAAGATAGAAGATCTCCTACAAGAAAAAGACCAATGGTTGATATTTTCTAATGAAAAGAAGCCATCCAGAGTAACTGATGAAGAGTGGTTAAAACTTGAAAAGAAAACATGAGGAACCATATGGTTGTGTCTTGCAAATTTTGTCCTCTTGAATGTTTCTAAGGAACCTACCGCATACAAGTTGTGGAAGAGGATAGGTGATATTTATCAAACTAAAATTCTTACTAATAAGTTGTATCTCAAAAGACGGTTATATTCATTAAAAATGAAGGATGGTGATTCTGTTGCAGACCATTTAAATGCTTTTAATCTAGTTTTAAGTCAACTTGCATTTGTAGATGTTAAGTTAGAAGATGAAGATACATGCATCATGTTAATTTATTTTATACCCAAATCTTGGGAAAATCTAATTGTTGCTATCAATGGTAGTGGTGCAGACCCAAAGATGGATAATATCATTGCTACACTTCTTTTAGAAGAAATGAGAAGAAAGTCCATGAAATGGTGGCTTCCAAGATGCCTTGCATGTGCGAGGAAGGTCCAAAGAAATGAGGCCTAAATGGGATAAGAAGAAGTATAAGTCAAAAGGACATTCTAAAACCCTTGGGAAGAGCAAAGTAAAGTGTTGGAACTGTGGGAAACAAGGACATGTGAAGAAGGAATGTAGAAACAAGAAAAAGAGTGCAGATTCCTCCACAAAAATCCTCTAATGACAGTGATCATGATCCTTTATTTATTTCAGCTAACACTATAAGTAATGATGCTTGGCTTATTGATTCGAGTTGCTCCTACCATATGACTCCTCACAAGGAGTGGTATATATGATGGAGGAGAAATTTTCCTTGGTGATAACAGTACTAAGAAGATAGTTGGTAAGGGAAAGGTAAAAGTTGTGTTTCAATTATGGAAGGGTTAAAACTCTTAATGGTGTTTTACATATTCTAGAACTTGAAAGAAACTTACTTTTTGTATCCAAGTTGAATGATTTTGGAATGTATGTGACATTTGAGAAGTTTGGTTGTAGGTTGGTAAGAGGGAATTGGGTGGTTGCTAAAGGATCTCTGATTAAAACTTTGTTTAGGCTTAATGCCTCCACTTTTTGTAACTAGCACTGAAAATGTATGTATGTTGTGGCACCATAGATTAGATCACATAAGTGAAAAAGGTCTTAGGACCATTATTAATAAAAATTTGGTTGACGGTCTTTCTGATTATTATGTTGGTATAAATGATTTATGTGAACATTGTGTGTTTGGAAAATAGAATAGATCATAATTTCCTATTGGAACTAATAAAGCTAAGAGTTTATTAGAGATCATTCATTTAGATGTGTTTGGACTAGTGGATGTTGACTCTTTTGGAAAATCTTGATATTATGTTACATTCATTGATGATGTCTCAAGATCCACTTGGACTTATTTTATGCATGCTAAATCTAAAGTTTTCACTAAGTTTAAGAAATCTAAAGCCTTAGTTGAGAAATAAACAAATTATAAGATAAGGGTGTTGAGATCAAAAAATGGTGGAAAATATTGTTCTAAGGAATTTTGGTGCAGTCATGGATGGAGGGTCCAGGAATAGGGCTGTCCAACCATGCAACCTTAGATTAAACACAATAGAAAACACAAAGAATGTAACAACAGATGGAAATATATTAATTCAATGTCATAAACAATTGCAATATTCATATACCAGTAGTATGCAGACTATAATGGGCTCACAGGCTTGTCCTACGGCTTGTTACAATTTACATGAAAGATATATCTTTGAAGTGCTACTCCACAATCCACTATACTAACTTCTTAGCTCATAAACTTAACTGATACCTCTAAATACATCTAGTGAATTATTATATAGTAATTCTAGTTTCAAAGAATGATTCGTGTCGGCCTTAAAAGATTTCAAAGTTCTATGCTTAATAAAATGTGTAGGCCAGCCTAATTCCAATGGTGAAACCTTCAATGTTGGTGGATCATGTTGTGGTTCTGGTTGAAGGTTCCCCTAGTCCTATAATGCCTTGTGATGTGTTCTATTAGGTGTCACATGTCACGGAAAGGTGTCACAACTCTATATGCTATCCTGAATGATGAATGCTCATAATAGTGAATCCTGATGAAGCTTCTAACAACGATAACTTCTAGTAGATTCTTGCAAATATCCTAAGTTCTAGATATGATGTAGATGAACTATTATAGAGTCTTACTCCTATGCCACAAGCTATGAAGTGATCATGCAGTGAAATGTGATGCATTCTTCTAAGACTGAACTGACTGAAATGCAAGAAAGAAAATAAATAAATGTTTTTGGTTAATGCAAGATTGCGTTTTAACTTGGGATGATCCTACATTAGACACCCAGGGTTGTTTGAAAAGTGAGTCCCTCACTTTCCTAGGGCTAGAGGAAAACTAATATGGTCTGTCTCAGCCTGAGAAATCCATGATGAATCTGTTGAACACAATGAATACTGAGAGGAGGGGTGAATCAATATTCTACAAAACCACTTTTTCACATGATCTATAATCCAATTACCAAATTCAATAACATGAAAGCAGAATAAACATAAGAACAATAACCATAAAGTCATACCACATAGACACTAGGATTTTTACGTGGAAAACCCAAATAGGGGAAAACCATGGTGAGTGTTAGCTCACAATATATTATGATGATAATACTGAATTACATAAAGGCTCACTACCTTAGGGTTCACTGTTCGAGGACTCACTGTCCAAGAAGTGCTCACTGCAAAAGGACTCACTGCCAAGAAGATAGAAGATAAGATAAAAGAAGGATTGGCTCACTGCTAAGAGATGACTGCCATAAATGTATCTACCAAATGCTGAGGTGCAATTTCATTTACAACTTAGTATACATAGTCAAATGTCTTCATAACGTCTGCTCTGCTTCACATATGTTCTGCTTTTCTACCCTTACTATCTTTTTCTGGTCATAAGACTACCTTAGATCGTACACACATTAAATTCGCACACTTGTCACACCTCTCCACCCTCTAATGCCGAAATACATTGAGTATATGTATTCGCATCAAGAATTATCTCACAATCAGGTCGGCAAGCCAAAGATGGATCGTGTATACAAATGTTATACTTTGTCATCTTGAACTTATGCACAAACATCAATGCGAACCCAAGTGAACATACAAAAGTCTTCATATAGGTTAGGACCAATCATTCCACCACTTAGATTAATTGTTCAAACAATATATCTTTTCCACATATAGATCTAACATACTTGTCGGCTTATCCCTTAAGTAGCCACTTGACCAATTCAACTGTCACATCATAACTTCCACTGCAGACCATATGAGACACTACAAATCATATCCAACATTCATCATTGACCTCTTAACATACCTTCAGAACTACAGGACATAATAGTCCTTTATAGCAAAATGCAGATCTTAGAACTGTTGCTCTGTCAGTGAAATACTGTCAAACTGGAAGCCGATATTGGAGAACTTGTAGAATGTGATCTGTTGAGCTTAAGAAGCTATAACTCTGGATTTAGGTAGTAATGGTATGCATCTTTGCTGCCTCAAAATTGCAAGACAAAATATGCCACAGTGGAGGAATACAGACCCTTTTACTTTGGTACTGTGCACTGTTCCTGACTTAACTTTGTTCACCCTGACTTAGATATTTCACCATATGACTTCTGGAGGAAGTAAAGACTTGAACACTAGAACATGTGATTACTAGGGAGCTATAAGCAACATACCTGAACTGCATACAAATGTCTTTAACTGCAGAGGCATACCATCTCAAACACTGTCACTTACTTTGTATAATGTATACTACCCATACTTAGTCATTTATTCTTCTGGAGTAAAGTCTCTTTGCCATGCTAGTAGAATCCCTTTGCCTTGTTGCCATCAATGACAACATTCAACATTCATTAGAGAAGTATCTCTTGCCAACAAAATCTTCCTCCGGTCTTCCTTTCCACTTAACCAGGTACTCTTTGTACTGCTTTCCTCTGGTGTTGCACCCAACTCTGCTATCCAAAATTTGTTTTATCTACTCTCGTTGTTGATGTGGTATTTGATCCTTCAAACCAACTTCAGTGATTCTATCACCTGATTCTCCCTCATGATATTGATATAGATCTGCAATGTTGAATATGGGTGATATGCCAAATGCTTCCAGTAATTCCACTTCATATGCATTTCTTGAGTCAAACTTCCTAAGAATCCTACATGGGACAAACTTCCTCATCTTCATCTTGTTGTATGTTCCTACTAGAAATCTTCCCTTTCTGAGATATACCATGACTTCATCTCCAATAGAATATTCCTTATGCATTCTTTTCTGATTCGCTTGTCCCTTATACTTTTTGTTCATCTCTTCCAAATGCTTATGGACTTGATTGTGTATTGTTTCCATGTATCCCATAAATTCTTCTACTTCTGCACTCCTTTTGTTATCCATATTGATGTCTCTCAGCTCCGCAACTCCTCTAGGTTGTGTTCCAGTTACAACTTTAAATGGTGTCTTCCATGTGCTTCTGCTTACTGAATTATTGTATGCAAACTCTGCTTGTAGTAGAATTATATCCTACTTTCCTATCTTATCTCCTATCAAACATCTCAATAAGTTACCCAAACTCCTATTGACCACTTATGTTTGTCCATCTGTCTATGGGTGAAATGCTGAACTAAATTTTAGGTCTGTCTTCATCTTCTTCCACAATGTCCTCTAGAAATATCCTATGAACCTTGTATCCCTATCTGAAACTATACTCTTTGGTTTTCCATGCAATCTCACAATCTCCATAAAAAATAGGTCAGCAACATGTACATCATTTATTTTTTTACAAGGAATAAAATGCGCCATCTTTGAAAATCTATCCACTACTACAAATATGGAATCATGTGCCCTTTGTGTTGCTGGTAACCCTAATATGAAATCCATGCTTATATCTTCCCAAGGTCTTTCTGGTACTATCAAAGGTTTATACAATCTAGTATTCTGACTATTTCCTTTTGCAATTTGACAAATTCTACAACTTGGAACAAACTTCCTTATATCCTTATATATTTGAGGCCAAAATAATGTTCATTCACTAAAGTTATTGTTTTATCAATACCAAAATGTCCTGCTAATCCACCACTATGTTTCTCCTTGATAAAATTCTCTCTTATTGAGCTCCACGGAGTACACAATTGATTCCCTTTGAACAACATATCCTCTTGAATGAAATAATCCAACCACTTGCTTCTATCTGTCACAACAAGTTCTCTACATGCTTTCTATGCTTCCGCAAAATCAAGATCATCCTCATACATGTGCTTGAGTTCTTCAAAACCTAGTACTTCTACCCTCATTTCTATCAACAAGTTCCTTCTTCTGCTCAATGTGTCTACAACTTTGTTTGACTTTCCACTCTAACATTTCAACAAAAATATATAAATCTGCATGAACTCAACCCACCTCATGTGTCTTTGATTCAACTTACCCTAATTGTTCAAATACTATAAATCTTGATGGTTAGTGTACAACACAAATTCTTTTGGCAACAAGTAATGTCTCAACTTCTTCAAGGCTTGAATTATGACATAGAAATGTTGATCATATACTGAATATCTTCTCCTTGCATCATTTAATTTCTCACTGAAATATGCTAATGATCTCCCTTCTTGACTTAACACTACTCCTATTGCATTTCTACTGGCATCACAATCAATCTAAAATACTTTGTCAAAATTTGGTAATGCTAACATTGGTTGCTCTGTCACCTTTTGCTTCTACAATTCAAAACTTCTATGTGCTCCTGATGTCCACTTAAAAACCTTCTGATCTCCTCTCATTGTCTCTATCATTGGTGTGCATGTGGTACTAAAATTCCTGATGAACTTCTGGTATAAGGTTGCTAATCCATGAAAAGATCTCACCTCTCCAATATTCACAGGTGTTGGCCATTCAACAATTGCTTTGACTTTCTTTGGGTCTATCTTCAATCCTTCTGTAGAAATCACAAATCCCAAATATACCAATTCTGTCTTCATGAAACTACATTTCTTGATGTTTATCAACAATTTCTCTTCTCTTAGCCTTTGAAATACTTGTCTAATATGCCACAAATGTTCTTCATTGGTTCTACTGAAAATCAAAATATCATCCAGGTAGACAATAACAAACTTACCCAATAATTTCTTTAATACTTCATTCATCAACCTCATGAATGTACTTGGTGCATTAGTTAATCCAAAAGGTATGACTAACCACTCATACAATCCTTCATTTGTCTTGAATGTAGTCTTCCACTCATCTCCTCTAATTCTAATATGATGGTATCCACTCTTTAAGTCTATCTTTGTGAAATATTTTGCTTCGCTCAAACAATCCATGGTATCATCCATCCTTGGAAATGGATATCTATACTTGACTATGATATTATTGAGTGCTCTTGAATTTGTACACATTCTCCATTCTCAATCCTTCTTTGGTGCTAATACTGCCAGTACCGCACATGGGCTTAAACTTTCTCTAATCAATCCCTTCCTTAACAACTCTTGTATATATCTGTTTAGCTCCACATTTTCTATTGGTGTCATCCTATGCACCACCTTGTTTGGCAAACTAGCTCTAGGTATGAGATCCATATGATGACAGATACTCTAGATTGGTGGTAACCCTTCTGACACATTCTCTGATACAATATCTTGGTACTCTGTCAATAAATCTGCTACTTCCTTCTGCAACAGTTCTTCTCCTTTTGTGGTAGTATTTTCTACACTTTGGGTACCACACTTCTTTGGAATCAATGCAAAACACATGTTCTTGTGTCTCAATCCATCCAAAAATTTCCTTCCATCTACCAAATAGATTCTAGCATTGCCATATACTTCACTCTTGTGCTCTTCTTCCAAAGGTATCAAGATATGTCTCTTCCCATTTGATGTCACAATGTAGGTATTCTTTCTCCCATCATGAATTGCCATTCTATCATACTGCCATGGTCTTCCCAACAATATATGACATACATCCATCGATATAAGATCCTATATGAAATTTTACCAAACATTGTTCACTCACCAGTGTTTTGTGTTCATCTTGAATCTATGCTATCTTGTAGGGTTTTAGATATTCTAATCTCTTTAGATTTAGCTTCCTCACCATCTATTCTAAAATCAAATTGTCATCACTACCACTGTCAATGATAACCTTACAACATTTACCACCTGATTTGCATCTTGTCCTGAATAAACTTTTTCTTTGCGGTGGCTCCTTAGTTGTTTCTACTTGCAGCAAAGCTCTCCTCATTACCAATGTTTCACCCTTCTCTAGTTTTCCTACTCAACTTGGTGATCCAAGTGGTTCTTCCTCCACATATGCCACTCTTGCACTATTTTCTAGCCTTTTGTTAGTACTCCCTTGATGACATTCAAATGCACGGTGTCCTTTGCCTCCACACTTGAAATGAGTTCCTTTGAATGATCTTTTGTCAAATCTGCTTTCATCTCTTTGGTATCCTTCATTGCGGTAAGAACTATGACTTCCTCTGTTGTTGCAGCAAAAACTTCTGTCATCTCTCCCTCGGTGATATGAATTGTTGTCTCTTTCCTCTTTGCAGTATGGGCTACTCTCCTTGTTTTTCTTTGCATATGATCTTCCTTCGTCCCATTGTGTTCTACCTATTTGGAATTTTCCTACTCTACCTCTCTGTCTTTGCTCATATCTCTTTTTCGACTTTTCTTCAACTTTCAACACAAATTAATATGCTTCTTCCACTGTTTTCATCCTTACCAAGCTTAGTTCTTCTTGGATGTTCATTCTTAGTCCATTAATGTACTGTGCCACTTTCTCCCTGTTTGTTTCACTATGTCTGGTCCTAATTATCATTCTATGAAATTCTTCAGTATACTCCTTTACTGTTTTCTCCTTTTGTCTTAGGTTTTGCAATCGCTTCAACAATTCTAGCTCATAGTCAACATGTATGAACTAATTCTTTAATTTTTTCACCATTCTATCCCATTTTATGATTGTCTCCTTTCCCCTCCTATTTCTATCCAATTGAACTTCTTTCCACCAAATAGCAACATGTCATTTCAACTTAGTTTTTGCAAATCTCACTCTTTCCAGATCTTCAATTTCCTCATACTCAAAGTAGTCCTCCATGTCATTTATCTAGTCAATCAACTCCTCAGGTTTTAGATTTCCCGCATAGTTTGAAATTTCCATTATAGGTCTCTTACCAATCTTAGAAATAAATTTCAACATCTTTACTTGATCTGATTCTTCTTCTTATAGGGTTTCCTTGTTTTGGTCAGCAACTTGAACTTCTAATTCATCATCATCACTTTCATCCTCGTGTCTAGGGTTTAGACCTCTCCTTCTATCCTCTTTTACAACATCCAATCTAACTTTCATTGTTCTCATCATCTCTATCATTTCTTCCATTCTTCCAGCAATATTGATCATAGTAGGTATCATCTTTGGTGGCATCTCTTCCTTGGATCCAGTGCAACTGTAGGTCAATTCGGTGATCTAACTACAAGGTTGCAACTACCTCCCAATCGGTGCTTAGTTGACAAACACTTGCAGGCTACCTTAGGTTGGTGATTTGTTCACTTCATGATCTATCAGAATGCCTCCCCTTGCAAAGGATTGGAAAAATTTGCTCTGATACCACTTGGTGTAGTCACAAATGGAGGGTCTAGGAATAAGACTGTCCAACCATGCAGCCTTAGAGTAAACACAATGGAAAACACAAAGAATAGAATAACAAATGGAAAAATATTGATTTAATATCATAAACAGTTACAATATTCATATGTCAGTAGTATGCAGACTATAATGGGCTCACAAGCCTGTCCTCCCGCTTATTACAATTAACATGAAAGATATAGATTTGAAGTGCTGCTCCATAATCCACTATCCTAACTTCTTAGCTCGTAAAATTAACTGATGCCTCTAACTAGATCTAATAAATGATTATATAGCAATTCTAGTTTCAAAGAATGATCTGTGTGGGCCTTAGAAGATTTCAAAGTTCTATGCTTAATGAAACGTGTAGGTCAACATAATTCCAATAGTGAAGCCTTCAATATTGATGGATCATATTACGGTTCTGGTTGAAGGTTCCCTTAGTCCTATAATGCCTTGTGATATGTTACATTAGGTGTCGCACATCATGAAAAGGTGCCACAACTCCATATGCTATGCTGTATGCTGAATACTCAGAATAATGAATACTAATGAAGCTTTTGACAACAATAACTTCTGGTACATGATTGCAAATATCCTAAGTTCTAGATACGATGTAGATGAACTATTGTAGAGTCTTACTTCTATGCTGCAAACTATGAAGTGATCATGTGGTGAAATGTGGTGCATTCCTCTGAGACTGAATTGAATGAAATGCAAGAAAGAAAAGAAACAAAATGTTTTTGGTTGATGCAAGATTTCCTTTCAACTTGGGATGCTCCTGCGTCAAACTTGATGAATTTTGTAAGCATGAAGGTATTGTTCAAAAGAATACTTCTCCTCAACAAAATGGGGTAGCAGAAAGAATGAATTGAACCTTAATGGAAAGAACAAGGAGCATGTTAAGTAGTGTGAAGCTAGATCAATGTTTTTGGGACGAAGTTGTAAGTATTGCTTGTTATTTAATTAATAAATCTCCTTGTTTAGCTCTTGTGGATAAAAATCCTTATGAAGTGTAGATAGGTAGAAAGCCTTATGTTCCACATTTAAGGGTCTTTGGTTGTTAGGCTTTTATTCATGTACCTCACTAAAAGTGATCTAAACTAGATCCAAAATCTTGGAAATGCATCTTCGTAGGTTATGGTGAGAATGTAAAAGGTTAAAAGCTTTGGAATCCTCTAACCTAAAAAATGATTTTATCTAGAGATGTGATTTTCAGGGAGTTTAGAGCTTATTCAGATGAATAACAACTAAAGGAGAAAGAAAAGACTGAATCGGTGCACTTTGAGATAAATACAAAAAAGCAGGAACATGCACATGTGGAAGAACCATTAGATGGATCAAAGGATGGAGAAGAAGAAGAGGGTTCATAGAGTTTAGATGATGTGTAGGATGAGCATACAGAAGAATTTGCAGAGCCCATTACTTCTACCTTGAGAAGATTCACTAGACAACATAAACCTTTTGATAGGTATGGATACCGTCCATCTAATTTTCATTGTGTATTTGCTTTGTTAAGTATTAATGATAAACCTAGATCTTTCAGGAAGGCTCTCTCTTCGAAGGATAGTGAGTCATGGATGCAGGGCATGCAAGAGGAGAAGATGTCTTTAGATAGTTGTGAAACCTAGGATCTTGTTAGTTTTCCTAGAGGAAGAAATCCCATTGATTGCAAATGGGTATGTAGAAAAAAAAATTGGTGCAAACAATCAGTTAGAGTGGTACAATGCTAGATTGGTTGCCAAGGGCTACTCCCAGAGTGAGGGAGTTGATTTTAGTGAATTTTTCTCTCCTGTTGCTAAGTTAACTTCTATTAGATTCATTTTATCTATTGCTATTGCTTGTTATTTTGAGATAGAGCAAATGGATGTTAAAACTACTTTCTTGCATGGGGATCTTGAGGAGGAGATTTATATGCAATAACATGATAGTTTTTTGTGAAAAGAAAAGAACACTTGGTTTGCATGCTAAAATGGTCATTGTATGGTCTAGAACACTCACCTAGGATGTGGTATCAGAAGTTTGATGCTTTTGCATTGAAGTTGGGTTTTGTTAGGAGTGAGGAGGATCATTGTGTTTATATTAAGATTATTGATGATCAGATACTGATTATTGTCTTGTATGTTGATGACATGTTGTTTATGGGTAACAACAAGGTAAAGATTAGAGAGCTCAAGACTCAACTTTCTGGCACATTTGATATGAAGGACTTGGGGGATGCTAAATATGTTCTTGGTATGGAGATCAATAGGGATCATGTACATAGAAAGCATTGGTTAAGTCAGAGTAAGTATGTTGATACCATTTTGTGAAGATTTAATATGCAGGATTGTAAGATAGTAAGTATTCCATTTCTGGTTGGTACTAAGATTAGTTTTAGACATGTGTGTTAGGATTAAGGTGCCATCAAACTTATAAATCCTATGTAATTTATTATTCCTATTTTTGTTTGTAAATCACCCATAAGGGATGAAAGGTTTCACCAGCAACGATCTTGTTTTAGCCACATGTTTATATTTGGTACCCGACGCTAATTCATCTGTGACAGGGGGTCATAGGGGGGTTTCCCCCCTATGAGGGGTCCGGGGGGATCATCCCCCCAGTGAGGGTTTGGGGGCAATGCCCCCAAAGCCACATTTTATTTATATTTTATTGTTGTAAATCTGGACCATTCGTTATTAGGTCACAGATGTGATAGTTGATATTATTTCATTTTCTTGTCCTAGAAGGAAACTCCCTTTTATAAGGATATTCATACTACATTTTTAGCAGAGTTGAGAGTAACAGGCACCGCTAGATTGAAGACTAAAGAAGAGGAAGTGCATGTATTGTAATCTCATTTTTGAAGATAATACAACTTGGAGCCTCTTTTCTTGGTGGAGTTTTTTACCTGAAAGGGTTTTCTCCATGCTACATACTGTGTTATGTGTTTAGTTCTTAATGCATGTTATTTATATGTAGGAGGTTTTATTTTTGCTACAATCTCCATTGATTCTACATTGTTTAGAGGACATAAATAAGGTTTGAATCAGAGTTTTGTTGTGTGGTTTGCACCTTCATTTCTAACATTTGGTATTAGAGCTTGGCTAGTTTTGATTTTTGGGTGGTAGTGTGAAGGTTTTTTAGCTATAGTGGGAGATTTGGTTGTTATTTATTTGCAGATCTTGTGTAGATATCATGGTTGCATCCACTGTTGCTTCTACCCCTCGGTTGGACATTGAAAAGTTCAATGGCATAGGGTATGAATTGTGGTAGCTAAAAATGGAGGATTTTCTAGAGGAAAGAAACTAGTGGTTGGTTGTAACTAAGGAGAAGAAACCCGATGATATTGCTCCAGATGAATGGGAAAGACTAGATAAGAAGGCACAGGGAACCATCCGACTGTGTCTTGCAGATTTTGTTCTACTGAATGTTGCGAGTGAGAAGTCTGCACATAGCTTGTGGAAGCATCTGGGTGAAATCTACCAAGCCAAGAGTATGGTAAATAATCTTTATTTAAAGCAGAAGTTATTTTCCATGAAAATAAAAGAGGGTGAATCAACTACAGAGCATTTGAATTCATTTAATTTGTTATTGAGTCAACTAGCATCTGTAGATGTTGAGTTGAATGAGGAAGATAAATTTATATTTCTTCTTTGTTTTTTACCTAAGTCATGGGAGAATGTTATTTTGGCTATCATTGCTAACCTCACAAATCTGAAGTTGGATGCTCTTGTTTCAGTTCTACTATCACAGGAATTGAGTAAGAAAAGTTTGGATAGTTCAGGGGATGCTCTCAGTGTCAGGAGAAGGTCTATGGAAAGAGGACCAAAAGGAGATCAAAAGGGGTCTAAAGAAAAGTCTAAGGGTCATTCTAAGACTCCTGGAAAGAAGAACAGAGTTAAGTATTGGACCTACAGAAAGAGAGGACATGTGAAAAAGGAATGTAGAAACCCAAAGAAACAATGGGATTCCGCTACTGATAAGTCTTCGAATGCAGGTGATGAGGTTTTACTTTCTGCATGTAATGTTGTTTCTCATGATCATTGGTTGGTTGAATTAGGATGCTTGTACTACATGACCCTGCATAAAGAATGGTTCTCCACATATGAAGAGTATGATGGAGGAAATGTGTACCTCAAGGACAACTCTACATATCCTATTGTTGGGTGAGGGAAGGTAATGTTGTGTTTCAGTGATGGGAGAATTAAAACCCTCCTTGGTGTTTTGCATGTTCTTAGATTGGCTAGAAATTTGATTTCTATTTCAAAGTTGAATGATTTGGGAATGCATGTGACATTTGATAAGCATGGTTGTAGATTGGTGAGAGGAAGCTTGGTGATAGCGAAGGGGAAAAGATTGGGAACTCTGTTTAAGCTAGAAGCCATTACTGTTTGTAATGCCTCTTATGCATTTGAGGCTAATGTTGAAAATACATGTATGTTGTGGCACCATAGATTGGGCCACATAAGTTAGTCTAGTTTAAAGACTTTTTTGAATAAAAAATTGTTAGACGATTTATCCTATTTTGATGAGAGTTTCAAATTTTGTGAACATTGTGTGTTTGGAAAATAGAATAGATCTCCATTTCCTTCAGGCAGTAATAAATCTAATAATAAATTGGAACTTATTCATTCAGATGTTTTTAGTCTAGTGGATGTTGAATCAATTGGAAAATCTAGATACTTTGTTTCCTTCATTGATGACGTGTCAAGGTTTACCTGGATTTATTTTATGTGTCACAAATTTGAAGTTTTCACTAAGTTTAAGGAATTTAAATCTTTTAATTGAAAAGCAATCAGATTATAAGATAAAGGTTTTGAGATTTGACAATGGAGGGGAATATTGTTCTAAGGAATTTGATGAATTATGTAAGCATGAAGGTATTGTTAGACAGAAGACTACTCCATATACCCCACAACAGAATGGAGTGGCAGAAAGGATAAATCAAACATTAATAGAAAGAGCCAAAAGTATGCTAAGTGTATCATAGTTGAACAAATGCTTTTGAGCAGAAGTTGTGTACTGCAAACTACTTGGTTAATAGATCTCTGTGTAAGGCTGTTGTTTCAACTCCTTATGAAATGTGGACAGGTAAGAAACCTTCTGTTTCACATTTAAGGGTATTTGGCTGTGAGGCTTATGTTCATGTGCCTAAAGAAAAATGAACTAAGTTGGATCCAAAAGCTGAAAAGTGTACTTTCATTGGATATGGTGATAATGTAAAAGGTTATAAGCTTTGGAATCCACTAACCCAAAATATTATCTATTCTAGAGATGTTATTTTCAGGGAACTTAGTGTTATTTTAGAACCCAAACAACCAAAGGAAAAAGAAGAAAAGGTGAAGAGAGTGCATTTTTAATTAGAGTGCATGAAGACGCACCTCAGGAAGAACATAATGATGGATTGAGCGGTGAAGAAGCATAAGAAGACTTGAGTGAAATTTCTAATGAGGAAGAATCTATTGTGACAGAAGAAGTTGGTACAGATGAGCATGCAAAAGAACCTAAAGAGTCTATTACTACACCTCTAAGAATATCCACAAGAAAACGAAACCCATTTGACATGTATATCCCACCATATTTCCATTGTGTGTTTGCTTTATTGAGTACTGGCAATGAACTTAGATCCTACATGGAAGATATTCATGTAGATGATAGTGAGTCTTGGCAGTTAGCCATGCAGGAGGAGATGGTGGCTTTAGACTCTTGCAACACCTAGGATCTTGTTCATTTGCCCAAAGGAAGAAAGGCCATAGGTTGCAAGTGGGTCTTCAAGAAGAAGTTTGGAGCAGACGATTCATTGGAGAAGTACAAGGCTAGACTGGTAGCCAAGGGCAACTCCAAGAGAGAGTTGATTTCGGTGAAAAATTCTCTCCTGTTTCTAAATTAACTTCTATTACATTTTCTCTCATCCATTGCTGCAACTCTTGATTGGGAAATAGAGCAAATGGATGTTAAGACTATGCTCTTGCATTGAGATTTTGAGAAAGAAATTTGCATGCAACAACCTACAGGTTTTGAGGTAAAAAGGAAAGAACATCGGATTTGCACATTGAAGAGGTCTCTTTATGGTCTGAAACAGTCCCCCAAAATGTGGTACCAAAACTCATTTACATTGAAATTGGATTTTGTTAGAAGTGAGGGGGATCATTGTGTGTACATTCATTGTATTAATGATTCTATTATGATCATTGCATTGTATGTTGATGACATGTCATTTTTCAGCAATACTAAGGGTATGATCAGTGAATTGAAAGCCCAACTTTTAAGTGCATTCAATATGAAGGATCTTGGAGTAGCCAGGTATATTCTGGGTTTGGGATCAGGAGGGACAGAGGTAATAGAAAGCTTTGGTTGTCTCAGAGTAAGTTTCTGAATACATAGAGATTTAATATGCAGGATTCTAACCTAGTTAGCGTTCCTTTACCCATTGGTACTAAGCTTTCATCAGATATGTGTCCAAAAAATGAGGATGATTTAGAGGATATGTTTAATGTGCCATATGCTAGTGCTGTAGGGAGTTTGATGTATGCAATGGTTTGCACTAGACCAAATATTACCCAAGCAGTGGGAGTTTTGAGCATATTTATGTCTAACCCTGGTAGACAACATTGGAATTATGTGAAGAGGGTAGATATCTAGTAGGTACTCCTGATTACTGTTTGGTTTATTCTAGTACTGATAGTGCTAACAAAACTTTGGACATATAGGGATTTGTTGATGCAGATTGGGCAAGTGAGTTGGATAGTCGAAGGTCCACCAGTGGCTATGCGTTTACTTTGTTTGGTAGAGAAGTGAGTTGGATGAGCAAAAGGCAATCCATGGTTGCTTTGTCCACCACAAAAGAAGAGTATATGGCTGCTACCCATGTCTCTAAGGAAGTAGTTTGGTTGAGGAGATTGTGTACATTTATTGGTTTTGATTGCAGGATCATTCAATTCAGATTAGTTGTGATAGCCAGAGTGCTATTTGTTTGGCCAAGAATCCTATGTGTCATGCTCAGACTAAGCATGTTGATGTATAGTATCACTTTGTTCGAGAAATGATTGCAAATAGACAGATTGAGCTGAAGAAGGTAGACACTTAGGAGAATGTTGCAGATGCTTTGACAAGCCTGGGAGCATAGAGAAATTTGTTTAGTGCAAAGAGGCCATGGGCCTTGTTTCTAATGCTTGATTATTTTATTGTTTTCCTATGGGTATTTACAATGTATGATGTCAAGTGGGAGAATGTTAAGATTAAGGCACCATTAACCTTGTAAATCCCATGTAATTTATTATTCCTATTATTGTTTGTAAATCACCCATAAGGGATGAAAGGTTTCGCCAACAATGATCTTGTTTCAGTTGCATGTCTATATCTGGTACTCGACACTAATTCATCCATGACGAGGGGTCACAGGGGGGTTTCCCCCTTGCGAGGGGTTCGGGGGAATCATCCCACCGATGGGGGTTCGAGGGTAGTGCCCCTGAAACCAAATTTTATTTATATTTTATCATTGTAAATTTGGATCATTCATCATTAGGTCACATATTTGATAGTTGATATTATGTTAGTTTTCTTTCCCTAGAAAGAAAGCCCCTTTTATAAGGATATTCGTACTACATTTTTAGTAGAGTTGAGAGTAACAAGCGTCGCTGGATTGAAGACTGAAGAAGAAGAGGAAGTGCATGTATTGTAATATCACATTTGAAGATAATACAACTTGGAGCCTCTTTTCTTGGTGGAGTTTTTTACCTGAAAGGGTTTTCTCCATGTTACATACCGTTGTATGTGTTCATTTCTTAATGCATGTTATTCTGTGTAGTGAGTTTTATTTTTGTTGCAATCTCCATTGATTCTACATTGTTTAGAGGACAAAAATAAGGTTTGAATAAAATTTTTCTTGTGTGGTTTGCACCTTCATTTTTAACAATGTGTCCTAATTTTGATGATGATTTTGAAGAAATGTCTAAGGTTCATTATGCTAGTGTCGTTGGTAGTTTGATGTATGCAATGGTTTGCACTAGACCAAATATTACCCAAGTAGTGGGAGTTTTAAGTAGGTTTATGTCTAACCCTAGTAGAGAGCATTGGACTTTTGTTAAAAGGGTGTTTAGATATTTGTGAGGAACTTCTAATTACTATTTGGTTTATCATGGTACTGACAATGTGGTGAAGTCATTGGACATACAAAGTTTTGTTGATGCAAATTGGGCAGGTGACTTGGATAGTCAAAGGTCCACTAGTGGCTATGTTTTCTCTCTATTTGGAGTTGTAGTGCACCATAGAACCAGAGTATATGGCTGCTACAAATGCCTCTAAAGAGGTGTTATGGTTACAAAGACTTGATTAGGTATTGGTTTTGATTGTAGGATAGTGAGGATCAGATGTGACAGTAAGAGTGCAATATGTTTGGCCAAAAATCCTATGTATCATGCTTGTACTAAGCATGTTGATGTTTAGTATCACTTTGTGTAAGAAATGGTTGAGAATGGTAAGGTTTTGATAGAAAAAGTTGACAATTTGGATAATGTTGCAGATTCTCTCACGAAGTGAGTAACCATGGGTAAGTTCTCTTGGTACAGGAAGGCCATGGACATTGATCATTGTAATTTCTAATTATTTTATATTGCCTCATGGATGTAATTGAAATGTATAATGTCAAGTGGGAGAATGTTAGGATGAGGTGACATTAACCTTGCAATCCTAAGTCAATTTCATGTGTCTCCAAGACCCTTGGAATGTGTTCTTGGATGCCTAGAGACATTTGAAATTAAATATATTTTTTTTCACTATTACTAATTGTAGTTGCTTTCATAGAGGTCAAACCCACTTGGATTTATATGGATTTCATGATGTTTCCCGAGCTTTGCATGTTATCCAAACTTGGGTGCCAAATCTTGGTGGGGTCCATATGGACTTGTATGTTGTCACATCTTTTTGCATGTTATCCTAATTGGGGCACCAAGTTTTGTATGTGCTTTACATGTCATTGCATGTGCTTTGAGCACTCATTGTTGTCAACATCTGATTGGCTACGGATTGTGTGCCCATGAAAAGCTATAAGAAGACATGGAGAATCATTGATTTTATTGGTTGTCCAAAAAGGAAGGCATTTGGTTTTTGCATGTGGATTTGACACTCTTTTTGAGAAACCATAATGGTATTCTCACATCTAGATCTTGTATATATCGGTGCCTTTGATTGGTGGTATTATGAGATCTTTATGTAGATTGAAGGAGTAACTGAGTGCTACTAAAATTCAGAGAGAAATGTTGTGCTAATGTAAACTTCATTCAAAGATTAATAAAATTATTGAATCTCTTTGGGTGTGGAGGTTTTTCCTGCAAGGGATTCTTCGCGTAAATAATGTGTCAACTATTATAATTTATTCCTTCGTTCTTTCATTGTTGAATGTGCTAATCATATAAACATTAAAGTGGATAATCTTTAATTAAATTTTAGATTTGTACACAATATTAAAGTTAATATTGCAACAGTTTCACCTTGATTTTTTCAACAACTATGTAGTTATGCTTTTACAAGTATGTAGATGCTTTAACAAATGCATTTCATGTCTATAGAAAAGAGACACAAAAATGAATTTCCCTTTGATGATGCTATATTGACATATTTATACGGAGAAATTAATCAATTTTTTGACAAAACAATGCCACCTAAGTTCATGATATACAAATATTTAACAAAAAATGGAGTGATTCACCTCACATGTTCTCAAGCTATGTGAAAAAAAGAATAAAAAGGACATAAAAACAAAATAATTATCCTTTTAACACCCACTTTTAGCTTTAAAAAGGTACACCTTCTACATAGATGGTGTACCTTCTTCTTAAACCATACCTCTTTTCCATCATTTCAAAGAGCATGACAAACATTCTTCCTTCTTATTCAAGTTTGGTTGAAATATTGTCTTCTTCAATAGGGCTACTTCTATGAACAATTCCTTCTAACTTTAAATATCCTACATTTGATGTAACGCCCGCCTTGTACACCTCAAAGAATTACACATTTATGCTACATGAAACAGGAACATTTTTTTTTAAAAATGTTTAAGACAACAAATAAAGTTAACATAACTAACTACGACATAATCTCTAAGGATACAAGGCTGCATTACTTTACAAACCAACTAACATAATTTAACATTCATCAGTAACTGATTTAAATCCAATGCATAATTGAATAACTGATTCATATTCATTACATACCGTCAGATAATACAATCTACATGATCAAAACATAACTGAAATGCTTTTGTTACACATAAGTACATCATGACATCATTACATTGTCATTTTCAGACTACATCAGAATCACATACATTATGATTGATCTGTTACACAAATCTGGTACAAGGTTATACACATATATCTTCTTCAACTGGTACAAATACAAATGTCTGAAAACTGGAATAATTCTCTTTTGTACATGAGCTTCGACAAGAATAACCAATGGATAAAATAGCTCTTCCACCCGACCATGTGGAACCCTAAGGTCCACCCCCCCGAGCTAGGAGTTAACATGAGGACCCAAGCAATAACAATCAGGTAGACAGAACTAACATGAACAAAGGACGACCAAACGCCAATACAACACATGGCAATAACAATACAACACAACTTATCTTCCAGAGGCGAAACATAACATAAGTGGAGAGACCAAACAAGGAATGCTAGGTTGTAGTAGGGAGAGTGTCATCGCATGGTCCTAGCATGGGTTATCCTGACAGCCTCTCACTAGGCGCCGGCCCCCATCTATGGTTATCCTGACAGCCTCTCACTAGGCGCCGGCCCCATAGGGTGACACATGCGGAATCGACCTTCCTTTCATGAGGACAAGGAAGTCAATCATGCCAACCAGGCCTTCTCTACCCATCCTTAGTCTATACAAGCACAGGCCATGGGAGAGGAATCCATTAATCTTGTTTAGTGTGAAATCTACCCTTAACCCCCTAGTTCATTTTAGGTTATCACTTGATTAATCTACTTTCAATGGGTTATCCTGACTGCCACTTTGGGCGCTGGCCCCACGTTGAAAGCCACTCTCCTTCCTAACACCTAGTAAACCTTAACCATCATACAAGACATTATAGCAATACACATACTTGTTCATTGCAAGGCATAAACCTTCTTGCATTACAAACAGAATCATAACACCAATTGTTATCCATCGCCTATAGCATTACAACATTTTACACTTTCACAGATACCAAGTCTCTCCAAACAACAATTACGACAAAACGGATACAAGATAGTCACAACCGGTTAAATATTTCATCCAGAGAATATTATATCACAAAACACATAACCAACTTAGTCAATACTCCATTATACTTCATACTAAATTTGAATCACATAATCATTATGACATCACAAATACAAAAACATCCATCCACACAACGACAAACTCAGCCTCTGGAATTTCGATTATGACCACTCTCAATTTGACTCTTTAAGACAATAGAAATACTTAACTTGCACAGTACAATTCAGATTCTAGAAATTAAACACTAAAATTCCTTCTTGGCTCATAAATAACTTTGTAATGAAATCAACAATGGATTACACTATCTCTTTAAATCAAACTAATTGATTTCACAATAAATACAGCAATTATACTAAAATTATCTAAATATTCTACATTTGTTTCTAACGATAGATTATAAAACACAAGTATAACAAATTTTACACTGATTAACTTACCTTTCCAACGTTGGATTAAGTACTAAAATAATACCTTATAACTATACGGCAATACAACGGGGACAAAGATCCTACCATCAACAAGGAACATCAATGTTTTCGTTTTCCTCTAAGTTCTACCCTAATATGGTCCTTCAAATATTCTTGACCTCAATCAGATAACAGTTTACTATGCTTGGATTTCTTCGTCATAACGATGTCTCTGAAATGTTTTAATCACAGATGATTTAAATCTGTCTAAGAAGAAAGTCAGGACTAGACATTCTCACGCCGTCAAAACTTAATAGATGTATCAACTATATTCGTTCCCAAGGCATTACAGTTTCCTGGTAAAAACTTCTACTATATCTGTGACAGTCTTCTGTCTTGTAGAAACCTATGGATTCACGACCAACTTATATGAATTGTAAAATGAGGTGAAAAATTGTTATTGACTGGCTTACCATTGAAATGGATGATAGCAACTTCTAACAGTGTTCATATACCTCCCTCTAACTGCAAGCCGATTGAATTGATGTAAATTGGTTTTAAAAAAATAGTTTTCTGGTGATTATGTAAGTATTTGGATAGCAGTAAGGTTCAACAGGTTAGTAACTACTCAATTATTAGAGGCAAAGAACCATATTTCTTCAGTCTGGGTAAGCGTTGAAGTGCTGGAACTGTTACAAGTATACTGCAAATAGTGCCAGTTATTTTTAGCTGTTTGTAATCTGATAAGATCTTCTTCTTTAGATCCTATTTCAAATTACTATAGTAGACAGATAAAGACAGCAAAACCTGTTTCTCCCAAACACATGCAAGCCAACAATTGGATCATTATTCAGCCTGCGGCCATCAGCTGATTTGGAGGGCTCAGTAGAACCAATTTCTCACGTACTGCAAACAGTTCCATTTGTCGGATCAAGTATTTCTACCACTCCATGTTTTCTTCCAATTCCAAGTCTAGGATTTTGGGTATTAGCAGAGAGAGAAGTGGCTAAAGTAGAGCGCTCAGAATCTGGCTTCTCTCTGTACCCTTGATTCTCAATTGTTTTAAATAGGCCTGCCCTTCAAATTTCCAGAAGTAATCTTATTACTAACATTTTCGGCTTCCAAATTAAGTTGCCCAGCTTGCAGCCCGACAGTAATTACCACTGATGCACCAAGTTGCAAAGGAAGTGCTGATTGTATGATATTATGTCAAATAGATATTACACTCTCTTGTTGTTTCCCAGAAAGTGAAAGATTTGCCTGAATAAACCCTAGCTCATCAGCAATCAAAAACTAAAACAGGCTAACAAGCACATAAACGTCTGGTGCGAAAAAGATCTTAAAATGATGAGATTGGATGACAGCTTAATAGAAGACCTGATTCTTTCTGGAGAACATTCTCCCCAAGAAATCTGTATGTGCCATGAACTCCCAAATTCATTCCAGTAGTTTATTCCTTTGTATGACGTCCCTAATCAGGTACCTTTTACTTTAGAACTAAGACCTATTCATTGGAGCTGTTTTACTAATCAGTTGACCAACCATGGCAATTTTAAGACCCAAAAGATCAAAATCTCAATACATGAAAAAGCCACAAACTAATCCTCAAGCATAGTCTACCTGGCATTGCCATTCACATTGCTAAATGCTAATCATGTCATGTCTCCACTTTCCACTCTCTTGGACATCCCTTATTATTCTGATTCAACTAGTCCATAAATCCAAAGATTAAATTAAACCACAGAGATATTGGACTATGTCACTATTATCATTATGACTGCGCATTGATTAGAAAAGCTCCTCACTACTGTAATTGATCAGTACCTAATTTCTAAAAGTTTGACTGTTTATTCAAAGACTCCTGTTAGGAGCCCCATATACTTCTCAGTTGAGTTTTCTCCTGTATCTATGGTTGTGTCCTGAGAGGCCCAGTTGGGAAGAGCTTGCAGAGTTTCGAACCATCCTTTACTAACGCAGAGTACTCATTGTCCCTGAGCTCTCATCCAGAGGGTCACGTGACGTTTTGCAGCATGGTTATTGGCACCAGATTATTGCATTGATTCTGTTACTCTTTTCCAGACTGACTACTGAAACAACAGATTCTTGATTATCTAGATTCTATACCTTCTTGTTACTGTTGTGTGCAGGGAACAAGCTTGTAAAAATAATTATCAAGAGTTGAATATTAAAACCCATGAACACCAAATTTTCTGTGTTGGGTGTAGCCCATAAAACCTCCAACAAACTGATTGTAGCCCTGGCGATTCACATTCTGAAGAAAATGTAGATATGTATGCAAATTGGATTAACAGTGAAAGCAGCGATCCATTCTGGTTAGAAAGCCCAAGTCATGGTGTGGTTGCACTAGCTTATGGACCTTTTTTTTTTTTTAAGTCACCGTTGAACTTTTTTTTTTTTTTTTCCTCATGGTGTAAGCTGATTCACATGTTTCCACCTTGCGAATCATAAGCTATGCCATATTTTGGAGGACAAATTTCTAAGAAATAGAAATTATGTAAAACTACATGTTTTTCAAATGACCATTACTGTTCATTAATAGAGAGATTTGGATTAAAGGTATGAATTTTCCTTCGTCGGTCCAAATCCTACTAAGACCTCTGGGTTCGTCTATGGAGAATTTATCAATTATTAAAGAGAGTAAATTGTTGCGTGTGAGAAAGAGATGAAGGTTGTTGAAGGAACATTATTAATGTACAGGTATCAATCATGCCAAATGAATACCTTCCTTCCCACACCACTATTTAATCTATTTTACTCACTAAAATTATGATCAAAGTGACTTCCCTTGTGTACTCTTGCGTATTATGTGCTATGTCCCTTATTTTCGCATTTCTGTAATTTAATTAAAAAAAATATTTCTAAATAGAAATTATCCGCTATATGCACTTACTTGCTATGCTCTTAGAGCAGGGTAGAGGAGAGGCAATGTGAGAAACACTTTCATAGGAATCGAAGGATCCCATTTCAAGTAAATCTGCATTCACCAGCTGAAGCCTTTCATTGGCTCCTCTATTTCAGATAATTGCTTTGTCTTGTGAGGAATCCAATAAAGAGCTTGCCTCATATCAAAATGAATTTTACACTTGTGTGGGCCAACTCTAAATCCAAATCATGAATGGTAGCTCGAACACCATCTTAACAGTCTCAAGACATCAACCAGCGAAGGTAAACAAATCTTCAAACATACATTATATCAATTCAACCTTCCAATCACAGATCAAACCTCGTGATAGATCAAACCGCAACAGTTGGGATCCAGTCTACGATACTCAAAGCGATCTGAAATGTTTTATGTGCCAAGAAACCATGAATTATCCTTTAAACTAGTAATCGCACTTCAGTGTGTGCGATGGGTAAGCCAAAAAGGTCTTTAAAGGTCAATTGTTGGCTTAATAATTTAGTCCGTTGTGGTTAGTGGTAATAATGCTGGCAGGTGTAATCCGCTACCCTTGTTATTCATCTGAAATATCATTTTCTACCTACCATCATGAACTGCATAAGATTAGAAATCAGACCTTAGTAGATTGCATTCCTCCGGATTATAACGGTGATTAACAATGGCGGTTTATATATATTCACCCGGTCCATTGCAGATATCAGATCTCTAACAACAAACTAAAGTTCGATGCCGTTTTGAATCTGGCAAGCTTCATTCTAGGAACGGTTCTGATCTAAGACCTGTCAGAAATATATATATAAGTTGTAATTTGTCGGTGACTGGATAGGGTTTGATAACGGGATGGACATACATCAAAAACAGAAAGGATAAAGGAATCTATCAAATATTGTAGTTGCAACGGCCCTGCTAGGTAGGTGTGTAGATTGTAGGTGAAAGCATAGGACACACAACAGATTACTCTGCAACCTTTGCCACATCCTTCCTGCCAAAATGGGTGATCTGGAACTAGGTAAGATCATCCATCAATGTACACAGGAAGAAGGAATTCGTCAGATGATGTAATTGCAACTGCACTGGTGAACATGTAAGCAAAATGTGGACTGTTTGATAGAATGCCTCAGAGAGATAATCATTTGGTATGCAAAGGCAGAAGCTTAGTCAAGGATTATGAATTGTTTGACAGACATCTCAAAGAGGTGTCTTCTCTTAAATTGCAAAGATTACAGACTACGCACAAAATGGATTTAATGGAAATAAATCTGTTACTATATTGAAGATGCCTAAATCCATTAACAGGGTGCAACGATGGCCAATACACAGGATTAATACATATGACTGGTAGAATACAGACAGCAACAAATGCATTGACAGATTTAATATAAAGACTTCAAAGAAGTTGAGACAAAAATTCAGAACAAAGGAACCTGGACTCGTTCGCTTGACGGGGTAGAAGATTCGCTACTGCTTCCAGATCCCAGCTTCTTCTCTCTTCTTTCACCTGTAATCCCCCCCTTTGCCTCAACAAGCCTTTTCTTTTATAACATAGCCCCTTCCTTCTTCCAAGGGACTCGGCACGCGATCCCGTGCATCTCCCTCCTCTACTAATATTCTTATTTAATTTAATGATCCCAAAGAAGTTCTTTATTTATTTTATTATATTTCTTTCTTTAAATGAACACACATAACTCCTGACACATTTAATTATTTTATAGCCGACCAAGCATATTTTATTTAATAAAGTTATAACATTACAACAATCCATAATTGTACAACTATATATTAATTTATTTTATTAATTTAGTTGTAAATCACTAATTACAACATAACTTACAACTATTTTATTTATTTAAATATTTATTATAAATAATATTATATTGAACAATACAAAATTTCTTACAACTTTATTTACCAACAACACTTCTAATAAAATAATAATTTATTTATAATGATAATCGACAACTAACGACATTATGCTCATTATCAATATTTATATTCTTTCGTATAATGATTCTAATAAAAGCACAACGACACCTTACACACTTAGACACTTTCTAACCTAGTTAGACTCCAAGGTGCACTATTACTTGTCCGCAAATCATGATCGAATGACAGACAATGACCAAGAGGATAAACTGACAACCAGACCACACTGACATGGGACCTCACATTAACTCCAACCACTAATCCATTGGCGAAGGCACGCTCAGACCTGTAATCAGGTGGAGTCGATGCCTAGTACCTGCATTCCTGCAACAACGCACGGTTAAACATTCAAGATATATATCCACATACAGTCCTATAGTGAATGGAAATCGCAGTGGTGTAGGGTACTCGAAAGCGAGTAATACAACACTGTTCCATTCACGTTATGTATAAACAATTAACTACGTTGAACAAGGTATCTGATATTAATCAACAACATAAAACATTCAATCCAATATCGCAATTAACATCGAAACATCTGTAACATCTAGTTCATTTATCAAATTCTAAAACATAAAATGATAAAATCCAACATCAACAACTGTTATCATAACAATCAGATTCACAATGAAGTAACAAGATAACAAGAGATCCATCATCTACGGTCTAGGACACTATAAAGTTTAAGCAAACATCAATCTGATGGACGACAAGATGAGGGGCACTACATTTCACAAGGTTCACAATATTAACTTTTCACAATCTTAATCACTATCTTTCATGAATCAAAGCCTCTGCTTTCATAACACTTCTATAATATTAACATGTATATAAAATAAAATTGATGGCATTAACTAATTTAAGCATAGCATGGTTACATAAAGTACAAAAAGAGTAACTCTCGAAACATCTTTGGGAGTAACCAACCACCCAAATGCTTTTTAACCATGTTTGTGAACTTGACAATTTTTAAACTTTTCCCTGATTGTGAAATCTAAAAGCATCAAAGTGTCAACACCTTTTTTCATGATAACTCATTTGAGCTAGTTGATCTTAGTTTCAATCATTTCTATTCACCCTTGAATATCAAATCGTTCACCAGGTTGAACTCATCCTGAGCATGTGGTTGTAAAATATTTGTGTTCCATCATTTTCCTCGCTAGTAATTGTAATTTCCTATCCTAGTAATGCTCAATGTAGTCACACTCATCTGAGTTAATTGCATCAACTTAAAAGGAGTTATGTAGCAGTTCAAAAGAGAATCACACATCATTTCAGTCAAAACCCTCAGACCAGTTATGTAGCATGACTTGGTTTACAAAAATAGTTAAATCTAAAGATATGTAAAAGTTGGAATAAACCATTTTACAGGGATATGCATGACTTCATTAATACAATGTGGAAAAATCCTAGAGCAAAATTCCTTGTCATTTGGGAGATATTAAAAAATAGTTTTACAACAGGCAACTTGCGAAAACAATTAAATTTGGAATTTCATAAAGGTTGAGACAAAATAATTTTACATGGATGTTTTTGACCTTGTTATACGCAATATGGAAAATTCTTGAGGTCAAATTCCTCATAATTTGAGAAATATAGAAAAAAATAGTTTTTCTCCAATAGGTTGCAGAAATGAGCTTTCAAAAGCCTTGTAAACCTCCACCTTAACTTTCAAAAGTGCTCTGAACTTCCACCTAAGCTTTCAAAAGCTCACTAAATCTCCACTCCACTTTTGAAAGTGCTCTAAACTTCCACCAAGTTTGTTGAAAGCACAAGTCATAACTCATAAGTTGGTTATTAGCTGTGTTCACATCACCTCAAACATTGATAAAGAAGACTCTTTTGTCATCAACTAATGCAATGAGGTTTGAAAGTTTCAATTAACCTCTGATGATGAAGACTCAAAAAAGTGCATCCATTAAAAAGAGCCATAATGATGTTAGAGGAATGAAAGGTTTTGAAACTTGTTTGAACTACTGACAGAGGTTGTGAAGTGCTCTCAAAGAGACGATGACTTAAGCTTTGCAAAAGAAAAGGTAGTTACTATAACTACCTAAGAAACTTAATGACATCTGCTACTCATCTCAATCTCACATCATTATTTAGAGAGATCCATTTGAAGGAAGTGCTACACATTTTTCTCAACACACATAAATATTCAAATATTGCAGACCCGCATTCTCAAGAATGTGATCCTTGTTCATGGAAAAATGGGAGCTTCTAAAAATGGATATGTACAAAATGGATTTGTTCAAAAGACTTTATAAACTTTTAAGCAAATGCAATTAGCTATTGTAAATCTAGTTCCACAAGCTTTGCTAGCATCCTCTCAAACTATGTCAAAATGTGAGCTCTAGAACAGGGTATGGACCTCCATTAAATCATAATCAAAAGAGGATCTTTGTTAGATATTATAGTTGCAAATTCTCTGGAAGACATGCTTGCAAAACATGAAAGCATTGACAAGGCATGTGAATCATTTTTTAAAGCATATGAACTGTTTGAATGAATACTTCAAAGAAATGTAGTCTCAAGGAATGCAACGAATGAAGGATACACACAAAATGGATTCGTTGAAAAGGGGATAAACTTTTAGACAAATGCAATCATAGACCTGTGAACCCAAATTCCATGCCTTTTCCAACTTTCTACCCACGGCCTACCAAATGGGGGTTTTCAAGCAAGTTTTGGACATCCATCAACACAGAGTAGAGAGTGATTAATTATAGAGTATACAAAAAATGGATCCATTGTAGAGGCTTTAGAAACTTCCAAGCAAATGCAATTCATAGGTGTAAAGCTAGATTTCACAACCTTTGAATCTTCTTCACTCTTGCGTGCAACAAAATGGGATCTTTAGAATATGACATAAACATGCACCAAAGGATAATGAAAAATGAAATTCTATTTGATGTTGTAGTTGCTCCTGCATTGGTAGACATGTACATAGATTATGGAAGAATATACAAGGTCCATGAACTGCTTGACAAAATGCTTAAAAGACATTATCACAGGAATGCAATGATTGTAGAATATGTACAAAATGGGATTTAGTAGTTTGGTACGGTCTTATAACTAACTTCATTCTTGATGAGTTTTAAAGAATCACATAATGTTTTAAAGAAAAGTTTCTAAGTTGTGCATGGAAGAGAATGATCAAAAACCAATATCCATGGTTCTCTATCACTCACTTACTGCCAATGAAGACTTAAGGAATTACATGGATAAAGTAAAGATTATGATAACACTCTCTTGTATCGATGAGCTTTCGATTTTGGAGAAGTGGAAAGTTAGGATAGCTACCAATTAGAAGAAAAGAACACGATAAAGTGGAGTTATGAATTCTACATTGGAAGTTGATGAGAATATAGAATTATCTAGAACCACAACAAAAGTAAACACTCGTTGGAAAGTCATCACAAAAGGAAAAAGGTACATGCTCTCATAAGTGTTTAAAACCTATCACTTCCCACTAGCTACAAGAAAAATGCTTAGAAGGCTATGTTTGTGCTATGGAGTATCTCATATTGGAAAATCTTATGGCAGATAATGAGGCCAGACCATTCTAGATTTCTTTGGAGACATCAATGCATTGATGGGAGAAATTAGATTTATTCCATTGAATTTTATCCTTCCAATGTTGTTTTATGATATAATCTTCGGTTTGGCTCATACTTCTATGATATTCTCACTCAAGAGCTTAATTATGATCATTGTCACATTCCTAGGAATAATAGGCCACTAGACCAGGGATATTAAAAAGTTAAAAACATTCTAAATATGAGCATGTATCTCAAGATAAGGACAAGTTGTAGTATCTTTTGACAGGGAACGAAGAACATTTATGAAATTCAAGAACTACACATGCCCCATAATTTTTGAAAGGTTTGGAAAGTGATACACGAGATCTTCATGTAGCAATTGTGTATGAGGAAAAATTGATTAAATCTAAACTAAATAAAACCAAAGAACCCAATAACATAAAGAAAATGAATTTAAATAAAAGCCATGACAAATAATCAATGAAATAAAGACTTTTACCGAAATCTGTATTGTTTCCTTTGGATTGAATGTGGATTACTCAATGAAGTTGCGAAGCCATGGCTGCAACAAGCAAGAAGTGTGCTCAATGTGCTCGAAGATCAATGTCAAGAGATCGTGAGAGTGCTCAATCGACGTGTTTTGTATGCTCAAAGCTCTGTCAAGTATGCCTGAGAATATGATCGAAGAGAGAGGCTCAATGAAGGAGATGAGGGGGGTTTATATAGATTTCAATGAAGATCAATCAACGGTCCAGATAATTCAGAAGAATCAACGGAGGAGATCAGTTGAGGAACGTGCAATGAATGAGAAGAAGACATGTGTCTTGCTTTCTTTTGCATGAGAGGAGTTATCAAGAATAGAAGAATAGGTTAACTGAAGAGATAAATCAATTAAAAGAATAAAGCAATCAGTTAAGTGATTTAAAACAAGAAGAAGGGATTTGCATGAGAAAAAAAGATATTTTGCTTTATTAAATATGGAAAGCTTGAGTTATTTTAGAGATAACTCAAATTTAGAAGAAAAAGCAACTTAAATAAATAATTGATTTATTTAAATTTAGAGAAGATATTTTGGAAGAAATAATTAAATAATTAGAATTATTTAATTTAGAAGATTTGGAAAGCAAATTAAATAAATAAATTTATTTAATTGTTTGTGCATGATTTTGGAAAAACAAAAGATTATAAATAAAATATTTGATTTATTTTATTTTTAGAGATCGAGAGGATTTGTTGAATTAATTAAATAAATTGGGTTTATTTAATTAATGTGGACTTGATTTTTAGAAAGAGGATAATTAAATAATTAAAATTATTTAATTATGGAAGAATAATAGAGGAATTTGATTTAATTAATTAAATAAAGAGAATTTATTTAATTAATGTCGAAAGTATGTGATTTTGAAGAATTTGGTGAAATTAATTAAATAATTAGATTATTTAATTAATGTGTGAAATGCAGGTGATTAGACAGAAATGACGAAATGCAAGCGATTTGACGACACGGTCATTTTAGGGTGTCTACATTTTGCCCCTCTTTGATGCAATGTCGTTTATAGCGTTGCATCAAAGAAATTGATAGTTGAAGACATGATACAATTTTATTGCCCCAGTGTAGGTAGTTGCCCCAGCGTATGCCCCCTCGAGCGGGAAGACGGGGAAGCGACAGAAGAACAGTGTTGACGCTCGACTAGAAGAGTGCATGACCAGGATTGAGAAAAAGTAGAAGGGGTGGGAAAGAAAAATGAAGGGGGGGGACACTATAAATAGGTCCCATGGGGACCACAATCCTCATTTGCACCCTTGGAGACTCTAAATTTAGAGAGGAGAGAAATCAAACCTAGTTGGAGAGAGTGGAGCAGCCAACGAGGAGAGATGCTGATTCCAGCGCACAGTCATCGGGCGGAGTTGGTTCGGACCTACAGGAGGCCAGCAAGAGCTTCGGCAGCGGTAAGTGATCGAAAACCCCCTTTGCATTTGTCATTTTAGGGTGGTTTTAGGGCTAGGTTTGGGTAGGGTTACCAAGTAAGCCAAAAGTGCTTTAGAAAATTGCAGCGCGTATGGTAGTCGTTCAGCGCGCTTTTGGCATGCTATAGCGCGGCTGGTAGTCGCTTGCAGTGCGCTTGGTAAAATCAAGTCACTTTTGGTAAATGTGCTAGTGCCGTAGCGCATTTGGTAAATCCCGTAGCGCAGTTGGTATAGAAAGACAGCGCACTTGGTAGGGCAGGTTAGCGCAATTGGTGGGTAGTGGGAAAAACCGAAGCGCCTCTGGTAAAATAGAGTGGCGCATTTGGCATGTGGGTAAGGCATGCTTGAAAAACAAAGCGCTATTGGGAGAGAAAACAAAGCGCAGTTGGGTAGACAGTATAGTGCGTTTGGTAGGGAAGGACATCGCTGTTGTATAAAACAAAGCGCATTTGGTTGAGAAGCAGAAAAGTTAGGGTTTAAGGAGAATGGGGGGCTTAGAATAGGGATGCCTATCCTAGCTGACAAGAGGGGAAAGGGATGGTTGGGGGTTGCATAGCATAGCCCAGGGATAGATAGGATTTTGAGGGATTGAGGAAAGGAAAACTGACAAGTGAGTTGTTATGGATGCAGAGGATTTTGCCACCACTGATGTCGCGAGAGCGACATCACGCGATCGCACATGAGGTTGTACAGCTGACTTGGGAGGAGGATGCATTCCTGGAGCATGTGGGACTATGGCATATGGCCCACCTGACACACATTAGGGTGAATCTCGCCCTAGTGACTGCAGTTGTAGAGAGATACCACAGCGAGACCTCGTCGTTCCACTTTCCGACAGGGGAGGCTACAGTGACACTGGAGGATGTATACCACATCCTGAGGATTTAGATAGATGGGGAGATAGTGGATTTTGACCAGGCATGGGGCGAGGCAGGCTTAGAGGAGGTCTTCTACACAGATGACCTGTGGATAGATGACGGGGAGATCTGATGGGCAGATGTCCCGAGACTCTGCGACCGGATCAGATGGATCGTGGCGTCACTGATTGGCGGCTTCCTGTGTCCAGACAGGAGATCTAGAGGACTATCAGTTGGCTGGGGGACAGTGCTATCAGGGATGTTCACCCATGGCAGACAGTATGCGTGGGGACCCTGTGTGTTGGGACAGCTATATCATGACATGCACCATTGTGTTTACAGGAGAGGCAGGAGCCTCTCAGCAGGGGTGACTTTATTATAGGTATGGGCGTAGGAGCACATTCCAGTGATCCGACCCATGGCACAGCACCACCGAGATAGAGGCAAGCCCTATGCATTTTCATACGACAGGGTGATGACACATCGGAGGATGGGGTCTGTTAGCTACTGGAGGCGGCAGATTGACGAGATGGACCTATTCATATGGAGGCCCTGGTTACTATATGAGGAGTGGGTTGATGAGCATGAGCAGCTCATGTACTGCAGACAAGCTCACTATCTATTCGGTAGACGGACATATATGATAGAGAGATATCTTCCCGAGCGAGTTCTCAGGCAGTTTGGATTGCCGCAGGGACTACCCGTGGGGGAGGCCACACATGCTAGGACGTGGAGGGAGATTGGAGACTGGGACGCCGAGATCCCAGTGGCGACAACTTTGATAGAGGTACGGGGACTTATCCCCGTGAGGTGGGATTGGGACTCTGGGCTAGCAGACCCAGGGACGCTGCCAGAGTATGATCAGTACTGGCAAACTCACAGGCCAATGAGATTGACTACACCAGGTGTAGCAGGGGCAGTGGGAGAGGTACTAGTCCTCGGTGGGGAGGCTAGGATGAGATGGTAGGCCAGGGCAGCCAGGCAGCAGGTAGTGGGGCAGCAGGCAGGTGGAGAGGGTAGCGGTGAGCAGGCCGATGTGGAGATGGTAGAGGTAGTGGGCCCGGTCGTAGAGATCGATTTGTATAGAGCAGAGCGACTGCTACAGGAGGAGATAGCCCAGAGGACTCGCTTAGAGCTCTGGATGGCACGACTGCGAAGGGATAGGGATGCAGGGTGGGCAGATGCGAGGCAGGCAGAGGCCACAGCCCAGGCACAGACACAGGCAGCCTCAGCAGCACAGATAGCCCTGGCATAGGTACAAGCGTAGCTACAGGCACAGGAGCAGGTCTTTAGACAGCTACAGGCCCAGTTACAGGCACAGGCACAGGTACAGGTGCAGCCGCTAGCCGCACCAGCAGCTGCCAGCCGCACCAGCAGTAGACGCCGAGGAGCTAGCATAGGCTAGGAGAGAGAGAGACACAGAGGTACATCTGCGGTTGACTGCAGAGGCCACACTCTTTAGAGTCAGGAGGGAGAGAGAGGAGGCACGCTGTGCCCTGGGTGCAGACCAGAGGACCTTATACAGCGAGCTCGTCCGAGTGCAGGGTGAGCTAGTATCAGCCAGCCGGGAGGCAGAGTACTATAGGGGTCTGTATGTGGGTGCGGTGCCATCAGCGCAGTAGGCACCGAGCTATAGAGATAGGAGCAGGTTGGGGGCATCCGGATCCTGGAGGACAGGGCAGTCAGCGTCCTTAGTTAGAGGGCCACTTTTACCGCCAGGGGGAGGAGGAGGACCATCAGGGGGACCTCCACCGAGCACAGGGGGAGGACAGGGGCCACAGCAGGATGGCAGCTCTACCCACTAGGGCGCATACACTTGTATATTGTATCATTTTGGACAGATGCCTGCGTGCATTCTGATGTATATTTTGCGGGCTCTTGATAGCCTTGATGTACTATATTGATGTATATTTGGAGGTATACACACCTTGAATTATTGATGTAGACACAGACATTTTGTATTGTGATGACCATTACATGATATATATGATGATCGATTCGGCTCACTGTTGTTCATGCTTTTGTGTATGCATTCTTTGATGTCATGGATGTGATGATATGTATGTATGATTATGGATTCATGTGATGATATATGTTGCTTATATGATGCTTATAGATGTATGATGATAGAGATGTATGATGATATAGATGTATGATGATAGAGATGTATGATGATATAGATGTATGATGATATAGATGTATGACTAGTGATATCTGACATGTGGGTTTTGCAGATATGCACCAGAGAGAAGAACAGGAGGAGATGGAGACAGGAATTGTTGATCGATTACTGCAATGAAAGCGATATAAAGGTTGGTGGGAATGGATGAAAGGTGAGCTTGTTGCAATGGCTTCGCATTTGTATATAAAGAGCAATCCTTATTTTGATATAGCACGTGGATAGTTCGCCACCAAGGTATAAAAGACCAAGGTACAGTAATATCCGAGTGCGTGGACGTTGACTCTGCAAGCAAATGGTTTGAACTTAGATCCTTTAGACATAATATAACCTTGTTGGAACGTGTGAATAAGCCATAGTCTTGAGCATAAAATAAACTTCAAATACATGTGAATGCTAGAAGAATTATTAATATGTAAGATGCTAGGTCGTAACACACACAAGATAAATAGAATGCTAAGAAAGATACTAAAGATCATTCCTCAAACACGGCACATAGAAAGCAATGACTATGCCCCCAATCCGTACTGCATCGCAACATACCAAGATTATAGATAAATCAAAGTAGCCTTGAATAGGTATTGGAAAAGGAACAAAAGATAAAACAAAAAATCAAAGTGACTGACTTACAAAGTAAACATACAGCCAACATATTCTCTTGCCAAAGAGGTTGCTCAGGATAGATTGGATAGGAAAGATAACAGCCTTATTGTAGGAACTCGGTGTCTATTAAAGGGTGCTATCTACTTAAAAAGACAATGTCTTGCTGCAGGAAATGCCACATGTCATAGGAGACGCGTGTGTTGGTCTCAACAATGGAACATTGCGTAGAAGACAAGCTTGTTGATCTAGGGCTTGGGTTAAGCGATACTTAGCTGATGTTGGCAATCGGTATGCAGGACAGTAGACGACTCTGGAAGGAAACCTCTTTGCTTCAGGTTTGTGAAGGACTTTTTCTTTGAAAGGATGCACTAGCTTGCTGCTTGAGTTAGTCAAGTCGAGGTGAAATGGATTTTGACAAACGGAAGACTAGAAGGATGGAATGCTAATGGATTGAGATAGGTGGAGAATGATGGATCGTGTGTGCCTGAGTACTGGATACATCCTTCGTATTCCAGACTGCCTACATACCCTGTATCCACGGGATCAAGGCACATTTACGATGGAAGGTGAGAAATGATAAATATGTAGTTCTGGATAGAGTGATGAGATGGATCGAGGTGAAAAGAGGGGATCTTATGTACCTGAGTACTGGATATGTCCTTCGTAATCCAGACTACCTACATACCCATATCCATGGGATCAAGGTACCTTAAGATTGAAATGAGATCATATGTAGTTCTGGTAGATGTGATGATGTGGATCGAGGTGGAAACGAGGGGATCTTATGTACCTAAGTACTAGATACTTCCTTCGTATTCCAGACTGCCTACATACCCATATCCATGGGATCAAGGTACCTTAAGATTGAAATGATGATAATATGTAGTTCTAGTGGTGTGATGATGCAGAAAAAGAGTGCTTTGAGAAGATAACATCCTTATCGTAGGAGCGAGGTGTCCGTTAAAGGGTGTTACTTGTGGAAAATGAGCAGGGGATTGAAGTATGCGTTGCGAACCACGAACAAGGAACCTCCCTTAGACCTAAGTTAAGGACAAGAGTTACCCCCATTCTGGTAGAGGAAATTGTAGGGGTGACTGCCGAAGAAGACACCGAAAGCCTTGACCTAGGACAAGACAGTGTTAACTGTAGACTGAGACCAAGACATGGGGAGACGACAATGGACGTTGACAAATTTCCAAGCTATACTAGATAGGGAGATGGAAATGCAAACAAAGTCAATGGTTTTATTATGGATGGATGGAGAGGCGCTGCGAACTAGATAAGGAGTGGACAGGACTCGATAGATGATGGATGCTGACTCTACACATAGCGCCTATTTGCCAGGTTTTCACTATGGTACTTATCCAAGGCGCCTGTTTGCCAAGTTTTCACCAGAGGACGGATTTTTTTAGATTTTTTTTTTTACATTTTTTATTTTTTTATTTTTTTATTTTTTGGAATACTCTGAGGATCAGGCATAGAACTTCTTGAGATGGACACTGTTAAGTGGCTCATCTAGAGGAATGCCGTTAGGTGTAGCTAAAGTATAAGCTCTTGATCCATATGCTGCGGTGACAATAAAGGGACCTAACCAGTTAGGCTCAAACTTGCCCTTCTTCTCATGATCTGCTTGATTTCTCTGATTCTCCTTAAGTACAAGATCACCAACCTGAAACTGTCTTTCTTTGATCTTTTTGTTGTAATTACGCCGAAGGTGGTTTTGATAGACATGGAGATGATTAAGTGCGGCAAGGCGCCTCTCATCCAGTAGTTCAAGCTCAGCTAATCTAGAAGTGCGATACTCGTCTCCACCGATCAGGTCCTGCATGGATACTCTGAGGGATGGGATCTCGACCTCTATAGGTAGGATGGCTTCGGAGCCAAAGACCAAGGCATAGGGTGTGGCACCAGTTGGTGTTCTGATACTAGTGCGGTAGGCCCATAGGGTGGGATTGAGTCGCAAGTGCCAATCACGACTAGCTTCATTGACTGTTTTCTTGAGGATCTTGAGGATGGTCTTATTGGAAGCCTCAGCTTGGCCGTTACTCTGCGGATAGTAGGGAGTTGAAAAGCGATGTTGGATATTGTATTGTATGCATAAGGCACGAACATCTTGATTCTTGAATGGTCTCCCATTATCAGTGACAATGGCTTGGGGAATACCATACCGGCATATGAGGTAGTTTAGGATAAACTTGGCTATTTGCTTACCGGTGATATAGGTCATAGGAATGGCTTCCACCCACTTCGTGAAATACTCAGTGGCGGTAATGATAAACTTGTGGCCATTGGAGGGGGCAGGGTGGATTTGTCCTACGAGGTCGAGACCCCATTGAGAAAAAGGCCATGGAGTTGTCATAGGTTGTAATTCATGAGCTGGGGCATGAATCAGATCTCCATGCTGCTGGTATTGTAGACACTTCTTAGCAAATTGTGCAGCATCTTGCTCTATTGTAGGCCAGTAATAACCTGTTCTGAGTATCTTCTTAGCAAGATTAGGACCGGAAGAATGTGCGCCACAGACACCTTCGTGTATGTCTCGTAAGGTAGCTTCGGCTTCTTCCGCGTTAAGACATCGTAAGAGGATACCATCGAGACTCCGGCGATATAGTGTATCACCCAGAATGATGTAATGAGAGGATCGACGGACAAAGGTTTTGCGTTGGGTGGATGATAGGTCAGGAGGAAAGGTTTTGTTCTTGAGGTATTCATAGATATCTTCATACCATGGGGAATTGGGACCAACAAGTTCGCAGATGATTTCAGTAACAGGAACATCGACGGCTGGTATCAACAATTGCTCGATCAAGAATTCACACTTCTGTGTATTTGCAGGCATGTCTATCAGTGACCCTACAGAAGCCATAGAATCTGTAGCTTTGTTATGCTCTCTTGGAATTTGCTCAAATGTGATGTTAGAAAAATGTGGTTTGTAGGCATCCACTAGTTGCTTGTAGGGGACCAACTTTTCATCCTTTGTTTGGTATTCATCTGTGACATGGCGAATGACTAGCTGTGAGTCTCCATATACTTGTAATTCTGTGATGTCCCATTGAACTGCTGTATGGAGACCTATAAGGAGTGCTTCATACTCGGCTATATTGTTGGTGCAAGGGAATGCAAGCCGATATGACTTAGGAATATAGTCATTCTGAGGTGTAACAAATAAGATGCCGGCTCCTGATCCATGCTGTGTGTAAGAACCATCAAAGTATAACTTCCACATTATGGAGGTAGTAAGAGTGAAGAGGTTCTCATCAGGAAAGTCTGCTACCATAGGATGTGTATCTTTCATAGGTGCATCTGCTAGTTGATCTGTGAGGGCTTGTCCTTTGATTGCTTTACAATCCGTGTACTCAATGTCGAACTCACTAAGGATCATGACCCACTTAGCTAGTCTTCCTGTGAGAGCTACGTTTGCTAGTAGATACTTCAAGGGATCAATCTTGGCTATCAGATTTGTGTGTTGGTTCAGCATGTAATGCCGCAACTTTTGGGAGGCAAACACTACGGCTAAACAAGCCCTTTCCATTGGTGAATAATTGAGCTCATATCCCACCAAGGTTCTACTAATGTAATAAATTGCATGCTCCTTTTCTGTGTCATCATTTTGTGCTAGTAGGGCCCCTAGGGCTGAGTTTGTAGTGGAAATGTATAATATCAAAGGTTTGTCCGCAACTGGTGGAACCAATACAGGAGGTGTAGCTAGATACTCTTTAAGTTGATCAAATGCTACCTGACACTTGTTGTCCCATCGAAATGTGACATCCTTCGAAGCAAGTGTTGAAAGGGTTGACATTTATCTGCTAGCTCTGAGATGAAACGCCTGATGGACTGCAACCTTCCCTGAAGGCTCCTTAATGCTTTAAGGTTCTTTGGTGGAGGCATCTCCACTATAGCTTTTACTTTTGCTGGATCAACTTCGATGCCTCTACGAGATACAATGTATCCCAATAGCTTTCCTGATGTTACACCGAATACACACTTCTTTGGATTGAGTCTTACTTGGTGTTTTTCAAGCCTGTCGAAGATCTGCCCTAGGACCTGTATGTGATCCACTCGAGAAGATTTAGCCAGTATATCATCAACATAGTCTTCCATGATGTGATGAAACAGATCGTGGAAGATCACTGTCATTGCTCTCTGATAGGTTACTCCTGCATTATTCAGACCAAACAGCATGACACACCAACAATAATTGCCCCAAGGACAAGTAAAGGTTGTTTTATGTTGGTCTTCTTCAGCTATCCTTATCTGATTGTAACCCAAAAATCTATCCATGAGAGAAAGCATCTTGTGACCTGCTGTCAAGTCCACTATTATGTCAATGTTTGGTAGTGGAAAGTCATCTTTAGGACATGCCTTGTTGAGATCTCTGAAATCATTACACATGCGGATGCACCCATTAGGTTTAGACACAGGTACAATGTTTGAGACCCAATCTGAATAGTCAATGGGTCGTATGAACTTTGCATCTAACAGCTTTTGTATTTCCACCTTCACCAAGAGAGCTATCTGTGGGTGCATCTTTCTCAACTTCTGTTTGACTGGTTTCACTTTGGGATCAACTGTGAGATAATGAAGTACCAGCTTAGGGTCTAGCCCTGGCATATTTGCATAGGTCCATGCAAAGTTGATGGTTCGTTGCAAGAAGAAGTTGTTAAGATTTCTCTGCTCTGTGTCAGATAATGATGCCGCTAGGAATGTGGTCTTTGGATTCTGTTTTGTGCCTAGGTTGATCTCTGTAGAATCTTCCACTAGGAGAGCTGATTTCTCTTGATACTTAGATGGTAAGGGAAGGTCAAATCCTCCATCCTCAGGTGCCACAGTTGGGTTTTCACCTTTGGATACGTCCTTTGTTTTTACTATTTTGTGATCAGGAGGTGCCACAGTGTGGTTTTCACCTAGAGATCTTTCTTTATTTGCACTTTTACGACTGGAGGATTTGGCATTCTCACCAAAATAAGCCGTGGGCTCTAGTTCCATTACAAAACCAGCTTTATGATCGCCCAGAGGGATACCTTCCCGAAGTCCCATGAACTCAGCTAAAGCTTCGTCATTCTGAAACACATCTATAACGGGGGTCCCTTGTTGGTCCCAATCGATAAGTTCAGGGTAGACAAGTGTGACATTCTGGGTGCTGGTGGTGGAAGTTAAGGAGATGGAGGATAGTGTAAAAATGGAGGATTCTGCGAATAGATTGGTCATGTGGAGGGAAGCATCATCGATGATATCCTCTGTAGACGTCGAATCGGCAGGAAAAGTGTCAGCTACCTCGTCGAGGATATACTCGATGTCTGAGGCGCGTGGTACCTTCTTACCAAATCCTAATCCTTTCTTGTCTAGCTTCTTTGTCACAACAATGGGCTCCATAGTTCCTTGATTCTGTTTCCCAAGGCCACCTTTGCCTTTATAGCCCATGTTTTTTACTATTCTTAAGCCATTGCCATATTGCTTGACTGGTATTGTGACTGGTTCTTTCTCCTTATAGAGCCAAGAAGAAATGTCCTCAATGGTTTCCTCTTCCAGTAACTGTCCATGTTGGAATTGGGTTAGGAATCCTGGGGGAGGAATAGCTACTTTTTTGGTTACTTTGGCAATGGGTGGTTGGCCATAAGACTTTGGAGATAAAGGCATCCGCCCGACACAACAAGATTATGAGATATCATAAGTGCCAAAGCCTATATCTCAGATGCGAGCTATGATTTTGGGGAGGGGTGTAGATTCACTTGTAGAGGCTTGCGTGAGAGTTTCAGGGTCAACATAGAGAGGGGATTCAAGGGCTTTGTCATTTTTAGGCACTTGGTTGCAATTCTTATAGCTTCCTTGTAAGACACGGCAAAATTCAAAAGGATTAGGATCTCCTGGGATGGTGATCTCCATACCATTGTATGGGAACTTTAGGGACTGATGGTACGTGGAGGGAACATCTTTCATTGCATGGATCCATGGGCGGCCTAGGATAATGTTGTAAGGCAGCTCAATATCAAGGACTTGACACCTAGTTTCAAGCATGACAGGGCCCAGCTGTATAGGCGAGTGAATAACACCTTCTGAACGGCGTTCTGCATCATCATACCCCTTGATTGTAATACTATGATCAGTGTTGACGTGATCCTCAGAGTATCCCAATTGCTTTAGTAACTTTAAAGAACATATGTTGAGACCAGTACCACCATCTATGAGGATGCGTTTGATTTTGGGCTTATGGATGAGAACTTCAATATGAAGGGCATCGTTGTGACAAGGATCATGGGAGGGGAGGTCTTTCTTAGAGAAGACCACGTTGTAAGGCGAAGCAATATTACCCACTATAGCTTGGAAATCTGCGACTGCTATGTTGTTAGGAATGGAAGACTCTTGGAGGGCTTTTTCTAGCACCACTCTATGTGCAGGTGATGACCGTAGGAGGTCCAAAATAGAGATCTATGCTGGTGTTCTCCCTAGATGTTCGACAAGATTATAATCAGACTGAACCAGAAGCCTAGGTGTAGGTGCACGGATGGTGACATGACCTCGACGAGTAGTAATAGCGCAATCCGTAGATTTGCCTTTGATCGTGAGGGTAGACACCCGACTCTCTTCAAAACGACCTACAATGGAATCGAAGGACGTGGAAGCATGATTGATACCTTTACCTCTATCCTAAGGAGGAGGTGGACCGTGATAAGGGAATGGTTCCTTGTACATATCTAGATCCTTGTTCGTGTGTTGCGCTGGTGATTCATCCTCAAAAGTGATTTGATTACTGTCGATGAGGTTTTGGATGAGGTGCTTAAGCTTCATGTAAGACACAGTTCTATGACCTTTGCTCCTATGGAACTCACAATATTCATTGTCTCTGTAACATGCCATTTTGTAGACAGGTTCTCCTTATGGGGGAGCATTAGGTAAGGTGATGAGCCCTTTCTGTAAAGCTTGCTGTAAGACCGATTCGATGGGCACTCCCAAGGGAGTGAATTGACGTCACGGAGGGTAATCTTGTTGAGGCCGCTCTTGTTGTCGTTGCTGTTGGTTTTGATAAGGCTGCCTTTGTTGCTGCTGTTGTTGACGGGGAGCTTGACTTGGTTTGGAGAGCTACAGCGGTGTTTGCAACATTTGGACATGCTTAGTATCGACCACCCCATCGTTGACCACGTTCTTGTTTTTGTTCCAATATTTGGGTTTATCATTCGATTGTTGATGAGAAGCGCTATCTTTCATTTCTTTAAAGATTTTGACCACACCCTTAGCAATGAGGGCCTTCTCAATGTTGATACCCTTGTATGTGATTTCATCGAAGGTTGTAGCACTAAGAATTTGCAAATGGAAACCTAACTCTTGGTTGAGGTTCTGCACAAATATGCTAACAAGCTGTTTCTCTGGAATCTTGAAAGGGAATTTACTAGCCATTTGTCTCCATCGTTGAAGGAAAGAAATGAAAGTTTCACCATTTTTCTGTTTATTGTTGCATAGATCAGTCATGGAAATCTCATGCTCTGCGTTGTAAGAAAAATGGGTGGCAAACTTCTCTGCTAGCTCGTTGAAAGACTTGATACCCGTAGGTAAGTGCGAGAACCATTCTATTGATTGACCTCCAAGACTGCGAGGAAAGAGACGCATAAGATATGTGTCGTTATGAGAGACCTCAAAGCAAGCAAGATAGAATTCCCTAAGATGGTCTTTTGGGTCGCCTTTTCCTTTGTATTTATCGAACTTGGGAATAGTGAAATTTTGAGAAAAAGGGATCATTGGTAATGACCGATCAAAAGGATAAGGACACACTTCCTCTAAAGAGAAGGTCTTTTTGGTGTGGCCAAACGTAAGATCAGATAGCTATTGTTGCACCTCCGCAATCTTTAGTTCCATAGTCGTGGGAGGGGTTGGTAACATCTCCTGTTGTCCAAAAAGTGATTGGTGTTACCCATATGGAAGATTATAATGTGAGCCATGCACACTGGTGTTATAAGGGTCGTAAGATTGATTGGGAACATACGGGTTGTATGTTTGGTTCAGATTGGATTAGAATTGGAGGTTTTGATTTGGCAGACGTGGAGGTGGCGCTAGGTAAGAATGTTGGCTTTGTGAGGGTTGAAGAAACGAATTGGGTGGAGGAAAGCTAAAGTGCGTTTGATTAGGTTGTGGTGGCGGCACATAGCTTTGGGAAACCTAATGTTGGGAATGTTGAGAGTGGCTAGGCAATGTGTGAAAGAAGTTGAGCGAGGATGAACGTTGTGGAGGAGGAACATAGGTAGAAGTGATTTGCGACTGTTGGGGTTGATTGAGGATGAGAGTAGAAGAATGTTGTGGTTGGGGCTGCTTGAGGATGAGAGTAGAAGATTGTTGTGGTTGGGGTTGCATGACTCTAATTGGTTGAGAGACATGAAGGTGTGATGATATAGGAGGTGGCATTTGTTGAGACCCTTGTTGCATGGCTACATAATTGTTCCCCGGATTGTAATTGGGTGGGAAACCTATCTGTGATGGGGTAACCAAGATTCCACTTGCGACCGGTGTGGACACTTTAGGAGGTGGTTGCACATTTGATCGAGCTAAGGTGGCTTGCTTAGCTAACTCTGCTTGACGTTGGAGAGTTTCTTGTTGGTTTTGATAGATCTCCATAGGAGTCAAAAGCGGTGATATGGGCCTCTCCCCTGTTGGGTTTTGAAAAAGGGGATTCCTATACTGCGAGCCTTGAGTAGGTAAGGGCGTAGTCATTGTGGACATGGTTTGCACCGCTTGTATGGCATCTTGGGCGTTGTTGCTCTCCTTGAGAGTGGATAAATCAAAATCTTGAGGTAACTTGGTGCCTTGCTTTGCAAGCAAGCGAAAGAAATGATCCTGGTTCTCACTAAGGATTTTATCAAAGGCAGCTATAGCTCTAGGATCTTGTATCAATTCCTCAAGATCTTGCCCATCTTCTTGAGAGGATTGACCTATTTCAAAGTGTCGCTCTTCTTGAGATGGGGTTTGATCTACGATATAACCTTGTGGGACAAAATCCAGAGGCAAGCCTGTGGTATACTGAGGTGCATTTATCAAAGGGATCCTATCCTCATGAGGATTGCTTGGTTCATCCATGTGCGGCATGTTCGGAGAGCTGATTGGTTTTGCCGCGGGTGTACTAGGAGTCACCTTGGGAGTAATGTTGAGATGACTTGATTGTGGTGTGCGAGGAGGCGACTTGCGCTTCTTAGGGACAACTTGCTTGGATTTCATAGTTTGCTGTAGCCTAGTGGTTACCATGGGATACACTAGGACAAGAAAGGTAACGCTGGGTTTCTGTGGGAAGCTTTGAGAAATAGACAAACTCTGATACACAAAGTACTGGACCAAAGGTGCTATACTGTTTGACCAAAGGCACGGGACTGTGCTACCAAAAGCGTGCTACTGTGGACCAGAGGCGACAGACTGAGCTACCAATAGCGAGTTACTACTATGCCAAAGGTGAGCTACAGTGACCAAAAGCGAGTTACTGTTATACCAAGGGTGCTGAAGTAGAGTTTTGCCAGAGGCAGGTTACTGCTGTACCAAAGGCGATCTACTTTACTACCAAAGGTGAGCTGCTGTAATACCAGGGGCGCTGAAGTAGTGTCTGATGTTTTTCAAAGGCAGAATGTGTGATGGATCGTTTCTATTTTTGATTGGATTGGTTTGGCAAGAGAAAAACACAGCAAACAAGTGGTCAAAAAGCACAAGGATTGACACAACAGATAGTGTATGTTCAAGGCTCCAAACAAGCCCAATGTTTCCATAGGTCTAAGACAATTACAATCAATAACAAGCACTTTTTATCCCTAGAGACAAGGTTTCATTGCAGTAGATCAGCTCACTGCTTAATACTCTGTCGATAAAAATATCATTCCATAAAGGTGTCAGATATTTAGTATCTTTGCGAGAGACGATAGGTAGGGATATCTCACCCTCCCCTTGGAAAGCTCAAGTAGGTCACAAGAGCTTTATGTCCAAGGGAATACTATCTCTTCTCAAGGGAGCCAATGGTGAGTATCTTAAGGGTTTAAATTGATTTCCTTTGCACTGATGATTACCGCAATGTTCGGAGGTAGGTCGGGTAGTCTCTATCTAAAATGGTTCTTAGTGACTTTGAGGGACCAACGCCTTACGAGCAATGCGACAAGCTACTAAAAGCTTTAACCAATCTTACTAAGAGTTTCAAACACTTCGCTCAATGTGAAAATCGTTTCCACAAAGAGCTAGTACACCTCTTTTCAGTTTGGCACCACAAGGTAAGGCTGACGTCGGTTAGGACTTGGCTTTCGCCTTATCCCTCTTATATAGCGGTTCAAAGGAAAACTCTGCTTAGGGTCGTCCCTTTTGGATGAAGTGCAATCCAAAAGCAGGCCCTTCTAAAGGAAGTACAGAAAAGTAAGAGCAAGCACGCCAAACAAAGGTTCAATTGTCCCGTTATAAGAAAAATAAGGTGCAACTAAACTAGGCACATGCACGTTTGTAGTTGTAAATTGTCCCTTATGAAATGAAGTGTTTGGCATTCATGTCCATTGTCCTTTAGAAAATTGAGGTGTTTTGTTCATACATGTCCATTGTCCCTTAAGAAAAGTAGTATGTTCCTAAGACTTAGATTGCTAGAAAAGATTTGTTCAATTATCCTTTTAAGCATGCAATGTGTTTCTAAGACTTAGTGAGATAAATCAAAGAGGTCTTCAATGCTCGTCCTGCATGAACATGTTAAGAAAAAAGACTTAGATTGTTAGAAAAGATTTGTTCAATTATCCTTTTAAGCATGCAATGTGTTTCTAAGACTTAGTGAGATAAATCAAAGAGATCTTCAATGCTCGTCCTGCATGAACATGTTAAGAAAAAACCTATTTGCTTTGTGTGAGTAATAAGAAGCTGCAACAAGTCCGTCAGTTCCACCAAAAATTCACAAGTTAGCCAAAAAAAATAAATCAACTTTGATCAAAAAGCACTGCACAATCTTACCAGAAGTGACTTACTGTTTTCCAAGAGCGCTGTACCACAGACCAGAAGTGTCAGACAATATAACCAGAAGCGTTGCAGAACAACCAGAAGTGTTGTACTGTGTTTTCAAAGGCACTGTGATGAAGACCAGAAGCGCAGTACGATAATACCAGGAGTGCTGAATACTAACCCGAAGCGTGGAGCTGTTACCAAAAGCGTGATACAATATAGCCAAAAGCGCTGTGTTGTCTCAGATCATAAAATGGTTAACTTTTTCAAAATAACCAGATCTAAAATAAAAATCCATGATTGATTGACTGTTCTGAGAAGTAGTAGCTGAGAGATCTGTGTTCTGAAATCTAGAAAAATCAGAAGCTGTAACGACACTAAGATTAACAAAAAAATTGAAGGTACTCCTAAATAAATCAGCTTAGGAAGTACACAAAAGCAGGTTTGACCGACAAATACGATAGCTTGTCAAACAAAATAATAAGATAGATAGCGTGAAAATCCTGCAAGACACTGAACAAAGTTAAAAAACCTAATTTAGCCAAAAGCGCTGCACAATACTGCTGAAAGCGCCTTTCTGTTATGCCAAAAGTGCGGCGCTGCGCTGCCAGAAGCACCACAGTGCCCCCAAGAGCGCTTAACTGTGCCTCCAGAAGCGCTCAAAGATCCTGCCAGAAGCGCTGTGCGGTGTCGTTTGCGCTGTGCCATACTGTGACTTCAAAAAAAATAATTTCTCAAAGAAACAAAGGGATTAGTGGGTCCCACTGGGCGTGCCAGAATGTGTATGAGGAAAAATTGATTAAATCTAAACTAAATAAAACCAAAGAACCCAATAACATAAAGAAAATGAATTTAAATAAAAGCCATGACAAATAATCAATGAAATAAAGACTTTTACCGAAATCTGTATTATTTCCTTTGGATTGAATGTGGATTGCTCAATGAAGTTGCGAAGCCATGGCTGCAACAAGTAAGAAGTGTGCTCAATGTGCTCGAAGATCAATGTCAAGAGATCGTGAGAGTGCTCAATCGACGCGTTTTGTATGCTCAAAGCTCTGTCAAGTATGCCTGAGAATACGATCGAAGAGAGAGGCTCAATGAAGGAGATGAGGGGGGTTTATATAGATTTCAATGAAGATCAATCAACGGTCCAGATAATTCAGAAGAATCAACGGAGGAGATCAGTTGAGGAACGTGCAACGAATGAGAAGAAGACATGTGTCTTGCTTTCTTTTGCATGAGAGGAGTTATCAAGAATAGAAGAATGGGTTAACTGAAGAGATAAATCAATTAATAGAATAAAGCAATCAGTTAAGTGATTTAAAACAAGAAGAAGGGATTTGCATGAGAAAAGAAGATATTTTGCTTTATTAAATATGGAAAGCTTGAGTTATTTTAGAGATAACTCAAATTTAGAAGAAAAAACAACTTAAATAAATAATTGATTTATTTAAATTTAGAGAAGATATTTTGGAAGAAATAATTAAATAATTAGAATTATTTAATTTAGAAGATTTGGAAAGCAAATTAAATAAATAAATTTATTTAATTGTTTGTGCTTGATTTTGGAAAAACAGAAGATTATAAATAAAATATTTGATTTATTTTATTTTTAGAGATTGAGAGGATTTGTTGAAGTAATTAAATAAATTAGGTTTATTTAATTAATGTGGACTTGATTTTTAGAAAGAGGATAATTAAATAATTAAAATTATTTAATTATGGAAGAATAATAGATGAATTTGATTTAATTAATTAAATAAAGAGAGTTTATTTAATTAATGTTGAAAGTATGTGATTTAGAAGAATTTGGTGAAATTAATTAAATAATTAGATTATTTAATTAATGTGTGAAATGCAGGTGATTAGACAGAAATGACGAAATGCAAGCGATTTGACGACACGGTCATTTTAGGGTGTCTACAACAATAGACATATCAGATTGGATTGTAAGGTTGAATTTGAAGTTCCAACTATTAAATCGTTTCATGTATACAAAGCTAAGTCTTCTCCACATTGATGACAATGTTCAACAATAGAGACATCCTCAGGAAATGATAAGGATAGAGTAGATGTAGTAAGAGTGTATGTCCTTGAAATCCAAGTTGCTGATGAAAGGGTGATTCATGGATTGTGAGAAGATACAATACCTACCTTAACAAAACCAATAAATTAAAGTTTTAAGTTCTCAATTACTTTTTGAAAAAGAGACTTAAGTCACTTTTTATAACTAAAAGTTAGAAAATGAACCTTATTTCTGGAAAAGTTATGTAAAACATAACCAAATAAGGTTTATATTTAATTGTTATATTTCAAAAGGTAGTTATGTGTAATGTCCCCATTTGGCGTTTAGCCAAGTTTGTGACCACAGCCTATTCCCTTGAGCTTTTGTAGGCTATCTGGGTTGGTTAGGGAGCTCTGTTTGTTGTGAAGAGCACATGTTTAGTTATTTGTGATGTTTTGCCTTGGCTTTGAGCTCAGTGATGTCTTAGGATGGCTATGCAACTTTTGGAAGTTTGTTTGGCCTTCTAGATAGCTCTCCAAGATTCTTGAAGGAGCCATCTATTTATAGTAAGTCACTTGGATGACATCGTTTTTCATCCCAAACCTCCTAGAGCACGTTGGTATGATTTATTCTACAATTCTTTTGAGTTTGCGATTTCCCACAAAGTTGGATGGATTAATGAGCTATTTAAATATTATTTTCACTAAAGTCTCCTAAGGGTGAAAATAATTAAAAAGTACCTAAGTGTTATAGCTCATTGGAAAGGTAATTAAGTGTTTTAAATGTTAGACACTTAAAAAAGGGGGCCTCACACATGATATATTATTATTATTTCAAAAAATGTCTTTTTGAGAGAAGAAATATGAAGAGGTAAAAAGAAAATAATAATAATATATTTCTCTCAAAAAGTTATAAAAAGGGATGAGAGCTCATTTGGAGGGATGCTTTTGGATTTGATATTATTATTGTGTCAAATTAAACCTGTGAGTTCTTCCATTTTCCTTCTTGAGGACAAAAACCCTCTTGAAAATGATCAGTTTCGGTGGTGAAAGATTCACCCTAGCTGGTGCAAGGTGATTTCACTCAAGGATCACATAGAGCTTCATGAATTTTTATTAGTTTTTGAAGATTTTGGTTTGGATCTAGATATTATAATAATTTATATGAACTTGGAAGTAATTCTTCAAAGAGATTTCATGTGGTTGGTGAAGTTTTGATGCAGATTTTTCCTGGATAGACCATACCCTTGCTAAAGGGCGATTTGGGATTCTTACAGTGATTTTCTTTCACATGTTTGAAATCTTCTAGAATGATGTTTAAGATGTTAGAGCCTAGCTTACAAGCTATATGACCATTGAAATCTTTGAAGTTTAAGGCTGATTGCAGTGTTTTTTGTACTATCCACAACAAGCCATACCATGCAAAGTGTGGTTGTACTTGATAGAGGTCGATTGCTTGATGGAATGATTGATACTTGTTTATTGTGACCTTGCCTGGGCTGTTATAATTCTAATAAAGGCATCTTCATCTTGATGTATTTTTGCTTATATTTATGATTGATTTTACATGATGCTAGCAGGTCGTAGTCCTCCAAGGAACGCTGTACCTGTCTAGGGCTTTGGTGTTGCTTTAGAATTGAGTTTGAAGAACAGTGATAGTTTATTCTATGCCATTCGTTTGTCTCATAATAGTTTATGAATGATTTTTGTCATCTGTATTATCTCTTGTATGCCTAGAAGCCATACCATTCAACAGGGGGTCGTACTTATGCATTCTTGTGTGAAAAATCTGATATGAAATAATGTGGTTTGACCCTTGCACAATTAATGTCCTTCTCTAGATTGTTGAGGTGTTTTCTGTTGTCATTCACCTTATGGCAGTTTCCTGTAGCAAAGATTATGAAATAGAATGACTATACATTACATGCTGTCATACAGTCAATGAAGAAAGTGGGAAATGTGGACAGAACTATGTGGATTTGTAAGTATATAATCTCAAGTATTGCTGATGCCTTGGGAAATAAACTATATTGCATTGATTTGAAGGAGGAATGAATAGTGTGGGGAGCTGAGATGAGTCTTGTATAGGGGTGGCATGGAATGATTTAATCTTGTGATCAACTACAGATGTGTCAAGAAGACATACAATTGATTCCCTTGATATTCTACTCAGGAGTAACATATTTATGGTGGTGCCATGTTCCCATTGCATGCTCTCTTCATGTATTCTTATGCTCAAACTAGTTGCAACTGAGACAAATTATGTAAGACTGAGATAGTGATTTAATATGTATTTGATTCATAGCATTGTAATCTTTATTAATGTTGCAATCATATATTGTAAGCCCTGGATGGTTTACTGCCAGTGTAGAGGAATTAACATTATTTATCTTCTTTCTTTCACCCACTGAATCAGTGGAGAATTCTCACTGCACAAGTGGATGCATGCTAAAAAGAAGATGCCTGCTATTAGCAAATGATTGTTCTAGTTTCAATTGCAAAGCTTTGATTTGACCAACCAAAAAATTGTATGCTCTCACCTCGCCCATCTTGGGATCTTGGTGATTAGAATGTGTGGAGGTTCTATTTGGTTGCATACTTGTGCTAACTCTGCTGTGATAGATTGTAAAATTGAGAAAAAAAATTGGGCTAGCTTATTATAGTGGTATCAGAGTTGGTGATCTTGCTAGCCTGTTTGGGTTGCTACTCACTCTTTGTAGATCTTCAGTTGTGGGACATAATTTTTGGCTTTGCATGTGGGTTATAAGCACTTGCATGAGTTTTCATTGTTTGGCAGTTGAAAGGTTTTGATCAGTGAATGTGAGATCATGACATCTCTCATGGAAGATGATTTGTGTGGAAGACCTTTTGATGTAGGATTGAAGCTGAAATCTTTGCAATGGTCAGATGAGAGTCTTCTCAACACTTTGGAAGAAGCTGAGAAATGTTTGTCTAAATTCCCTTAGTCACCTTCTAAGGTAATGTAGGTGGATTTGATTCCTTCAAAGACTTTGTTGTGTAAATCTGAGTTGTTGAGGCATCCAGACAAGGATGTAAGATTGGCGGTTATCACATGCATCAATGAAGTCATGAGAATATTAGCTCTTGAGTCTCCTTATGATAATGGAAAGATAAAGGAGATATTACATTTTCTCGTGGAAAGATTTCAGGGTTTGGGTGACATCAAGAGCCCTTCTTTTGATAAGAGGGTAAAAAACTTATAAACGGTAGCCAATATTCAAGCTTGTGTGATGATGCTAGACTATGGGTGTGAAGACCTAATACTTCAAATGTTTGGCATTTTCATTGTTGAAATTAGGAAAGATCATGATATGAGTATTATGCTAGCCATGCAAAATATCGTGTCATTGGTGGTTAATGACAGAGATGATATTCCACATCCTCTTATAGAAGTATTATTGAACAACTTGAGAAGGGAAGATCAAGATTCTTTATCAGATGCTAATGTGCTAACTAAAATGGTTGCTTACCAATGTGAAGAAAAGTTGGAAGTTTACATGGTAGCAAAGCATGAAGAAGATGAAGACCTTATAGCTGAAAAAGTTAGTTTTGAGCCTATTTATGATGAAGACAATGTCTCAAATCAAGAGGCATGCATAGAGGATCTCTAAGATGACTTATTTGAACATTATTCAACTACAAATGAAGAGTTTGAGCTTGCTGGAATTCCAAGAACAACAATTTGTGATGTGCATATACATCACTCCCATGAAGATAATTCAAATGTGGAGTGGGAATTTCCCATGTATGAAAGGCAACAGTTTGATTTCCTTGAAGATTCGGTTGGAGTGCATGATGATGTGGAGCTTGTTGAAGATGTTAAATCAGCCCTTAATGATGACTCTATGCGTGAGTATGGAGCTGCCATATCATTTGATCAAAGTGATGAAGAGGAAGATTCATATCCTATGCAAAAAGAAGAACCAATTGTCTTTTTAGAAGAATCAATTGAAGAGCATGATGAATGGGAGCTTGTTGAAAACGTTGGATCAACCTACATTGTTGATTCAACATTGAATTTCAAGAATCAGTTGTTGGTCACTGAAGATAAGGTTGTACAATCTTTAACTCACTTGGATAGCATACATAATTTTATTGAAGATCACATTTGGAGGGCACAAGTTGAAAGGAGACAAATGGGCATGGAAAAAGGATCTTCACTTGAAGATTGGTGTGTAATCAGGAAGGCATTATAAACATTGAAATCATATTGTTTGAACCTGCTTATTGATAGAGATCATGTCCTTGAGTTTGCTGGTCAAATTTGTGATACATTGAAGGGAAGAGAGGTTGAAGTTGAAAAGCTTACATCTAAGCTTAAGTCAACTATGAATTCTTTAGAGTGTACCCAAATGGTTCTCTTAGAAATGGAAAATTAGCTTGAGGATGCACATCAATTAAGGAAACAAGAAAAAGGTGCAACAACAAACGAAATCAAGATGGTGATTGAAGAGCTTGATTTGATCCAAGAAGATTTTAACTTAGGACAACTTCTTAAGTATGCAGATTTAGAGTTGGAGCAATATGAAGTTTTATCTGAATATGAAGGTGAAAACAACTTCCAATCATTTGATAATCCCCTTTTTGATATGGAAGTTGAGTTAACTTTGGACAATCCACTCTTCATGTTGAATGATGAGGACTTATTTGACATTAGCAACACGGAGGAGGAAAGTAATAGGATATGGGATCCGGGTGAAGAGCACTCATGGAATGTTACTTTGCACAAAAACTTCACCAACTGGAAGTTATCATCATTTGTTGAAGTTTGGCATAAGGTTCGTGTATGCAATGAGTTAAGTTTAATGATGGCTTACTTTCATTATAGAGTTTATCGTCCGGGTTTTGTGGAGGATAGTGGTGTGGGTAAGAATGTTTCATGGATGATTGTGGAGTCAAATTTCAATCATGAAGCTGATGTCCTTCATCCAATCAGCCATCATAAGTGTTCATTTGCATACATAATGATGGATTAGAAAGAAATCTTTGCCATGACTTTGATATATTTTGGTTGTAAATGGCCCAAATCTCTTGTTATTTTCAGAAGATTTCAGATTTGTTATTGCTGTCCCAATCAAAAATTACTGAAATATGGTTTTCAGGAGTTAATTTCATATTTTTACAGCCATGAGATTATTCTTTTGTTTATCTTTGGCTCTTTTTGGGAAGGTGATAAAAGGTTTCAGCTGAAAAGAACAAGTGTTTTAGCTAACATTGCTCCTTTGGTTCTTGAAAACCAAGTGATTCATGGTTGTTCGGAGTTAATTTCAGCTTGTGTTCAGGTTGATTTGTGTTCTTCCTTGGAGAACATTTCAGATTTTGGTTCCCAACATTAATTTCAAATTGGATAAATTGTATTGGTGACTTGCTGATGGATGCTAACTCCTTCATGTTGTGTGGTTACACAACATGCCCCATTTTGCCTTAGAAAAATAGGGACCAAACCTTTTTTGCTTTTCTTGGCTTGTTTTGCTTCCCTTTGCTTTGAGTGGTATGGTAAAAGCACTATCAAATGTATGTCTAGGTCCTGTTTTGGGCATATTTGGATCTTGAAATATGGATCAAATTTTCAAAGTTGGAGGTCCCCCCATGAACCTTTCCAAGTGAAAGAGAATAAAAATTTAAGCAGGTTTGCCTTTTGAAGCATGTTGAAATTCCCTAGAACGAGGAAGTTATGCCTGGTCAAAGTTTGGTCAACTAGTCATAGGGATATTCACATAGTCTTAATATCTGGACATTATTTTAATGTCCCAACCCAAGAAATTGCCAAGGGTCAATATCTTGACATTCTTGAGGGTGCGCACGTCAAATTTTAATCTGTGGTCTAGCGAGGCCGTCACATGCATGGATGTTCGCGGGTTTGGATATCTCATTTTAATATTCAGACATTATTTTAATGTCCATGCCTTTTAAATGTCCAAGCATTAGTTAATGTCCTAACCTCCTAGCATCCCAATGATGTCATTTGACTTGCATTTATACAAACGGCTAATGTCATTTAGACATTTGTTCATATGGATATTCATTTGATCGAGTATCCCTGCCTTTGCATAATATCCCAATCCCGATGACGTCATGTCATCCCCATTTTATAAAGACCCTTGAGCCTACTTATGTTATATGGATATTATCTCATATGGATATTAACTTGTTGAAGATCCATATCTTATTTCTAATATCCATATTCGTATGACGTCACTTTGCCCTGACTTAACACAGTGGATATATCTTGATGACGTCACATGGATATTTGCCCACAAGGATATTTCACATTTCTTAATGTCCTGATCTTATAAATATCCATGCCCTCGCATAACGAATGATATTATGCCAAGTGTCCACATGGACATCCCTGCCTGTTCCGAATGAAATTGAGACCTAATAGTGAATTTTTGGTCAACGAGGGTTGACCTGACCCTCATGCTGATGCCATACGGATATATCCACATGGATATATCCATACAGACATTCTAAAACTGAGATTTTCTCTATCTCGGTGTGCCTTTTCACATTTAATGCAAATAAAAGCCGTTGGCTTTTAAATTCAAACCCGTACCGATGAACATTTGTTCTAATTTCTCATAATTACGTTGCTGGAACCCATTTAACCTCCCTGGGAGTAATTAATAAGCCATAAAATCCAAGAATTCTTGAGTTAAAAGGGTAAATCTCTTTCATAACTCGCATAATTACATTCAGAAAGCTAATAGTTTGCACAGAAAACTCGAGAACTGAATAAGCCGCTACAAAAAATTTGCGACAAGAATTCAATTGCAGAAGATTACTTGCATACTATTGATTGTCAGGAACACTGAGAGGGGGGGTGAATAAGTGTTCTATAAATCTTTTCTTGTACTTTTACTTTTAACCATTTCAAAAGAATAATCCAATAGAAACAAAATATACAACTAAACTGCATCCACAAAAGCATGACACATAACACCAAGCTTTTACGTGGAAAACCCAAAGAGGGAAAAACCATGGAGAGGATTAGCTCTCAAATATATATTGCAATCTTTACAAAAATGATGTTCAGACTTGGTCACTCCACGGGCCTAGAACATGCTGGCTTACTGCCATGAAGTACAACTAGATTTAGCAAGCTCACTGCCTCAACCCTAAACCTAGCAAGATTACAATGAGGGTTGTTAAACCCTAAGGACTGTTAAACCCTACTGGAGGGTCATTGCCATCTTACTACCTTGATGACAAAAACTTGCTTCCAATCAGATCACACATGATAACTGAATACTACTTAAGCATCTGCCACTATGCCAGGGTGCAGTCTTTTAGCAACTGAATTCTAAATCCCAAGTCTTCATCGCTGCTTCTCTTCTAACTCTGCTCTTCTATTTGCATGCTTGCATCACCCACACACACTACTCATATATCCACACGCTTAATCAAAGATCATCGCTCTTATATATATCCGCATCATGATTTAATTCCATAATTAGGTTGGCATCCAAGAAGTGAAACGTGTACATAGAAAGATGTACCTTGTCGCTCAATCCAATGCACTATGGGTCACACGGACCCAAATCTTCCCCCAAATGTGTTCATATAGGTCAGCTCTAACCATTCAATTACTTACATAGATCTTTCACACACTATCCTTTCTCCGCATCATGATTTATCTCACCAGTTGGCCTGTTCCTCAAAAGCATGCTTAACAGGTTCGTCTGTTGACTTGCAACTTCTACTGAGGATCTCAAAACACCTTCCAAAACATATCAAGGACTCTTTATACATTCCCAATCCCACTCTTAGAGCCGCAAGGCATCATATCATCTTGCAGAGAAATGTGGACAATCAAAACTTAGACTCTGTCTTTGTCAAAATCTATCAAACATTATGCTGATACTTAGCAACTTGTAGCTAATCTTCCGGTGGACTTTAGATCTCCTAACTCTGGAATAAGACACATCATACAAGTGTTTACAACACCTTACAACTGCATAACAAAACTCTTATTTGCGGAGGAATGCAAACCACTACACTATGCCCTGTTCACTGTTCCTGCTATACCTTTGCTTACCCAAACTTAGACATTTCTTCAAGATGACTTCTGGAGGAAATCAGGACATAGTCTCAGAGGCATAACACTGTCAAACAATTGAGAACATCATACCTGAACCACATTACCAGATCATCATCTGCTGAGGCATACTGTCCAGCTTACTATCCTCTACTTTGCATACTTTCCATACTTAGCCATTTTCTGTCAACCGGACCTGAAATCCAATATGCACTTCCAGAGATATGTCTTCCTATCATGGTGATAGGATCTCTTAGCCTTGTTGTCATCAATGACAACATACAAGTCCATACCGGAGCAATGTCCATTGCCAACAATCTCCCCCTTTGGCATTGATGGCAACACTTAGTGAAGAATGTTTGACTGCTCCCCCTTACTATATACACTTTATTTTCCTATTCCCCCTGAGATAATTATCCATTTTTCACTAATCTACTTCTCTCCTTTTGACATCAATGGCAAAGGGTGTGATCCAGAACCAAAAAAAAAGATAAAACTTCAAAATTTTGTACTCTGCCGCATATTTACAAGTACAATCTTCATCTTAATATTACATGTGTTTGAGAACATCATTAAATATGTTTTTAGTCACTGTCCACTCCGCATCCCAGCTTTTCTTTACATTTTCTATAATCTAAATTTGTCCGCTAAGAAGAAAAACTAAGGCTTCTGCCGTTTTGGGATTAGAAGTTGTGTCTGCTTGAACGACTAACTTGGCCTTTGCAATAAGATTTGTCATTGAGTCTAACTTTGGACAAAATAGTCTTCTGAGTTGTCCCATCCTACTTTTTATTTGATATTTTTTATTTATTAAGTCAGTCAAGTCATTGTGAATATTGATGACCTCTGTTCCTTTCTTTATGACTAACTCTGCTTCCAGATCAAAATTTTTAGAGATATCCAACAATTTTTGTTCCAAGTCTTTGATCTTTTCTTCAATCTTTTGAGTAGTTTTGGGCCAGGATAGACAAAACTTGTACAAATCTCTAGCATCTTTCATAGCTTTCTGAATGTTTGCTATTGTATCATTTAATGAAGTTTTGTCATTTGCTATTATTATTTTCAATTCTTCCAATCGTTTCTCATCAAACTCTTGTCTTACCTTTATTTCTGTAGATTTCTCAAAGGATTCAAACTGATTACTTACGGAGCTTATTAACCCTCTTAGATGACTTGCTGAGGTCATGGATGAATCCCTTTTTTAGGTAGGTAGCAGCTTTTCCAAAATCTCAGATGCTTCATCAATTAGTTCACTATCCTCAATGTGTGATTTTAATATCTCCTCTTGAGCCTTTGCCTGAACAATTGTAACCAACTTAAATTTTTGTTCAGGTGACATTATGTCTAAGTTTATTGTACCATTTAGAAATTTAGGCTCATCCAAAACTTATTTTCTTTTCTCCAACAATTCTTTTGCAAGCTCCGCAGTGTCTCTTGCTGTGACAAAGACTTCTTTCTGGCTTTGCTCTGGATAATCTAATTCCATATCCTTATTGGTGTCCTCTTCTTGTTTAGGTGAAGGATTTTCCACTACCAACTCTTCCTCAGTCCTTTCTTTGCTAGTAACATTCTCAGACTATTGTGCTGGTGAGGGTTTAACTAGAGAATCATCAGTAGGTGCCTTTTTCTCCTCAGACACTTTGCCATCTATGTTAGATCTAGGGCACACAATTGAGAGGGGGGGTGAATCAGTTGTACAAAAACTTGCTTCTACTTCAAACACTTGATTCTTCTTTATTAGTTAATAGCATATCAATTAACCATCCATGAAAGCATAATGCATAAACACAAGAGCAGATAAACATCAACACATTGGACACCAAGATTTTGACGTGGAAAAACTGATTAAGGGAAAAACCACGGGGTGATTAACCCAAGGATTATTCTCTGTTAGAAGAATAAGAAAAATGAATGGCACATGCCAATTAGGGCTCACTGCCCGAGCACATTGCTCACAAAGAGGCACACTGCCTACAAGAGACACACTGTCTACAAAGTGATAAGAATCACAAACTTGAACTGGAGATTGACATCTTTACCATGTTTGGATCAGTTCCATTTAAGCCCAAGATACTTTTGCTCTGCCCTTCGCTCTTTCACTATACCACTCTCATCCGCTCCATGACATGCTTTGAAATGAACTCACAAACCTTCATTTATACAAGACATCGACTTAGGAACAATCATCTAAGTCGGCAATCAACCATAAGGACATTCGCAAGATGATTAATATATCTAGTCGGCCACCACAAGAACATTCACAATATGAACAACTCATCCGGTCGGCTAGTCTGAACAAGAACTTCATCTGGAAGAATATCTTCAATTCTGGGCTCTACCACCAATGCGGACTGACAACATAACCTCAACATGATCCAAGAACCTTCACAAGCTTGCCTGATTAACCAGGTACATCCGCACTTCCTCTACTCACTAGAATCTCTTCTCCTCTTCATCCGAAACTTCAAGAACACAGTCTGCCGCCACTGTCATATTGAAGAAGGTGCTTCCAGACCTCCAAACCACGTACCAATCGAGATGACACATGACAAAGACATCCCAAACACTCCTTCCAATCCATAGAGTCTAACAATTCTCCTCTGGATCTCACCAGACCTTTTTGTAACACTCTGTCACTTCGGAATAACTCCCGGAACCAGTTCTACTTGACCGATCATAACTTTTTCATATCTTCATGCGAACCTCTGAAATCTTAACTAGATCATCTCAAGACTCATATCTACAAACCCTTTAATCCGCATCCTCTGATTCTCAACCTATTGAGTACATTTTCCTTCTTATCACTGTTCTTCACTGTTCCTGATTGAGACTACTTTTCTCAATATCCTCAACACACAGCTCATCCAAACCTTCTTACCAATGCAATATGAGTATGTTGACATCAATGACAACACTGGTTAACCTCATACTTGCAACAATCTCCCCCTTTGTCATTGATGGCAACATATGATGTGAAAAACCATCAAGACAAGAACTTCTCTTTTCTGTCACAACTCCCCCTATCAGCAACAACTCTTCACATGTCTTCTCTTCCTTTACTGCTCCCCCTTTGATCATCAACCACTTTTTTTTCACATGTCTTCTCTCCCCCTTTGACATCAATGGAAAAGGGCTCATACTTGCACTTGTAACATATCAGAATCATACCAGTTGCTCCCCCTTAGTAGCAGCTCCCCATCATCAATCCGGATCACAAGATATGACTGTGATATCCACCAGACTGATGCACATCAGTGCATCCTAGTTCATCACCGAAGGGCCCATGACCCCTAACTTCTCCCAAAGATACTCAAAAGAGTCCTTGGGAAGAGGTTTAGTAAAAATATCTGCAATCTGATCCTTGGAGGGTACATACTCCAATCTGACTTCATCCTTGTTCACTTGTTCTCTCAGAAAGTGAAACTTGATAGATATGTGCTTAGTCTTAGAATGCAACACCAGATTCTTAGAAATGTTTATTGCACTTGAATTATCACAGAAAATTGTGATAGGCTCCTCATATTCTACTTTCATGTCTCTTAACATCTGCTTCATCCATAAAATTTGAGTGCAACTACTTGGTGCTGCAATATATTCTGCTTCAGTTGTAGACAGAGATATTGCCTCTTGTTTCTTGCTTAGCCAAGAAACTAGTTTCTTTCCCAAAAAGAATGCTCCACCACTGGTGCTCTTCCGGTCATCCACATCTCCTGCCCAATCTGCATCTATATATGCATGAAGAGAGAAATGCGGATCTCTAGGGTACCATAGACCATACTCAACTGTTCCTTTCAAGTACCTAAAAATTCTTTTGATTGCCATAACATGAGATTCTCTAGGATCAGCCTGGAATCTTGCCACAAGACCAACAACCTGCATTATATCTGGTCTAGTCTGAGTGAGATACAACAATCCACCAATCATTGATCTATACTTTGTCTGATCTGCCTTTGGAGAGTCATCATCTTTGCTCAACTTACATCCGGTTGCCATAGGAGTGTTCATTGGCTTTGAATCTTCCATACCGAATTTCCTCAACAATTCTTTCACATATTTGGTCTGAGAAATGAAGATCCCTTTCTTTGTTTGAGTAATTTGCAGACCCAAGAAGAAATTCATTTCACCAAGCATAGACATTTCAAACTCACTTTTCATCTGATTTGCAAAAGTTTTGCACATACTATCTCTTCCTCCAAAAATGATATCATCCACAAACACTTCAACAATTAAAATGTTTTCATGATCAATTTTGAAATATAAGTTACTGTTAGTAGTACCTTTGTTGAATCCAATCTGCACAAGATGCTTAACCAACCTTTCATACCATGCTCTTGGGGCTTGCTTCAATCCATACAATGCTTTCTTCAACTTGCAGACCATATCATCATTATCAGACAATTGAAATCCATCTGGTTGTTCAATGTATACTTCTTCTTCCAAATCACCATTTAGGAAGGCAGACTTGACATCCATCTGATATACCTTGAAGTCTTTGAAGGCATTATATGCAAGAAATAATCTGACTGCTTCAATTCTTGCTACCGGAGCAAAGGTTTCTTCAAAGTCAATTCCTTCTATTTGAGAGTAGCCTTTGCAGACCAATCTAGCTTTGTTTCTGATTACTTCATCAACTTCATTTAGTTTGTTCCGGAAGACCCATTTGGTTCCAATCACATTCTTGTTTTTAGGTCTGGGAACAAGATCCCAAGTGTGATTTTTCTCAATTTGCATCAACTCTTCCTCCATTGCTTTTGTCAAATTTTCATCATTGCATGCTTCATTTATTGTCTTAGGTTCAATCTTTGAAATCAAACAACATTCATCTGAATTTTGAGCAATTTTCCCCCTTGTTTGTACCCCTTTGCTTTTGTCACCTATGATCTGATCTTCAGAGTGATTTAAAGTTACATACCTTGGAACTTTGGGAGTCTCTTACACTGCTATTTCTTGATCAGGTTCATTCAGACAAACCTCTTCTTCCTGATTTACCAGATCAGTCTGAATCTGACTTTCAGGAAGGGATTGAGTTCCTTGAATCAGAGCACCATCTTGATCATCTTCATCATATTCATAAAACCTTGAGGGCTTCTCAATTCCTTCATCAACCTTCACATTTGTACTTTCTATCATCTTTTTCAGTCTCTTATTGTAACACCGATATGCTTTGCTTTGAGTGGAGTAACCCAAGAAAATTCCTTCATCACTTCTAGCATCAAACTTTCCTAAGTCTTCATCTCTTTTGATGTAATACTTGCTACCAAATACTCTGAAATATCTCACAGTGGGAGTTATACCAAACCAAAGTTCATAAGGAGTCTTACCGGTATTGCTTCTGATTTGAACTCGATTGAGGGTGTAGACTGCAGTGCTGATAGCTTCTCTCCAAAACACCTAAGGAACATTTGCTTCCAACATCATTGTCCTGGCAGCTTCCTGGATGGTCCGGTTCTTTCTTTCAACTACTCCATTCTGCTATGGAGTCCTAGGAGCAGACAACTGTCTCTTTATACCATGCTTCTCATAGAAGTCTATGAACTCACCAGATGTGAATTCACCACCTCTATCAGACCTCAGACGCTTTAGTTTTAATCCGGTTTGATTCTCTACCATAGCTTTGAAGATTTTGAACTTTTCAAAAGCTTCTGACTTCTCTTTCAGAAAGGTGACCCACATTATCTGGGAATAATCATCAATTAGTAACATGAAGTATCTATCACCTTGCAAACTCTTGACTCTTGTCAGACCACATAGATCAGTATGAACTAATTCCAATAATCTGGTAGAGGACTGATCTTTGCTTTTGAATGAAACTCTGCTCTGTTTACCTAGCTGACATTCTTTGCACAAACCATTTGTAGGTTTTACCAATTTTGGAAGATCTTTAACAGCCTGAGTATTGCTTATCCTAATGATGTTATCAAAATTAACATGACACATCCTTCTATGCCATAACCAGCTCTGATCAACTTGAACAAACAAACAACTTTTATTTGAACCAACCAGATGGAAGATATTACCTTTAATTTGAGTACCGGATGCAATCTCAGTTCCGGAGATTGTAAAGATTCTGCATCTTCCATTCTTCAACTGGAGATCATAGCCTTTATCCACTAACTGACCAACACTGAGAAGATTGTGCTTCAATCCTTCAACATATAGTACATTACCGGTTTTGCTCTTTCCATCAAAAGAAATAGTTCCCCTACCTCTGATTCTGCCAGCAGAATTGTCACCAAACTTTACCATTCCTCCTTCATACTTTTCCAAATCTAAGAACTTGTTCTTGTCACCAGTCATATGGTGAGAGCATCCACTGTCAATAACCCAATTATCCTTTTCTTCAATTTGGGCAGCCAAAGCTCTTTCTACAACCTTATGATCGACAGATTCAGAGGATATTGAATCTTCTTCCTTGATGGCAATAAACACCCATTCATTTTCGGATTTGCTTCCTATTTCTGATTCATCATCTGTTACTCCTTCATTGTCATCTTCTTCATGAACATAATAGTAGTTCTTTTGAAACCTTTGTCTGTTGGTATTAGACCTTGCAGATCTTTCTAGACATCTTGAAGCAAAATGACCAATCTTATTGCAGTTGAAGCACTTAAAGGGTAGTTTTCCTTCATACTTACCGGACCCTCTTGGCAGTCTCTTTGCAATGAGGGCTTCAAGTTGAGCTATTTCTGCTTCTTCCTCTTCCATGTCTTTCCTTGCTTGATCATACCATGGCAGCTTCCTTGAAGAGTTCTCTTCCGGATCAAATCTTTGTTTGCCTTTCACATAGGCACTGGCTTTGAATGCAGATTCAGTCTTGGGGAGATCATCTCCAAACTCAGTCATTTCAAATGCAGCCAGTTTGCTAGCCAATTGTTCTCTTGTGACAGTTGTATGGGCTCTGAATTCATCAATGGCAACAACCTTGATCTTGTAGGCAGCAGGAAGGGATCTGAGAATCTTGCAGACAATTTCATTTTCATCCAGAACTCCACCAGCATTCCTAATTCCACACACTAGCTCATTCACTCTTGGCATAAAGGTAGTGATATTTTCATCATCTCTCATCTTCAATCTTTCAAATTTCCCTTTCAGACTTTGCAACCTTGCACTCTTGACAAACTCATCTCCTTCATACAGAAGGTCCAGTTTAGTCTAGATCTCATATGCAGTTGGTAGGTCAATAATATTTGAGAGATCTGAGTCATTCAATGTGCTTAGAAGAGCTTCCTTGGTCCACAGATTGTTTTCAGCATCTGTGATTTCATTCAGAGTTGTCAGACCACCCTGTGGAGGAACATGTGGTTTTGAGACCATGGTCAAGTATGCTTTTCCCATACACTCCAAATGACATTTCATGCGACCATTCCAGAGAGTGAAGTTGGTTCCATCGAACTTCAGACTATCCTTCTTGTATGACGACATCCTAGATCTCCTCAAGCGGTTAAACTCCTTTCAGAGGAACATGGCTTTGATACCAATTGTTAGATCTAGGGCACATAACTGAGAGGGGGGGTGAATCAGTTGTACAAAAACTTGCTTCTACTTCAAACACTTGATTCTTCTTTGTTAGTTAATAGCATATCAATTAACCATCCATGAAAGCATAATGCATAAACACAAGAGCAGATAAACATCAACACATTGGACACCAAGATTTTGACGTGGAAAACCTGGTTAAGGGAAAAACCACGGGGTGATTAACCCAAGGATTATTCTCTGTTAGAAGAATAAGAAAAATGAATGGCACATGCCAATTAGGGCTCACTGCCCGAGCACACTGCTCACAAAGAGGCACACTGCCTATAAGAGACACACTGTCTACAAAGTGATAAGAATCACAAACTTGAACTAGAGATTGACATCTTTACCATGTCTAGATTAGTTCCATTTAATCCCGAGATACTTCTGCTCTGCCCTTCACTCTTTCGCTATACCACTCTCATCCGCTCCATGACATGCTTTGAAATGAACTCACAAACCTTCATTTATACAAGACATTGACTTAGGAACAATCATCTAAGTCGGCAATCAACCATAAGGACATTTGCAAGATGATTAATATATCCGGTCGGCCACCACAAGAACATTCACAAGATGAACAACTCATCCGGTCGGCTAGTCTGAACAAGAACTTCATCCGGAAGAATATCTTCAATTCTGGGCTCTACCACTAATGCGGACCGACAACATAACCTCAACATGATCCAAGAACCTTCACAAGCTTGCCTGATTAACCAGGTACATCCGCACTTCCTCTACTCACTGGAATCTCTTCTCCTCTTCATTCAAAACTTCAAGAACACAGTCTGTCGCCATTGTCATACTGAAGAAGGTGCTTCCAAACCTCCAAACCATGTACCAATCAAGATGACACATCACAAAGACATCCCAAACACTCCTTCCAATCCACAGAGTCTGACAATTCTCCTCCAGATCTCATCAGACCTTTTTGCAACACTCTGTCACTCCAGAACAGCTCCCGGAACCAGTTCTACTTGACCGATCACAACTTTTTCATATCTTCATGCGGACCTCTGAAATCTTAACTGGATCATCTCAAGACTCATATCTATAAACCTTTTAATCCGCATCCTCTGATTCTCAACCTATTGAGTACATTTGCCTTCTTCTTATCACTGTTCTTCACTGTTCCTGATTGAGACTACTTTTCTCAATATCCTCAACACACAGCTCATCCAAACCTTCTTACCAATGTAATATGAGTATGTTGACATCAATGACAACATTGGTTAACCTCATACTTGCAACAATCTGTACTTGTCTCTTCACCCAAGTTTATTTCTGGAACAGATGAGTTATTAGTAACATCATTTTCTTCATTGACACTTGCAGTGGGAAGATTATGTTGCTTCAGGGCTTTCAAGATGATCTCTTTTGTTTCTTTCACCACTTTATCAATTTCACCTACCATTAACAAGTTCATCCTTGTTTTAGTTTTGACTTGATCCTTGGTCTCCTTGGAGATCAGATTTTCTTCCTCTGCAGTGATTTCCAGACATAGTCTAGTCAACACATGTTTTCTTAGCTCAATATCTTTAGCCCTGGCATTCTCCTTTCTAATACTCAAAATATTTGCTAGATTTTCTGGGAGATTAGAGATGATCTCAATGAGGGCTTTGCTGAAAGTGTTGAGATAGTTTATGTGGCTTCCTCCAGACTCCTTTTGTCATCGTTACTATATTCATCATAGTGCTTAATCATAGGTTTTAGATTCCCATCTATAGTGACAGCCTTTACTATATCTGCAAGTGCTGGAGGCATTTCCTTTTTCTGTCTTTTGCTAGATTTATCTTTTCCAGAGGACTTTTCCTTACTACTTCCGAAGGCTTTGATATCCTTAGCTTTCACCTTCTTGACCTGTTCATCTGACTCTATTTCTTCATCATCCCTCTAACTTACACTGGCATAAAGTCTTCTTCCTTCATCTTCTTTCTCTTCATGTCTTTGACAGAGAATTCTTTTGATATTTTCTCTAGGTTTATTGAAGTTGTGGCACTAGAGGAGGTGGTAGAGCTTTTGGTAGTCCTCTGAACTTTCTCAGACTTATCCTATTTCACCTGTGATTTTTTTGGAACCTGTACCGTTTACCTTTTTGCTTTTCTTCTACTACTTTCTCTACTTTTTCCCTTACTTCTTTCAGTTTCTCTTTGGTGATGCCATACCTAGCAGCAACTCCTTCCACCTCTTTTCTGACTTTTCTAGTCGATTCAGGTTTTCTGAATTCAACATGGAGTTTCATGGATAGCTCTTTATAAGTTCCAAACCTTTCTTCCCTCTTTTCCTTGGGTTTGATCAACATGTATTGAGAGTAGCTCTCTAATATTTTCCCATCTACTTCATACCCCATTGGTATTACCCAGACAGTCCTAGGCTCAACAACTTCCATTAGACATTGGTCTTTTGTAACCATGAAACAAATAGTATCCTTATATTTGTCAACAATTTTCCTAGGAATTCTTTCTCTAGCCTACATTATGCCTTGAAATTTTTTGAAGTATCCCCATAAGGCTGTGTTTTGCTCATTAACACTTCCAATGATATTTAGATGGTTTCTGATTTGGACAGCTACTGGTTTACTACTTAACCAGATTAAATTCTTCATGTTTGGTAGCTCATTCATAAAATAAAAGAATAAGCAGATGACCAACGTACCATATTTGAAGGGGTAGTTCTTGTTTTCCTTTATCTTCTTCAGGTTCTCCAATAATTGGGTTAGTAGCAGTTCACACAAATCATAATTTGCGTTCTCTTTGACCATTTGGTATGCAGTATAGATTGATGTTCCTAAGATGAAATTCTCCCGGTTGGAGAAATAGATCTTGTAGCCCAAGACCATTGAGGTGAATCTTACATCATGATCTGTGATATCATTAATAGTCAGTGCCCTCTTGTCGAACCTTACTCTAGTGGCCTCTGCAATAGTCTAATTCTTCACAACCTTCAACAAGGGTACACCTCTGGTGGAACTTAATCCTGTCATTGCCCTAATTTCATCCTTGGTGATTCTGAAGGGCTGCCCTAACCACATGAATTCATCGTGAATTCAACTTAGAATACACCTTACCAATTCATCCTCTGCAAACCCAGGAAAATCTACCTATTGAATAAACTTCTTTTCCTTTAGGGTTTTGTATTCCTTTTTGAGGTCAAACTGGTCATCAGTTAAATTCTTGAGATATAGATCTATCAGACAAATTCTTTTGTGTTCATCTAGGGCAACATGAATATATACCCTAACATCCTCAACATTCAGGATTCTGTAAGGTACACTTGAAAATGCACATGTTTGATCCACTTCGGTTGCTTTGTATAGATGTTTCTTGAACTTGGGTCGAGGGCATTCAGTAATATCTACAATTTGTGGAGTCACCATAGCAATAATTCAATAGATTCACAATTAAGGTTTCTACCGAAATACCTTGTTTTACTGAGTCAAGGTTTCCTTTCGTCAAATGCTTCAAATCTTGGTTGTCACTGCTTTAGCTTTGATCTCTCTGAATTTCTGATAGCTCCGAGTGCAAAGTGATTTTGAAATCAAACAAGTTCCTTTTTATCCTCTGTATGACTTAACCTAGTCATCATAAGTGCTCATTTCCCAAAAAGTTGCCAAAACCCTTCACTGTAGGACACAACTAATTAGGATTGCTCTGTAATATGCTGCATTGACCCTTTCTGTTCTAGTTTTTCTTCCAAGAGTTGTGTCACATCAGATTTCATCATACGCCTTCGTGCCAGATTCTAGTACCCACTTTCTGGCTGGGGGATTTGGATTTTCTACACTACTCCCCATGAGCTAGAGTTCTTAATTTACTTCCCAGAGGAAGTATCTGCACCAAATATTGGTGCAGATTGATCCCTGACTTCAATTACTTCTTTCTTGATCCATTACTTGTTCATTTCTTTCTTGGTTTCAACCGGATCAACTTTCTCTTTTCCTTTGTCATTTCTCTGCTCTGTTTACCTTTCTTCAAAATAGTGATTTCTCTTCTCATTCCTGCTTCTACTAAACCTTGCAACATGTCCAAATTTTTTGCAATTGAAGCATACCACATTCTTTTGACCTTGATTCCTTGTATTGATTGAATTTGATCTGCATTGATTAGCCATATGTCCAAATCCATTGCATGCAAAACACTTTCCATTGAATGATTGACTATTCCTTGTATTTTGAAAGTTAGTTCTTATTGAGCTTCTGCATTCATTTGATCTATGTCCCAATTTATAGCATGCATTGCACCTAATAGAATTTTGACTCATTTTACTTTTGCATATAACAACTTGATGACTAGTTCTATTGTAGGTGAAGCATTTATCTTTGAATGATTGTTCATTTCTTCCATTGTTGAGACTTCTTCTGATTTGATTTCTACATTCATTTGCTCTATGACCAATTTTCTTGCAATTGAAACACTAACCAGAGAATAATGTAATCTTTTGATTTATTTTGCTCCTACATTGAGTAGCCTTATGACCAAACTTATTACATGAATTACAATAACCATGAAAAGATGGGTACCTTTGTGCATTTGGTTGTCTGACTGGAGGTCTTCTAGGTCTTCTTTTCTGATTTCTGAACTAATTTCCCTTGTTTTGCTATACTTTAGTGTTTGCTTGACCAGATTTTGAACTTTCCCCTTTTTCATATCGTCAACCTTGCTTGTCATCTACACTCTTCTCGTTGCCAATCATTTCATCAAGCTTTGCGGTACTTATCTTGAATTTTTCTTCAAAACTTTTGGCCTTGTCTAGGTCCATTTTTAGACTTGCAATTTCTTTTTCCAATTTTGCACAATCTTTTGATTTGTTTTTCACAATTGAATTCAAATCATCCTCTTCTCTTGATCTTTCTACAACTTCTGCTTCCAAATCATTCAAGGATTCATTTGCTGATAACAATTGATCACTAACTTCTATGTATTTGTCTTTGAATTTCTTGACTTGCTCTTTTAGCTTTAAGATGCATTCATTGGCTTGTTGCAAGCTATCTTTCAGATCCGTGACCTCTGCTTCAGAATTTTCAAGATCCGTAAGACCTGCTTCTAGTTGGTTGTCTTCATAATTTCCAGACCTTCTTGCTGCCATGATCATACTATCCCAGATCTTCCTCAAGCTATTAAACTTCTTCCGAGGAACCTTGCTCTGATACCAATTGTTGATTATCAGGAACACTGAGAGGGGGGGTGAATCGATGTTCTATAAATCTTTTCTTGCACATTTACTTTTAACCAATTCAAAAGAATAATGCAATAGAAACAAAATATAAAACTGAACAACATCCACAAAAGCATGACACATAACACCAAGATTTTATGTGGAAAACCCAAAGAGGGAAAAACCACAGAGAGGATTAGCTCTCAAATATATATTGCAATCTTTACAAAAATGATGTTCAGGCTTGGTCACTCCACGGGCCTAGAACATGCTGGCTTACTGCCATGAAGTACAACTAGATTTAGTAGGCTCATTGCCTCAACCCTAAACCTCGCAAGATTACAATGAGGGCTGTTAAACCCTGAGGACTATTTAACCCTACTGGAGGCTCACTGCTAGCTTACTGTCTTGATGAAAAAAACTTGCTTCCAATTAGATCACACATGATAACCGAATGCTGCTTAAGAATCTGCCACTATGCTACGGTGCAGTCTTTCAGCAACTGAATTCTAAATCCCAAGTCTTCATCGTTGCTTCTCTTCTAACTCTGCCCTTCTATTCGCATGCTCACATCACCCAAACACACTACTCATATATCCACATGCTCAACCGAAGATCATCTCTCTTATATATATTTGCATCATGATTAATTCCATAATCAGGTTGGCATCCAAGAAGTGAAACGTGTACATAGAAAGATGTACCTTGTTGCTCAATCCAATGCACTATGGGTCGCACAGACCCAAATTGTCCCCCAAACATGTTCATATAGGTTGGCTCTAATCATTCAATTACTTACATAGATCTTTCACACACTATCCTTTCTCCGCATCATGATTTATCTCACCAGTCGGCCTGTTCCTCAAAAGCATGCTTAACAGGTTCATCTGTTGACTTGCAATTCTACTGAGGATCTCAAAACACCTTCCAAAACATATCAAGGACTCTTTATACATTCCCGATCCTACTCTTAGAACTGCAAGGCATCATATCATCTTGTAGAGAAATGCGGACCATCAGAACTCAGACTCTGTCTCTGTCAAACTTTGTCAAACATTATGCTAATACTTAGCAGCTTGTAGCTAACCTTCCGGTGGACTTTAGATATCCTAACTCTAGAATAAGACACATCATACAAATGTTTACAACACCTTACAACCACATAACAAAACACTTATCTGCAGAGGAATGCAGACCACTGCACTATGCCTTGTTCACTGTTCCTGCTATACCTTTGCTTACCCAGACGTAGACATTTCTTCAAGACGACTTCCGGAGGAAGTCAGGACATAGTCTCTGAGGCATAACACTGTCAAACAATTAAGAACATCATATCTGAACCACATTATTGGATCATCATCTATGGAGGCATACTGTCTAGCTTACTATCATCTACTCTGCATACTTTCCATACTTAGCAATTTTTTGTCAACCAAACCTGAAATCCAATATGCTCTTCCGGAGATATCTCTTCCTATCATGGTGATAGGATCTCTTAGCCTTGTTTCCATCAATGACAACATACAAGTCCATACTGGAGCAGTGTCTCTTGCCAACACATACAACAGTTTTGGTATACATCTGCACATTTCAATTAAGGTCTCGTAATCCAGGTATGTGTAGAATGAGCCCTATCTAGTTATTTTCATAAGGATATTCTGTGTTCTAGGTAGGTGAAGACTCAAATTGTTAAAATTAAATGAATTTAGGGTTAAATCATGTTTAAATGCATATATTCAAATGCAATGTTTATTCAAAGTCATGGATTAAAGGATGTTAACCCTAACATTATAGACTCCCTAGTTATGATGAATGCATGAAATTGCAGGACAAGATGCAGCCCCGCATAGACAAACATGACATCGAGTTCAAACAAGACATTCCCAAAGGCACACAATATATACAAGCATGGTTTTGTAGAGTATACTCACTTTGGTAACATTGACATTGAGGATTTCAGGAATAGAATCCATGGCAGGAAGGATCTATTGAGTTATTTGTCAAGGATGTCAAAAATGTGATGAGTTGGTTGACATAGTGTTGTGATGATATGGTACTTGTCAGTGATTATTGTGGTGTCACAATGGTGTGATTGATAGTGATGTGATTGGTTCTCAGGATTTCATGATTCATCATGTCAGGAGATACAAATAAGGAAGTTTAGGTTCATGACATGGTGACAGTATTAGATTCATGACATGGTGACAGTTGATAGAGTTGCTTTCATGACAAAGCACAGTGTTTGACGCAGTCTTGATTGAGGATCTCTTCATGGTGGAAAAATAGTCTTAATCGATGTTCACATCATAGTCTTGATTGAGGAGTTGATATAAAAAGATAAGATACCACAGTTTCAACAGAACATGCTTCCTCTTCCTCAAGATACTTTCATGGTATAGTCTTGCATGTCTATTGATTCATGAAGACATGATCTTGTATGACAAGGTTTATGTAAAAACCTAAGAAAGGATTCTATGATCTAGGGTTTAGTTTTTGATATCCTAGGGTTTATCAAGTTCTTCCTGGAACCCTGACATTCATTTATTTCCTCCCTGCCAACAATTAGGGTTTACAAGCTTTCATGTCTTGAGCATATTTTAAATTAGGGTTTGTTTTTCTTCTAAATTCTTATTTTTCTTAAAACCCTAAATGCCCTTTCTAAACCCTAAACTAAGTCTTTAAGACCTATATCCTGCCTGTAAAAAACTACTACACTTTTCTTTATAAAAAATAGTTGACTTGTAATAGTAGGTTAAAATGACTTAAGTCATTGGATGACCAACCCCCTTTATCTAGGGTGACTGGCTCTCTCAGGTTACCTAAACTTATACGGGCACCAACCTTCGATCAACGATGATCTTTCAAAGATCCAAGGGCACGAAAGACTTTATCTATGGTGTTAGTTCAAAACTATTTGAACCCTAACAACTATTCCTTTTGGCTGAACTTTGATGGCTATTCTACCGTATGGTAACTGCAAACCGTTGTAAAATGGTTTTGTCAACTAATTTCTGGCCGGATGTTTTGAGGAGAGTTTTGATTGGTGAAGTGTAGTGTGGTTCAATGAATCTTATGTGAGATGTGTCCATTGTAATCCATATGTGAGGAGTATTCTTCAAAAAAGAAAAATGTAAATGCTTTGTATATAGCAGGAAGGGCTTTTAGTTCATGTTCTTTGATAGAGAAGATATATGTAGTCGTCATTTAATGCAGAGATCAGGTGGTTTCTTGTATTTGATTTCAAGATCAAAACCAAGTTTTACAGAGGTATACTCTTGATGACAGAGTAAAGGGTTGAATAAATGACAAAGATGATGAGATGGTATGTATGTTATATATTCACTTGAAGTTCTTTTTTGAGTTTGAAGGCAGTGCAGATAGATTGTATTGATTGAATAATGAAGGCTTGAATGTGAAGGATAATACAAAATGATACAATCTGTAGGGATCAGAGTCTTTGCAAATGGAGATTTTGGTATTATGGTTATAGACATGTGTTATTATGTATTGAAAGATAAACATTTGCTTTTGAAATTGGTGTCTTTATCTTTTATGTTTTGAAGATCTCAAATAGAGAGAGAGCATATTTTACATGTATGACAGATTATGATAGAGTTGTATGAGTTTGTCATGGAAGAATGGTAGAGGTGTTTCTTTATAGAAGGATATGTATTTCATTTGGTTTAATATGATATGTAGTCTTGGAGGTACACTTGTATGAAGAAGGTTTGAGATTGTTTGAAGTTGTTTTGAAGACTGTGTTTTGCAAAGGGAGACATAAGGAGTATTGTATTGCAGTGAAACAGAGTGATCCTCTATCTTCTCTCTTTCATCTAAATTTATATGAACTTATCAGTAAGTGAGACATCTTGTTTTCTAGTGAGACACCTGATCGCCAACGAGGCACTTGATTGCCAGTGAGGCACATTTTTCTAGTGAGGCAGTTGTATTTGCTTGTGAGGCTGTAACCTATGAGGTTCTCTTACTAGTGAGTCATTTTGTGTAGCCAGTGAGGCATGTTTTTGATTAAGCCAGTGAGGCATTTTCCAAGTGGTATTTCATCCCTATGAGGGTTTTCCACTCATAAAAATATGTGTTATGGTTCTCATTATTTTTCTTTATATGTGTGCCCAAATGTTTTATGGTTGATTAAGGTCTTGTACTTTCTAATCATCATTATACTTGTATGATTCTTTGGTGTCAATCTCATTCTCTATTCAGTGAATTAAAAGGTGCAAAAAGTTGTTAAGTTTTTAGACTACTGATTCACCCCCCCTCTCAGTGGTCCTGTACTCCAACTAGTGGTATCAAAGCATAGGTTCCCTATAGAAGTCTAACAGGCTTGGGTAGGTCCTGATAGTGGAGTACCATGGGAAAGTGTACAAGAAATAGAGAAAAGAATGATCCTACAGTTGAGAGTCTTGATAAAAAGGAAGACTTCACTATGAGAGTAAGTGGATAAGAACTTGATGAAAAAGAAGATGATTTTGCTATTGAGATTGATGATGAAGAAAGAGATCTCTTTGTGGATGAAGATGACAATGAATAGGAGTGTGAAGTTGATTTAGAAGGTGAACTCTTGTGTGCTCTGGATTGTACAATCAAGCAACTCAGTAAAGAAAATTAGAAATTAAAAGACCAACTTCAACAAGAAAAAGATTTCAAGGACAATGTATGTTCAGATTTTGCAAAAGTTTCTTTAGAACTTGAAGAGTCAAATAAGTTAATTATCAGCCTAAAGATAGAAATAGAAGAAGCAAAAAGAGTAGTTGATTTTACAAAATTTGATCTTGAAGTCAAAACTAATGAACGCCTAAGATTAGAGTTAGACATAGTTTCTTTGATAAAGGAATTGGAAGAAGCATCTTCTAAGTTGCACAAGAATCTATTGTTTGAAAAGAGTATTGATTGCTTGAATGACATATTGAGTAAGCAAAAGCATCACAAGGACACTAAAGGATTAGGTTATGAAGAAGGACAATGCTGTAAAGACAGGAATGCTCCTAGGAAGAAAATTGATCTAGGATATCATGTTGCTACTCCTGAAGACAAAAGAAGAGGAACTATCAAGTTCACAGGATTCTCACCTGTCAGGCAATACCATTCAACAAGGTACAACTACTCTCAGTTTCATTCAAGAAATGGTTTTGGATGGAATAAGAATTCTTATGAATGGTCAAATAGAAGAAACAATGCTCTATGTTATAAATGCAACTATCTAGGTCATACTCTAAGGTTTTGTAGCACACAAGCAAGAAGTGATGTTTTTGGATCTTCAAGAAAAAATAGTTCTTTTGTTCCTTCTGTTAATCACAAGATCATATGCTATAGATGTCATAAGGTCAGACATAAAGTACAGTATTTCATAACTAATTTAATGAAACTAGTTAATCATCACAAGACTAAAGGAGTTATAAAAGTTCGGAAAAGAAAACACGAGAAAGAGAAGGAAGATTCTCAACTTATGCATTCTGCACAAAATGCATCAATTGCTACATAAAAGGTAGCATGAGGTAAGGGGGAGCAGGTTTGAGTTTTATCTTTTAACCCCTTTGAGAAGTCTAGAAGACTATTTCAACATGATGTATACTTCTCATGCTTCAAGATTAGGATGTTCACATATTTGAGTTCTTGTGTACTCACACTGATTGATTAGTTGATTGTTTTAGATTGGTCAAGTGAAGACAAAAGTGGATTGGTTGTCATATCTTATCAAGACATAGAATTTTGTGATTATCTGACAGGAAACAAGTTGTTATAGGTTCTAGAAGATAGGATTAAGATGGTTGCAGAATTGTTTATGACATAGATTAGTAAAGAAGTGATAGTTTTTGAATATCTTTCATGGTCTGCTTGTTTTATTTGCTCATATGCTCATTTAGGCAAAACAGTTTGAGAAATCCTTTATTCATTACATATCAAGTGTCAATATCTTCATAAGACTTGAGAAGAACATGATCTTTTTATGAGTATTTGAAAATTTCTTCTGGAGTAGAAACCAAGAGATAGTGAAAGGAGCCTATGGTGTTAGTTCTTTTATGAGGGCAGTCATCAATCTTTCCAGTCGACAAAAAGATAAGTACACTTTCATAAAATGACAGTCTTCTTTGATAGTGCTTTAATGACAGTCATAGTTCTTGCTCAGTGTTTCTTTCCTTTGGTATGATGTGTAAATTGACTCATTGGAATAGTGATAACATATTTGCAATATTGAATCATGCTTGTGATGCTTATGGACTTGATCAAGTCTTAATGATCAATTATGTGTGACAGTGTTCTTCAATGCTAATAGTCATTGCTGATAGTGGTGTGGTGCTTTGCCTAGTGCTCCTCCTTTGGTATTATTATGACAATTGATGTTTTTGGTAACAGCTTGGTTTGTCATGACAATGGCTCAGTTGTTTTTTTAGTAGGTGTTGACAACAGTGGCTTATGCTGGTATCATAACATTAAACAATGGAATAGTGATAGTGCATTAACAGTGTCATAATAATCATGATAGTGTGGAACAATAGACAGATGGTATGGATAGTTGTATCTCAGTTGCTCCATTGGTTGATAATACTTTAGCATAAATAGTTGCTCAGTTGATCAAAGACAATAGGCAAGTGTAAAATTAGACTCTGCAATCCTTGCTAGTAATTTGATAGCCTATGCACAAATAGGAGCTTTGGAACAGGGTATGATATCCATCAAAGTATAAAGAATAGAGGTTGCTGTCTTAATGTTACAATTTCAAGTACCCTAGCAGACATGATAGTGACACCTCTAAAGACAATTCTCTTTCTTGAAGTATGATTGGATCAAGAGGATAATTATATGCTTATGCATAGTGATGTCTTTGCTTTGAGGAAGTCTTGTAGTTTTCATGGTGGTATTTTTTTAATGCTCTTATACTTTGGTGTTCTTACTTTGATAGAGTACAGTGATCTACACATGTGAGATCACAATCATAGTTTGCAAATGATTTCATGCACAATATCATGTTTGGTTTTTTTTTAATCAATGGCTGCTAGAGATCTTTATGTATAGTGACATTCTTGGAAGTTGAATGGACAGTCTTGGCAAAGTGCAGTACACAGTGGAATGACAGTGTTTTACTAAATTAGATTGCAATGTGAAATAACAATACAGTCTTGAGTCTTGGATGTTGCAAAGTTTAGGTTCTTAGGACTGTCTTGGAACAATGTTTATTATCAGTAAGGACTAAGGTATCAATATTATGTGCTGATCAGAGCATAATGAACCTACATCAAAGCTTAATTGAAACTTGTTTTTTTTAATGAACTCTATATTATTGTATGTTGAAAAGGGCAGTACAATATTCTCTGTCATCTGTTAGAATAATGAAGGTGCATTTGAGACTTGTATACTACAATGATGATTGTTTTGCAACACAAGAGTTTATTACAATGATGGCATGAATATTTGTGTGTTGATCCCCTCACATCAGTCTCTTCATCCATTGGTTACAGTGTTTCAGCTTGTGGAAAATAGTGACAATGCTCTGTATTTCTTTGTGCCAGTAGTACAGTGATATTTATGTCATGTCATTCTAAGTATGCTTATGCCATAATGCAAGTGGCAATGGTATACATGTCATCATAATCATAGTTATGCCATTGGCAGTGAGGAAGCTCATTTGTAGGGGGAGCTTCATTGTATACCAGGTTCTTTCATGCACTCCTTTGTCCTTGATGTCAAAGGGGGAGAGATTTGAAGGGAGTGCAGTGTTGTTTTTTTGCCATCAATGACAAAGGGGGAATTTGTTGAGATATTTGTCATTGATGTCAAAAATGTGATGAGTTGATTGACATAGTGTTGTGATGATATGGTACTTGTCAGTGATTGTTGTGGTGTCACAATGATGTGATTAATAGTGATGTGATTGGTTCTCAGGATGTCATGATTCATCATGTCAGGAGATGCATATAAGGAGGTTTAGGTTCATGACATGGTGACAGTATTAGATTCATGACATCGTGACACTTGATAGAGTTGCTTTCATGACAAAGCCCAGTGTTTGACACAGTCTTGATTGAGGATCTCTTCATGGTGGCAAAATAGTCTTAATTGATGTTCACATCACAATATTGATTGAGGAGTTGATATAAAGAGATAAGATATCATAGTTTCAATAGAAGATGTTTCCTCTTCCTCAAGATACTTTCATGGTATAATTTTGCATGTCTACTGATTCATGAAGACAGGATGTTGTATGACTAGGTTTATGTAAAACCCTAAGAAAGGATGCCATGATCTAGGGTTTAGTTTTTGATATCCTAGGGTTTATCAAGTTCTTCCTGGAACCCTAACATTCATTTATTTCCTCCCTACCAACAATTAGGGTTTACAAGCTTTCATGTCTTGAGCATATTTTAAATTAGGGTTTGTTTTTCTTCTAAATTCCTATTTTTCTTAAAACCCTAAATGCCCTTTCTAAACCCTAAATTAAGTCTTTAAGACCTATATCTTGCCTGTCAAAGACTACTACACTTTTATTTATAAAAAGCAATTGACTTGTTTAATAGTAGGTTAAAATGACTTAAGTCATAACATGGAGGGTCTTAAGTCATTGGATGACCGACCCCCTTTATCTAGGGTGATCGTCTCTCTCAAGTTACCTAAACTTATATGGGTGCCAACCTTCTATCAACGATGATCTTTTAAAGATCCAAGGGTGTGAAAGACTTTATCTACGGTGTTAGTTCAAAACTATTTGAACCCTAATGACTATTCCTTTTGGGTAAACTTTGATGACTATTCTACTTTATGGTAGCTGCAAACAGTTGTAAAATGGTTTTGTCAAATGATTTCTAGCCAAATGTTTTGAGTAGAGTTTTGATTGGTGAAGTGTAGTGTGGTTCGATGAATCTTGTGTGAGATGTGTGCATTATAATCCATATGTGAGGAGTATTCTTGAAAAATGAAAAATGTAAATGCTCTATATATAGCAAGAAAGGATTTTTATTCCTGTTCTTTGACAGAGAAGATATATGTAACTGTCATTTAATGAAGAGATCAGGTGGTTTCTTGTATTTGATTTCAAGATCAAAACCAAGTTTTACAGAGGTATACTCTTGGTGACAGAGTAAAGGGTTGAAGCAATGACAAATATGATGAGATAGTATGTATGTTATATATTCACCTGAAGTTTTGTTTTGTTTTTGAAGGCAGTGTAAATAGATTGTATTGATTGAATAATGAAGGATTGAATGTGAAGGATAATATAGAATGATATAATCTGTAGGGATCAGAGTCTTTGGAAATGGAGATTTTCGTATTATGGTTATAGACGTGTTATTATGTATTGAAAGATAAACATTTTCTTTTGAAATTGGTGTCTTTATCTTTTATGTTTTGAAGATCTCAAATAGAGAGAAAGCATATTTTACATGTATGACAAATTATGACAGAGTTGTATGAGTTCGTCATGGCAGAATGGTAGAGGTGTTTCTTTACAGAAGGATATGTATTTCTTTTGGTTTAATATGATATGAAGTCTTGGAGGTAAACTTGTATGAAGAAGGTTTGAGATTGTTTGAAGTTGTTTTGAAGACTGTTTGTGTTTTGCAAAGGGAGACATAAGGAGTATTGTATTGCAGTGAAACATAGTGATCCTCTATCTTTTATCTTTCATCTAAATTTGTATGAACTTATCAGTTAGTAAGACATCTTGTTTGCTAGTGAGGCACCTGATAGCTAGTGAGGCACCTGATTGCCAATGAGGCAGTTGTATTTGCCAGTGAGGCTGTAACCTATGAGCTCTTCTTTCCAGTGAGGTATTTTGTGTAGCCAGTGAGGCATGTTTTTGATTAAGCAAATGAGGCATTTTCTAAGTGGTTTTTCATCCCTATGAGGGTTTTCCACTCATCAAAACATGTATTATGGTTCTCATTATTTTTCTTTATATGTGTGCCCAAATGTTTTATAGTTGATTAAGGTCTTGTACTTTCTAATCATCATTATACTTGTATGATTCTTTGGTGTCAATATCATTCTCTATTCAGTGTATTAAAAGGTGCAACTGATTCACCCCCCTCTCAGCGGTCTTGTACTCTAAAAGGATCACCCCATTCTGAAGAACATTGTAGCCACCAAGATGTACTATGCAATTATTTTTCCATATACTGCGTAGAATTTAGAGCTCCTAATTGAATGTGCAAATAACTACAATGTGGTGACAAGAAGAGTCGAGTGCCAATGGTGAGTGTATGCCAATCTATCAGTAGATGGTATAACAGAGGCATTCAATTTGCCTACACCCAAAGCAATATATGTGCCAGACCTAGAGGCACTTGCAAAGGAGTATGATGGCAACCGAAAAGATTGCATGAAAGTTATTTTCCTGGGATGGAGAGATCCGACCAGTAAGGCCAAAGAAGTGGCCAAGATGCCACAACACTTATACAAATATGATTTCAGTCCGGAGGTTCAACACATGATATTCCTACTCAGCAGAATGAGTGGAAGGCATAATGCTGGCAATTTTGAATCTTGGATGTTTGGTCTCATCGGGATGGTAATTGAGAACAAGAAAATAGTCTAGTGGGCAAAAATAATTAGTGACTCCCCATATTCATAGATGGTGAAGTGGAGAAAAATGAAAGACCGGGTATTCAAGATGACCTCTTCTCCGGTGTATGCATGTGCAGCCAAAGACACCTTTGATGGGCTACAAACAATTGGAAAACTGGGCAGGTTGCCACATGAGAAGACATCATGGGAGCATTATCCCCATCTGGAGAGGATAAAATTAGTGCAACACTACAAGGCTGTGAATGATTGTTTCATAATGCATATAGTTAGACTCTTGGAGGGAGATAGAGCCAAGAGGTTTTCTTTGGGAGCAATTAAGAAGATTCATCCACATGGTGCCTAGTTCATATAGTCTAAGACATATTCATATATCAGGATGGAAGGATTTAGTGGGAATCCCTTCATGCTACCCAGGTACCCATCAGACAAGGTTGTCTTGATGGAGATGACTAGGCAACTGGTCCCTACCCTGGAGATGTCCAAGAAGAAAGATGGAAGGCCATATATAAAATTATCTTTAGACATCAATTGGTTTATGCTTGGGTCAATTGATAATGCCAAGGCAACTGAGGTAGATTTGAAGATCCTACACTTGCAATCATTCCCATTGGTCAAAGATTTTGATCCTTATCATAGGATAGAGAAGCATTTTAACAAGAAATACAAACATGTCATGCATCTAGAGGATTAATGGGCTGACTGTGATGATGAGAATGAAGTAAGGAAAAGGGAATATCAAAGGTTAACCCTTAACCAAATGAAAACTATAGGACAACCAGAGGTTCCCCCTTAGATAAAGAATGATGATGATGATATCATGGATCCAGAATATGAAGACAATAAGATATATAATGAGGCACTGGTGCCTCTAGATTGGACCCAAGGTGATGAGACATCTATTGATGTTATTACGACGAAGGTGATGGCAATGACCAAGAATTGGTTGAATAAGAAAATCAATGAGTTAAAAGCAAAAGGGGTTGTTATCACTTGGGATAAGAAAATAAAGATGAAAGAATGAGAAGAGCTAGACTTTGATAACTTCTTGGTGCATAAGAGGTAGGTCCTAGAGACCAGATTGGCACAACCCAGCTCATCAGGAGCTGCATAACAACCTACTGCAAAGGGTGTTTCACTGGTGTACAAGCCACCATCACCTCCTCAAGGTACACATGCAAGAGCAATCCCTATCTCTGTACCTAAGGTGGTAGTGATGGAAGAAGAAGAACCTATAGAGGGGAGGAGCTTATGGAGGAAGAAGATCCATGTCCAACAGGGACAGGCATAGAAAAGGGGAAAGATGTACTACAGGGAGTCAATATCCCCAAATAGTCAAGGTACCAAGGCCCTCTCATGAGAGGAGCTATATCCATGCCATCTCCTATTCATAGAGTAGGTCTTTTCCATTAAGTGGGACTATAGACCTGACAGAAGATGACATAGTCAGAGATGTAACCAATCATCCCATTGAGACCCTATTCCAGCATATTGAGTCCACAACTGGAAGTGATGCTACAAGAGCACATGACAAAAATGTTCATAGGGCAGAGTCCCCTGATGTTGAGGTGCAAATGGGACCATTGAATGTCTTGATAGATATAGTGACTAACCCCAAGGTGATAGATTTGACCTATCAGCCTGAAGGTGGTGATAAAGAAGTTGTCAAAGATGATCAAACACAAAAAGAAAACATCTAGATCGACGTTGATAATAGAAATGATGATTTTTAGGATGAAGAGGCACAATAGGATATCCATGTGGATATGGATAGACATGAACAATAGGATATCCTAGTAGACAAACCTGAACAAAACATTGATACAGAAACAAGGGTCGATGAGGGAATACAAGACCAACATGAACAAGAGCATCATCTAGATGATCAGCTGCAAGGTCAACAACCAGAGCAAGTGGAAGGTGGTCCTATGAAGGATGATGTCCATAATGAATAGGTAACCCATCAACTATAGGGACATCAAAACATCCAAGAGGCAGCTTTGCAGAAAGAACAAGTTGAGGATATGCCTAAGGATGACATGATCCAAGATGAACCAATGGACACATCAGACGCTGATCAACCACCCCCAAAATAGGAAAAGACTCATGATGATAGTGGGGTCAGTCAGGATAAGGACTGACAGATAGAAAATCCTGAGATCATTCCTCCACAACATGATCAGGATGTGGGTGGCCAACAAGAGGATGTGGAGATCCATGCAAGGTGAGAGAATCAAAATAAAGAGAAAGACGCACAAGATGCTCAAATTGAGCAACATGACCAGGTAGGATCCAGACTTACTAGGTTATCCTGGATGTCTTTAGAGATAGGCCATCCACAGGAGGAACAGGTGCCATTTGACTTCAAATCTCTGTTCACATTGGATCTTGCTAAGTCAAAGAGGAAAGCTAGGGCAGTCTCAACAATAAAAAGGGATGTTGTGACTGGGAAAAGAACAACACAGGTAGCGGTTCCCATGGTAGACAAGGCCAAAGGAGAGATAAGGCTAGAGGAATTCCAAGTAACTCAAATTGACTTGGGACATGCTACAACAGATCAGGAGATTTAGGAGCACATTGGGAGTACTAAGGCTATAGTGGCCAGAATAAAGAAGTTGAAATCAAGGAAGAAAGAATTGAAAGAGAAAAATGCTCAATTGCAACAATTTATTCAAGGGCTATTGAAAGCCACAGGTTTAGCCTCCACCATACAAAGTGCAAATTGCCTTGACATTAATTAGTGAAGAGGAGATAGTAGGATTGGATGTTTAGAAGCATCAGGCTTAGGTGGTAAACAAACGGTTCACCAAATTTTTTAAGGAAGCAAAACAAGTGATAAAGACCTCATTGTCTAATTGGGACATGTTGAGCAACCTAAAAAGTAAAGCAGATAAGTTGAAAAGGGAGGTCGGCTAAAGATTGATAAAGAGTGGTCAAAATCGGACTACACTAAAAGATATGAGGAAAGCAAATGTCAGTACCCTCATGATAAAGAAGAGTTTGACACATCAAACACTACCGCAGATAGATAATTGGTTTGAGGTCAATATTTTGAAAAGATGCAATGCCAAAGCTATGGATATCATCCTCAAGGCACATGGACTTTTAATAGAGGAGATGGAAATTTTGGAAACTCTTGAGGGCGACGTAGAAGGAAAAATTTAAAATCAGGATGAAGAGTTTGCTGTCAAAGCATTTAGAGATAATTTCAACTTAGTAGCAGAAGATCCTATCCAACACTTTTCTGAAGATACTATTGATAAAGCCATGCGCATGAAGTCCAAAATAGAGACATATAATGAAGAGTTATATAGCTGGACTGATAAGTGGATATCCCTGAAGGAGCAATTAAAGGCTCAAGAATATGCTGCTGAGAAAACCAAGGTACAAGATAGGGTAGAGATAGAGAAAGCCATCCAGGCATATGAGCTCATCCAAGGGATTGGATGTAGGATAACAAAGGGAGCATCAATAGAGGAGGAATCCAATGGAGATGCTGAATGAAGAGATAATGAAGATTGAGTCAAAGATTCAAGAATATTCTAGACTTGTCAACTGTCTTCAACAAAAGATTGCCAAATGTGCAATCACGTGCCACATTTTTCTTGACCATTAGATCATCTAGAGTTGATCCTAATCATTGGATCTTTTGTAACCGTATCCTATCCTTGGTCTATAAAAGGAGATGGATTACCATTTTGTAAAATATTCGAAGCTTAATTGAGATAGAATTGGTGATTAGAGGACACCTAGTGAACATTTTATGCTTAGTGATTCCTTGCTATTCTCTCTTGAGATCATATGTATATGTGTATTCTTTTGCCTACTTAATGAAGATGGAGACATTTTTTATTACAACTTATCATATATCTTGCATAATTTGCGAATGGATTCTTGATGTGTAACTGTGGATTATTGCGCTCAACAAAGGTTCATTCACAAAGTGCATATTGTCTTCATTCCTTTCCTTTGAAGATTCGCATAGATCATGTGTAGTCGTGGACTATCCTAGCAATCATGGTTTGGTTTTAATCTCATCTCATGAAAGTGTCTAAGATACATGTGGATCAGTGATCAAACTTCACTTAATTTTATTGAATTTACAATTTCAGTCTGTTTTCTCTTAAATTTCATAAATATCATCATCACAATTGCAAATATTGATAAATGATAAGTAGAACATAGATAAATATGCAGATATCTGTAGGTAAATGAATATTCTATGCATATTTGAGTGAATTACATGTAACATTGAAAATATCATGCAAATACTTGGAAGTAATGGTAAAGAACATGGAAATATCAACTTATAGGCACCATATTTAGAACAATTTAAGTGCATAAGTGAAGAATAAGTAAATTTGAGATAGTTTCAGAAGAATTAGAACAAACTCTAAAGATAATCTCAAATTGTGAATGAATTGTGCAAATTCAAGACATATTCATGTGAATGTCTGCATATCCTAACTAGAGGTGGTAGGATTTAACATAATTGAATGAGATTTCATGCAGAGCAAGTATACAAGACAATATCTGGATAATATTACTTCAAATTCATGCGTAAGGTCCCTGAATGATTAACAGCATCATCAAATCAAACCATTGAGTGACTGTCAGAAGGTCATATCAGGACTATCAGAGACTTGGGATCATAAATTCATCCTAAATTTATCGCATCTTACAAGATGATAAAGGTTTGCTATGTATAAACTTTTATTTGTATTATATGACTAACATTTGTATCAACACCTCACTCTTAGGGTTAATGATGATACAGATGATTGGGATCCAAAGGGATGTGTGATTGGAAGAATGTTTCAGAGGATTATGCAGAGTGTCAGTTGTGTAGTTCCCATATATATCAGAGTAGCGTAGTAGAAGTGGTGTGGAGCATTTTTGAGATTGATTTGGGATCCAGGTATATTGTTGCTAATCATGCAGGTATCCCTATTGGATGGTATGTATTTCTTGAGGACAAGCAATCTTGAGTGGGGAGGACTTGTAATGTCCCCATTTGGCATATAGCCAAGTTTGTGACCAATAACCTATTCCCTTGAGCTTCTGTAGGCTGTCTGGGTTGGTTAGGGAGATTTGTTTGTTGTGAAGAGCACATGTTCAGTTATTTGTAATGTTTTGCCTTGGCTTTGAGCTCAGTGATGTCTCAGGAGGGCTATGCAACTTTTGGAAGTTTGTTCGGCCTTTCGAATAACTCTCCAAGATTTTTGGAGGAGCCCTCTATTTATAGTAAGTCACCCGGATGACATTATTTTTCATCCCAAACCTCCTGGAGCATGTTGGTCTAATTTATTCTGTAGTTCGCTTGAGTTTGGGATTTCCCACAAAGTTGGATGGATTAATGAGCTATTTAATTATTATTTTCACTGAAGTCTCCTAAGGGTGAAAATAATTAAAAAGTACCTAAGTGTTATAGCTCATTGGAAAGGTAATTAAGTGTTTTAAATGTTAGACAGTTAAAAAGGGGGCCTCACACATGATATATTATTATTATTTCAAAAAAGGTCTTTTTGAGAGAAGAAATATGAAGAGCTAAAAAGAAAATAATAATATATTCCTCTCAAAAAGTTATAAATAGAGGATGAGAGCTCATTTGGAGGAATGCTTTTGATTTGATATTGTTATTTTGTTGGATTGAACCTGTGAGTTCTTCCATTTTCCTTCTTGAGGAAGAAAACCCTCTTGAAGATGATCAGTTTTGATGGTGAATGATCCACCCTAGCTAGTGCAAGGTGATTTCACTCAGGGATCACACAGAGCTTTATGAATTTTTGTTAGTTTTTGAAGATTTTGGTTTAGAACTAGATATTATAATAATTACTATGAATTTGGAAGTAATTCTTGGAAGAGATTTGATTTCATTGGTGATGTTTTGATGCAGATTTTTCCTAGATAGATCATACCCTTGCTAAAGGGTGATTTGGGATTCTTACAGTGATTTTCTTTCACATGTTTGAAAGCTTCTAGAATGATGTTTAAGATGTTAGCACCTAGCTTACAAGCTATATGACCATTGAAATCTTTGAAGTTCAAGGCTGATTGCAGTGTTTTTTGTCCTGTCCACAACAAATCATACCATGTAAAGTGTGGCCATACTTTATAGAGGTCGATTACTTGATGGAGTGATTGATACTTGTTTATTGTGACTTTGCATGGGCTGTTATAATTTTGATAAAGGCATCTTCATCCTGATGTGTTTTTTTCTTATATTCATGACTAATTTTACATGATGCTGGTAGGCCGTACTCCTCCAAGTAGCACCGTACCAATCTAGGGCTTTGGTGTTTCTTTAGAATTGAGTTTGAAGAAGAGTGATCTAGTTTATTCTATGATATTCACTTGTCTCATAATAGTTTATGAATGGTTTTTGTCATCTGTAGTATCTCTTGTATGCCTAGAGGCCGTACCATTCAGGGTCATACCTATGCATTCTTGTGTGAAAAATCTGATATGAAATAATGTGGTTTGACCCTTGTACAATTGTTGTCCTTCTCTAGATTACTGAGGCATTTTCTGTTGTCATTCACCTTATGGTAGTTTCCTATAGCAAAGATTATGAAATAGCATGACTATACATCACATGTTGTATAGTCAGTGAAGAAAATGGGAAATTACAGACAAAACTATGTGGATTTGTAAGTATATAATCTCAAGTATTGTTGATGCCTTGGGCAATAAACTATATTGGATTGATTTGAAGGGGGAATGGATAGTGTGGGGAGATGAGATGAGTGTTGTATCAGGGTGGCATGGAATGATTTAAGCTTTTGATTAGCTACAATTGTGTCAAGAAGACATACAATTGATTCCCTTTCTATTCTACTCAAGAGTAATATACTTATGGTGGTGCCATGTTCCCATTGCATGCTCTCTTCATGTATTCTTATGCTCTAACTGGTTGTAAGTGAGACAAATTATGCAAGACTGGTTGAAATCATATATTGTAACCCCTGGATGGTTTACTGCCAGCTTGGAGGAATGAAGACCATTTATCTTCTTTAATTCACCCACTGAATAAGTGGAGAATTCCAACTACACAAGTGGATGTCTGCTGAAAAGAAGATGCCTGCTATTAGCAAATGATTGTTCTTTCAATTGTAAATCTTTGATTTGACCAATCAAAACACTATATGCTCTCACCTTGCCCATCTTGGGATCTTGGTGATCAGAAAGTGTGGAGGTTCTATTTAGTTGCATACTTGTGCTAACTCTGCTGTGATAGATTGTAAAATTGATTTTTTTGGGGGTAGCTTATTACATTATAAGGTAGTTACAAAGTAGTTGCCAGGTAGTTATCAAGAAGAAGCCTATAAATACAAAGTTATTTCAAATGTAAACGGGGACTTTTTGTGGGGAACTTTTGGAGACTTTTTAGCTCACACCTTGTATAGAAGAGTTCTTAGAGTTGTAAAATTTCATAGAGATAATAGAGAAATCATTTGAATTGTATGTTTTGGATGCCATTCTGTGTTATCATTATTGATTTCTCATATGCTAAATTGGTAACCCTCTATGTAATTGTGTAAATAATAGGCCATCCATTGAAATATTAGTAGAAATCATTCAATTGATGCAAAGAAACACAAACATATCTTAGTGTCTTGATTTGAATGTGCTTAGATAACATATCTCTTCGTGCGTTGGGATCTATGTGTTATCCTTCTTTCATCATTATTTCATGTTAAAACATATATTGTTGTAGACACCCAAAAATGACCAAGTCATCGCATCACTTGCATTTCATCGAATCTGTCTAATCACCTGCATTTCAATATTAATTGAATAATCAAATTATTTAATTAATTTCATCAAGATCATCAAATTCTTCCAAATCTCCTAAAATCAACATTAATTGAATAAATTCTATTTATTTAATTAATACTTCAGAGATCTTAACAAAGCATGTCCCAAAGATGAATTTCCATTGCCAAACATTGATCTCATAGTAGACTTGACTGCTGGTCACAAAATGCTTTCTCTAATGGATGGATTTTCCAGCTACAATCAGATAATGATAGCGGAAGAAGATCAACATAAAATAACTTTTACTTGTCCTTGGGGTACCTATTGTTGGTGCGTCATGCCATTTGGTCTTAAAAACACAGGAGCAACCTATCAAAGAGCAATGACAATGATATTCCATGATCTCTTTCATCATATCATGGAGGACTATGTGGATGATATACTAGCAAATCTTCTAGGGCAGATCACATATGGGTTCTAGGAAAAATCTTTGACATACTCGAAAATTATCAAGACTCAATCAAAAGAAGTGTGTCTTCGGGGTAACCTCAGGAAAACTATTGGGATACATTGTATCTCGCAGAGGCATTGAAGTAGATCAAAAGTAATGATAATAACAACTCAATTACCCATAACATCAAAAGATCTATCTAAGCAATAACCAAATCAATGAATAAATCAAATTATGAACAAATAAGCTATCACCTAGATTGTTTGGATCTCTTGGTCAAATGTAGATTGCTCTTCAAATTGTGAAACCATGTTTGCAACAAGCAGATGTGGATTGTGTTTGTGCTCAAAAAGTCAATGTGCTCAATGATGCGATGAATGCTCAATGCACTGTAAATGATACCTGAGAATAAATGATCGAAGAGGATTTGCTATGGAGATGAGGGGGGTTTATATATGCTTCAATAAAGATCGATCAACGGTCTAGAAAATTCAATGGAATCCATGGATGAGATAAATCTAGGATTCATGATGAATGTGCACCTGACATGTGTCACACAAAAAGATATTTTTGTTTGAATTAATTGCTTTTTGCATGAAGATAGGATTTGATTTCATAAATTAGAATGTTTTTTTTTCTAATTTAAGAGTTGTTGATAAAAACAAGATTGATTAAGTCAATTAACTCAACTTGTAATTTGCTTTTTTGCATGATTTGAGTAAAATTAAATAATAAATTATTTAATTTTGCGTGCATGATGAATAAGATTTATTTTTAGAGGAATTGGAAGATAAAAAAGCAAAATAAATAAATAAATTTATTTAATTGTTGTGCATGATAGAGGAATAAATAAAATATTAGATTATATTTTATTTTTAGAGATTGAGATAATTTAAATAAATTTACATGATTTATTTAAATTTGGAAGAACAATTGATTTAATTAAATAATGAAAATTATTTAATTGTAGATAAGAGGATTTTGAAGATAAATTAATTAAATAATTAATTTATTCAATTGATATGGATTTGAAATTTGAAAAAGGATAATGATTTTAATTAAATAATTGAAATTACTTAATTTTGGAAGAATAACAAGGAATTTAATGAAATTAATTAAATAAAGAGGATTTATTTAATTAATGTTGAAAATATGTGATTTTGAAGAATTTGATGAAATTAATTAAATAATTAGATTATTTAATTAACGCTGAATGCAGGTGATTTGATGAAATACCAGTGATGTGATGACTTGGTCATTTTTGGGTGTCTACATTTTGCCCCTCTTTGATGCAATGTAATTTACAACGTTGCTTCAAAGAAAATGATTGTTGAAGACATGATACAATTTTTGATCCCCTAGTGTAGCTAGATGCTCCTATGTAGCTAGCATAGGATGCCCCCTCAAGAGGAAAGACAAGGAAGCGATAGAAGGACTGGGTTGATGTAACATCCCTCCTCATACTACTTGAGTAAACTCAATAATTTATAAGAAAGTAAATTAAAACATGGTAAACGTGAGAAAGAAGAATTTTTTTTTTCTTTATATCAATTAAATACCATTTGCATAATCTCAAAAGAAATAAAGTACAACTTTCTATATAATTTCGTCCTTGAAAACATAACATAATCAAAACCAGAACCATATTGAAATCCTTTCGCACTATATTTACATTACAAATGATGTACTTGACAAAAGAATAGTTTTACCTTATCAGTTTGACTATCATAAGCCATCGCATAGAGTACACTGCATCTGGAATGTCGAAATCTATTTTCACGAGTATTGGTGAGTCTTTTGCTTTTGAGGGAGAGCATCATTCGAGTGCTTTACCTCTAACCACAGACCCCCCTGTACACCTTCCTTTATGGAAGTGGCCCTACCCTTCTCGAAGGGTATAGATAAAAGGAATTAACAAGTGCTTGCCATCTGAGTCCTAGTGATGTGTCCTACATAACTTCAATCGACCATACAACTCTAGATCCCTTCTAGCTAAGTATGATCATACTAATTGGTCATGCCATCTAGACACACATCTCTGACTTGACTTGGAACTATCTCATCTTTTAGTTTGACTATCTTCATTTAGTAACTCTAGACACAAACTTGTCTGTACTGTAAAGTTCATTCTAGTCAATTTAAATAAGAAGTAATCCTCAATCTAGGATATACATACGATATAAAGTTTTAGGTATTCATAACCTTTCAAAGAGTCCCTCTTAGCATACTTGCAATGCACTAGGGTCTATGATCTCCTATCACTCTACTCTCTGACTCAAAATCAAAACATCTTTGGTGCTATATAACAAGTTTTGACTCTATCCTTGAATCACTTAAATTGTTAAACTACCACTAAGACTCTTCTTGTCTTGCTCTATGGTTTTCTTTACCTTTCACTATTGACTGATATATATAAACAATGTCATAACCGACATATAAGGTATAGGTTTCCTAACTCCTCCTTGTTAAAATACTAGGGTTTAGCTTCTTTAACCCAATATATGGAAATATTGACATCCTTGTTTTCCAGAGATAATAACATAAATATAATAACACATGAGAACAAAATACCTCCACTTGACATTTTTGTATTTACATTTCACATAATATGTATAAGCATAACATACAAGGTATACCTTAATGAATGCTATCATATCATAACTAGTCTTTGAAAAAGTTTAATCTCTTAATCTAGATAGGTTTGAGTCATAAAAGTCACATAAACCTTTATCAACCATCTTGAGTACAACAATCATGAGGGGTTGAGTTTCCACTCTCTTAGTTCACCTACCCCCCTAGATTTATATTATGATAAGGCAAGAACTATATTTCTCCTAAGGAAATATGTATCCATATCGTCACATAGATTCTCTAATATCATAATGACATAATCTCATCAAATCTCGATTCGGGAGGTAGTAACTATATGCTTCCAAAAGTATGGATATATCTTTGGATAGATAACAATAATCCTTAACATAGAAATTCATTCAAGACTTAATCAATCCTTAAAAGTTCAAGTTTATAATATAATTATAGACCATCTTAGTCTTCTCAAGTCAATTGACTTCCACTAAAGAAGAGATAAGAACTAGTGTTTAACTCCCTATGTTTTATGTGATAATGAGTAGCTTTGTCGTGAAATAAACAAGTGATACTATATCACTTTCAAAATTGTTCTGAATGATAATAATACCATTCTAACATATATGAATATATCAATTTCAAAATCATTGTTTTTAAGGTATAAAGCTTTGACCTTAATCTCATTTTACATATATCCAAAACAAGGTTTATTCTTTTTCACATAAGTCATATAAGTCCCCTTGATCCATTCAATCTTTCAAACCTGAATAGGTTTTGAGTCAAGAATCATATAATAATGTTTGACAATACCTCATACCGTACTTCATCAATGCAATGAACGAGTCTCCAACTCGTTCCATTCACATTTGTTAGCAGGCTCCCAGTCCTTGCCTAGATGGAAGTTTTGGGGTGAAGTATAAAGCATATATAAAATCATAAAGGATAGAGGAAGTATAATAGATATTAGAGTTTGACTGACCTATCAGACATGTATGCAAGGTGCACAACCACACATGAAACACGTGATCTATTTCATTAAATGCCTTGAAGATCTATATTGTCCTGAAATGCATTAGTTGTAGTATACACACAAAATGGATCTATTGAAAAGGTTTTTAAAACTTTCAAGCAAAAAGAGTTGGTGGGTGCAAACTGGATTCCACATCCCTTGCCAGTATCCTCCTCATGAAGTCCAAATTGGAGCTTTAAAAGAGGGTGAGGATTTCCATTAAAGCATAAAGGTAAGTGGATTTTTATCTACTGTTACAGTTATAAGTGCCACGTCTAATCAACACAGCCTTTATAACAGGTTATGCAACTCAACTCTTGACTTGCGAGCTCTCTCTATGTTTTAAACAATACTTGGCCTATTCACCTCTTACTCTACATAAAGATTTCAGAGCTTCTTTAATAAAATGGTAATAAAACTTATACACTATGAAACAATCTTACATAGAGACAAACAATAAACAAGCCTGGTGGTCTTAGATAAAATACAGAAGCTATTATTTTTATGATGGTCACATAAAACTCAGAGGTTATAAATATATATGCGGCCTCTTGAAACACAGTTTGGTCATATGAACATATCAAGCTATGACAACAACACAAACAAAGCTTTTAAAGAATATTTGATTCATATACTAATCATGTGATTTTCAGAATAAGAGGAGAACCTCAACTCAGATTTTCTTCATGCTATTCTTTTTCTTCTTGTTTGACAACAATCTTCAGATCTCCTCTAGGACATTATCGAGCTTCCTGTTTAAAAATTGAGCTCCTCCACATTGCCCAGCTCCCCCCCTCTTTGGTTTTCTAAGGCTCTAACTATATCCCCCCCATAAGAACCAAGTTCTAGCACTGTTATTCGACCACTCGCAAGTTGTTAAAACTAACTGCCCACCAGCCATGAACTTCTCCACTAGATTAGCTTGTCAAGGCTCTTAGTTAAGTATGCATGAGTTTGAGGGAAACATGGGGTACGTGATCAAAATGAACAAGTCCACTTTCCCGCAGAGTCCTAAGAAGATTCCTTACACAAAGTTCCTCCACTCAATGTTGTTAAAACATATTTCTCCAAGGTCACGGATTCTTCCAGTATGATAACAAATGTTATGACTCTGCTAACAAGTTGTTAGAAGGTTCTCCACCATCGTGAATACCTCATCTTACGAGGCCACTAAATGCTCTAGCTCAAGCATACAACTAGAGGAGAAGGTGGGTAATAAAGTACCACTCCTCAACTGGCTTCAAAGCTTCCCCACTCTCTCCAAACCATCATAAACTAAGGAGTCAAGCTCCACATTTCAGGGAAAGTAGTTTGCATTAACTTTCAAGATTGACATGCTCTCTTGAGAGCTCACAATAATTAGAATAAGTTAAACTCATACATCACCTTAATATAAATTAAATATATAAACATATATCATCATAATGTTTGCATATATGACGTTTACTAACATCATTATAATTCATTCGACAAGATGTGTGAATGGGGTCGAGGTACTCTCCCCCTCACAATCTTGCAAAAACATCAAAATCAAATAGATAGTATAACCTTATGGAATTTCAACTGCAAATTACCAATTATGAGATATTTAACTATTTAATAATATCATCCCTTGAATATAACTATATTCATGTCAAACTAGGTCTAATGACTATCGACTATGTCTGTGTCGACAGTCAAACTACCTGACTTGGTTTATGACAAAACATAATCTTTTTGGGTCTTTGACAAATCGATGACTATTGAATCAACACCAAACTTAAGATGGTTTGGTAAAACACAACTCACCAACTTGATGACGTTGCTTTCCCCAAAATGACTAGGTTGATGTCAGACGACATTAAAAAGATTCTAAATGACATCGACAACTTGTCGAGTCAAGAAACAAACATAGACCAAAAGGGTCTAGTATCACTTACCCGACTCAACTAGGTTCACCATTTTGCACCAACACAAGACTTAAGATGGCGGTAACTATAATTTTCCTTATATCTATTCCCTTCTCTCCGATGATGCTCTCCCTCCCTTTCTTAGAGAGGCAGAAACCTGTTTTCCTGAATGCAACTTGCAATCAACAACTTGAGATTAGTGTATCAAAATCATTCCATAATCCATATGAAATCATAACATCTTGACAACTTATAAACACATGTCAATTATATAATCAATTAAACATGACTCACGAAAACATTGATTTTTCCAGACATTTTTACTAAACATCAAATCATTGAATCATGTGTAATCATCTACTAATTACTTTAAAAGTAAAAGGTAAATCATGGTTAAAGTTAGGGATGTAACAATTGACGCTCGACTAGAAGATTGTCTTTGAGTTAGATGAGGTTGGATAGACGGAGGCTGACATGATGAAGAGAAAGTTTGCAGATAGGAGAATATGCAAGAAGAGGGGTGGGAAGCCATGAGGGATGGGACACTATAAATAGGTACTAAGGGGTCAACACACCTCATTTGCAAACTTAGAGTTGTCAAAAGGTAGAGCTTATACCCTCCTTGCTTAGTTTGAGAGGTTTGAGTGGAGAGAGTTTGCAACTTGTAGAGATGTCGATCCCAGTGCATAAGCATCAGGTGGAGCAGGTGTTGACCTATAGGAGACCAACGAGAGCATCGACAGTGGTAAGTGTTTGATAACCTACTTGTGTTGAATTTCTAGGTCATTTCTAGGGTTTGTTTTAGGTTATGTTTTAGGTCAACCAAAAGCGCTGCGCAATGCCAGTGTGCCTTTGGCGGTTGGGAAAAGTGCTTTTAGCGCGCTAAAGCACATTTGGTAGGATAGTCAAGTGCATTTAGTTAGAACTTAGCGCACTTGGCTTTTAGGGAGCGCACCGCAACACAATTGGTAGATCACTGTAGCACTTTTGGAAGTGCAGTAATGCGTGGTTGGTAGAATAGCTAGGTGCTATTGATTGTAGGATGGTAAAAATCACAGTGCACTTGCTATCGTAGTAAGGCACGTTTGGCCACACAGTGAAGCGCACTTGTGAAAATCAAGTCTCCTTTGGTTTTGACAGTAAAGCACGTAGGGTAGAAAAATGAAGTGCAATTGGGAAAAAACAAGGCACTTTTGGCTTTTTAGCTATTTTGACCTAGGTGGATTTGAACATGAGTCTCTAGGGTTGACCTAGGAGTTGACCTATTTAGGTTAGAGATGTGTAGGGTTGACCTAGGAGTTGCATCATAATGTTGTTCTTGTTGATGTCCTTATTGACTTGAGTAGACCTAGAAAATTTGCAAAATGTCTGACAAGTGGTTTTGTGGATGTAGAGAGTTATATTTACTCTTTTATATCTTATCATAATTATCACTAATTTTTCAGATATCACTTTGGTTTTCTAGGGTTTATGACTTCTTGTTAGGGTTTTGACTTGATTTCTAACGTCTTGTTGATTTCTTTGGAACTAATATCACTTGTTGCAGCGTCTTATCACTTATCAACATCCTGGATCATCACTCAATCATTCAATCATCCTTCGATCTAGCTTTCTTGACAAAATATTATTTTTTTGTAGGCCTGTTATTGCACCGTACCTTTGGTATAACACTATCTTGCCTTTGGTATTATAGTGCCTCACTTTTGGTATTACAATGCCTCTCTTTTGGTATTACAGTGCCTTGCCTTTGGTATTACAGTGCCTTACTTTTGGTATTACGGTGCCTTGCCTTTGGTATTACGGTGCCTTGCTTTTGGTATTACAATGCCTTGCTTTTGGTATTACTATGCCTCACCTTTGGTATTACAGTAGCTCTCTTTTGGTACCATAGTACCACGCTTCTGGTAGCACAGTGGATCACTTTTGGATCTGTAGTAACTCACCTTCGGTATCATAATCCAACACTTTGGGCAATATAGTAAGTCACCTTTGGTATTACAGTAAAGCGCTTCTGATCATTTGTTTTGATTTTTGCTCACTATTGAGTGGGTGTGGAACTAATCAACTTTTTGTAGCTTCTTAGTACTCACAAAGAGAAAATGGGTTTCTCTAACATGTTCTTGCAGGACGAGCATTGAAGAATCTCAATCTATCGCACTAAGTCTTAGAAACATATTGCTTTCTTAAGGGACAAAACATCTTTTTTGCAATCTAAGTCTTAGGAACATATTTCTTTCTTAAGGGACAATGGACATGAATGCAAAAATAGTTCAATTTTCTAAGGGACAATGGACATGAATGCCAAACTCTTTAATTTCATAAAGGACAATTGACAACTACAACCGTGTGTGTGCCTAATCTAGTGCACCTTTTTTTTCTTATAATGGGACAATTGAACCTTTCTTTGACGTGCTTGATCGTACATTTCAGTTATTCCTTTAGAAGGGCTTGCTTTTAGATTGCACTTCATCCAAAAGGGATGACCCTAAGCAAAGTTTTCCTTTGAACCGCTATATAAGAGGGATAAGGTGAAAGCCAAGTCCTAATTGACATCAGCCTTACCTTGTGGTGCCAAATCGAAAAGAGGTGTACTAGCACTTTGTGGAAATGATTTTTCAAATTGTGTGAAGTGTTCGATACTCTTAGTAGGATTGGTCAAAGCTTTTAGTAGCTTGTCACATTGCTCGTAAGGCATTGGTCCCTTAAAGCAACTAAGAACCAATCTAGATAGTGACTACCCATTTCACCTCTGAACATTACAGTAATCATCAGTGCAAGGGGAATCGATTGAAGCCCCCAAGATACTCACCATTGCCTCCCTTGAGAAGAGATAGTATTCCCTCAACCATAAAGCTCTATTGACCTACTTAAGCTTTCCGAGGGGAGGGTGAGATATCCCCACCTATCATCTCTCGCAAAGATACAAATGTACGACACCTATATGGAATGACATTTGGTCAATAGCGAATTAAGTTGTGAGATGATCTACCATAATGAAACCATGTCTCTAGGGATAAAAAGTACTTGAATTGTTTGCAATTGTCTTATACCCATGGAAACATTGGACTTTTTCGTAAGCCTTGAACATACACTATCTGTTGTGTCAGTCCTTTTGCCACTTTGTTTGATGTGTTTTCTCTTGCCAAAGAAAATACAATCAAAATCAAACTCAAATCAATCAAAATTTTCCTTATAAACATCACTGACACTACTTCAGTGCTTTTGGTATAACAGTAGCTCGCCTTTGGTAGTGCAATCCAGTGCCTTTGGCATAACAGTTCAGTGCCTCTGGTAGCATAGTCGAGCGCCTTTGGCATAACAATTCAATGCCTCTAGTAGCATAGTCTAGCGCTTTTGGTATAATAGTAGCTCGCCTTTGGTAACACAGTCCCACGCTTTTGGTATAACAATCTAGTGCCTTTGGTCCAAAAAAATTGTTCGTCAAACTACCTCAGCAAAATCCTAGCAAAATCTCAAAACATATTGTCCTAGTGCATCCCATGGCAACCACTAGACTCCAACAATCTATGAAGGCTAAGCAAGTTGCCCCAAGGAAGCACAAATCACCTCCTCATACACCTCAACCAAGCCAATCCAACATGACTCCAAAGGGTACTCCAAATACACCAAAGGGTACTCCAAAAATACCAATGGAAAGACCAACCAACTCTCAAAACAAGCCATGACATGACATACCAACCAATCCTCAAGAAGGTAATGTCCCTTTGGTAGATGTAACTCAATTCACTACCGGCATGCCTCATGATTTTGCTACACCCGGTTATACCACGGTTCAAGTCCCATCTTAAGAAGAGCGACACTTTGAAGAAGGTAAATCCTCTCAAGAAGATAGACAAGACCTTGATGAAATCATGCAAGATCCTAGAGCCATGCCGTGTTTGATAAAATCCTTAGTGAGAACCAAGATCATTTCTTTCTCTTACTAGTAGAGAAAGAAGACAAATTACCCCAAGATTTTGATCTATCCAATCTCAAGGAGCCAAATAAATCCCATGACGTTATAACAGCGGTCCAAACTATGTCAACAGTGACCACTCCCATACCTGAACAAAGCTCACAAGGGAGAACAATTTCACAATATGAGAATCCTCTTTATCAAAATCCAACAATAGAGAGACCCATATCACCACTTATGACTTCTATGGAGATTTACAAACATCAGCAGAGACTCTCCAACATCAAGAAGAACTAGCCAAACAAGCCGCTCTAGCTCAATCAAACACACAACAACCTCCTAAAATGCCCACACGTATTGCAAGTGAAATATTGGATACCCCATCATGAGAAGGTTTCCCACCAAATTACAATTCAGGAAACACTTATGTCGCCATGCAATAAGGGTCTCAACAAACACCACCCCCAACATCATCAACCCTCCGTATCATTAACCAAGACAATGTCATGCAACCCCAACCATCACAAAATGTCAACACAACCTATGTCTCTCCACCACAACATTCTTCTACACTCAATCATACCTATCCCCATCTTAGTCAACCCCAACCATCACAAACCCATCTACCTATGTCCCTCCGCCACAACGATCATCTACACTAAACTTTTTCAACAAATACCTCCATTAACCCTAACCATCACAAAACCCATCTACCTTTGTCCCTCCACCACAACAATATTCCACTCTCAACCTAACCCACACCTATCTCAACCCTCGAAACTCCCAAAACCAAACTTCCTATGGCTATACTCCACCATCACAACCAAACCCAACAAAATTTATCTTTCCTCCACACAATTCTTTCTTCACACTACCTCCACAATACCAACGACAGAACTCTTATCTACAACCATCACAAAGCCTACATTCTTACCTAGCACCACCCCCACCTCCCCAAAATCAAAACACCCAAATCCAACCCAATCCAAACCCAACATACAACACATACGACCCTAACCAATCATAAGACCCTTATAACACCAATGCCCATGGCTTCCACTACAATCTTCCATATGGGCAACAACAACCACCTCTAGGACAACAGGAGATGTTTCCAACCCCTCCCACAACTATGGAGCTAAAATTTGCAGAGGTTCAACAACAACTATTTGGTCTTACGTTTGGCCACACCAAGAAAACCTTCTCTTTGGAAGAAGTTTGTCCTTATCCATTTGATTGATCATTATCCACGATCCCTTTTCCTCACAATTTCACTATTCCCAAATTTGATAAATACGAAGGAAAAGGAGACCCCAAAGACCATCTTAGAGAATTCTATCTCGCTTGCTTCAAGGTCTCACATAACGACACATATCTTATGTGCCTCTTTCCTCATAGTCTTGGAGGTCAAGCTATAGAATGGTTCTCACATCTACCTATAGGTATCAAATCTTTTAACGAGCTTGCGGAGAAATTTGCCACCCATTTCTCCTACAACTCAATACATGATGTCTCTATGACTGACCTATGCAACAATAAACAAAAAAATGGGGAGACTCTCATCTCCTTCCTTCAAATATGGAGACAAATGGCTAGCAAATTCCCATTTAAAATACCTGAAAAGAAGCTTGTTAGCATGTTTGTGCAGAACCTTAACCAAGAATTGGGTTTTCATTTACAAATCCTTAGTGCTACAACCTTCAACGAAATTACCTATAAGGGAATCAACATTGAAAAGGCCCTCATCGCTAATGGCATGGTCAAAATCTTCAAAGAAACTAAAGACAATGCTCCTCAACAACAAACAAACGATAAGCCCAAGTTTTGGAACAAAAATAAAAACATGGTCAGTGATGGTGTGGTAGATTCTAAACATATCCAAACACTGCAAACACCCCTTCATCTTTCATCAAAACCAACAACAACAAAGACAAACAAACCAAAACTAACAACAACGACAACAAGAGCAACCTCAACAAGATTACCCTCCGTGACGTCAATTCACTCCCTTGGGAGAGCCTATAGAGTCTATTCTACAGAAACTTATACACAATGGACTTGTCACCTTACCAGATGCTCCCCCATATGGCGAACTTGTTTAGAAAACCGCACGGTACAAAGAAAATGAATATTGTGAGTACCATAGGACCAAAGGACACAAGACCACATCATGCATGAAACTCAAGCACGTGATCCAAAACCTTATCGACAGAAAAAAATTACTTTTGATGATGAACCACCAATTCAAAACACCAATAAAGACCTCAATATGTACAAGGAGCCATTCCTTAACCATGGTCAAGGTCAAAATCCTGACAAAGGTAAAGGTGTTAACAAAGCTTCAACTTCCAATGACTCTATTGTGGGTCATTTTGAAGAATGTCGTGTGTCTACCCTCACTATCAAAGGTAAATCTACAAATTGCGCAGTTACAACTCGTCGTGGTCGTGTCACCCCTCGTGGTCCTACACCAAGTCTCCCAACTTAATCTGATTACAATCTTGTCAAACATCTAGGGAAAACCCCTGCATAGATCTCTATCTTGGACCTTCTATGGTCATCACCCACACATAAAGATGTGCTAGAAAAATCCTTACAAGAGTCTTTGGTTCCTAACAACATAACGGTCACAGATTTCCAAGCTATAATAGGTAACATTGCCTCACCTTACAATGTTGTCTTTTCTGAAAAGGACCTCCCATCCCATGATCCATGTCACAATGATGCCCTTCACATTGAAGTTTTCATCCATAAACGAAAGATCAAACACAAACCTATAGATGGTGGTGCTGGTCTCAATATCTATTCTTTCAAGTTACTTAAACAGTTGGGATACTCTAAGGATCAAGTCAACATTGATCAAAGTAATACAATCAAGGGGTATGATGATGCCGATCGCCAGTCAGAAGGTGTTATCCACTTGCCTATACAAGTAGGCCCTGTCATGCTAGAAACTAGGTGCCAAGTCTTGGACATTGAGTTACCTTACAACATTATCTTAGGACGCCCATGGATCCATGCCATGAAAGCTGTTCACTCCATGTACCATCAGTCTCTCAAGTTCCCATTCAATGGTACAGAGATCACTATTCTAGGAGATCCTAATCCCTTTGAATTCTGTCGTGTCTTGCAAGGTAGTTATAATAATTCCAACCAAGTGCCAATTAATGACAAAGCCCATGAATCCCCATTGTATGTCGACTCTGAAAAACTAAAAAAAGCCTCCGAAGTTGAACCTAATCCTCATCCTATTCCTGAAATCAAAGCTCACATTCGTGATATAGGCTTTGGAGAATATGATATTTCAAAATCTTGTTGTGTAGGGCAGATGCCCTTATCCCCTAAATCCTATGGCCAACCGCCCATAGCCAAAGCAACTAAAAAAATAGCTATCCCTCCTCTAGCATCTCTAACCCAATTCCAAGAAGGAAAACTATTGGCAGAGGAAACTATTGAAGACATCTCATCTTGGCTCTACAAAGTCAAAGGTGGCCTTGGGAAAAATAATCAAGGTGAAATGAAACCCATTATTGTGAAGAAGAAACTAGACAAGAAGGGGTTAGGATTTGGTAGGAAGGTACCACGTGCCTTGGACATCGAGGGTATTCTCGACAAGGTAACACAAACTTCTCTCACAGATTCGATGTCTAAAGAGGATATCATCGATGACTCTTACCTCCATATGACTGACCTATTCACTGAATCCTCCGTATTTATGCTATCGTCTGTATTCTTAACATCCACCTCCAACACCCAGATTGTAACACTTGTCTACCCTGAACTGATCGATTGGGACCAACAAGGGGCCCCATTCTAGATGTATTTTAGAATGACAAAGCTATTGCAGAGTTCATGGGACTTCGAGATGGTATCCCTCTTGGCAATCACAAAGCTGGTTTTGTAATGGAACTAGAGAAAACTACTTATTTTGGTGAGAATGCCAAATCCTCCAGTCGTAAAAGTAAAAATAAAGAAAGATCTCTAGGTGAAAACCACACTGTGGCACCTCCTAATCACAAAATAGTAAAAATAAAGGATGTATCCAAAGGTGAAAACTCAATTGTGGTACCTGAGGAAGGATGATTTGACCTTCCCCTACCATCTAAGTATCAAGAGAAATAAACTCTCCTAGTGGAAGATTCTACAGAGATAAATCTTGGCACAAAGCAAAATCCAAAGACAATATTCCTTGTAGCATCATTATCAGAACAAGAGCACAAGAATCTTCCCAACTTCTTCTTACAATGAACCATCAACTTTGTGTGGACCTATGTTGATATGCCACTAGTAGTTCATTATCTCACAGTTGATCCAAAAGTTAAACCAATCAAACAGAAGCTAAGAAAGATGCATCCATAGATCGCTCTCCTAGTGAAAGTTGAACTACAGAAACTGTTAGATGCAAATTTTATCAAGCCTATTGATTATTCAGAATGGGTCTCTACCATTGTACCTATGGCTAAACTAAATGGGGGCATCCACATCTATTTTGACTTTAGAGATCTCAACAAAGCATGTCCCAAAGATGACTTTCTGTTGGCAAACATTGATCTCATAGTAGACTTGATTGCTGGTCATGAAATGCTTTCTCTAATGGATGGATTTTCTGGCTACAATCAGATAATGATAGCAGAAGAAGATCAACATAAAAGAACTTTCACTTGTCCTTGGGGTACCTATTGTTGGTGCGTCATGCCATTTGGTCTTAAAAACACAGGTGCAACCTATCAAAGAGAAATGACAATGATATTCCATGATCTCTTTCATCACATCATGGAGGACTATGTTGATGATATACTAGCAAAGTCTTCTAGGGTAGATCACATACAGGTTCTAGGCCAAATCTTTGACAGACTCAAAAAATATCAAGTATGACTCAATCCAAAGAAGTGTGTCTTCGGGGTAACCTCATGAAAACTATTGGGATACTTTGTATCTCGCAAAGGCATTAAAGTAGATCCAACAAAAGTCAAGGCTATAATAGAAATGCCTCCACCAAAGAATTTGAAAGCATTAAGGAGCCTTCAAGGAAGGTTACAATCCATTAGGCAGTTTATCTCACAGCTAGGAGATAAATGTCAACCATTTTAACACTTGCTTCGAAAGGATGTCTCATTTCGATGGGATGATAAGTGTCAAGCAACATTTGATCAACTCAAAGAATATCTAGCTACACCTCTCATCTTGGTACCACCATTCGCCAATAGGCCTTTGATCTTGTACATCTCAGCTACAACGGCAACCCTAGGGGCTCTTCTAGCACAACATGATGAGTCAGGAAAAGTGCATACAATCTATTATATTAGTCGAACCTTGGTGGGTTATGAACTCAATTATTCACCTATGGAAAGAGCTTGTTTAGCCTTAGTGTTCACTTCCCAAAAGTTACAGAATTACATGCTAAACCAACACACAAATCTAATAGCCAAAATTGATCCATTAAAATATCTCCTAGCAAAAGCAGCCCTCACAGGCAAACTAGCTAAATGGGTCATGATCCTTAGTGAGTTTGACATTGTGTATGTGGATCATAAAGCAATCAAGGGACAAGCCCTAGAAGATCAACTAGCAAAAGCACCTATGATAGATGTACATCCTATGGTATCTAACTTTCTGGATGAGAAGCTCTTCACTCTTTCTACCTCAGTAATGTGGAAGTTGTATTTTGACGGTTCCTACACACAACATGGATTAGGAGCTGGAATCCTTTTTATCATGCCTCAAAATAACTATATCCCCAAGTCATATCGGCTTGGATTTCCTTGCACCAACAACATAGCCGAGTATGAAACACTCCTCATAGGTCTCAATACAATAGTCTAATGGGACATCAAAGAACTATAGGTATATGGAGACTCACAACTAGTCATTTGACAAGTCACTGATGAGTATCAAACAAATGATGAAAAGTTGGTCCCCTACAAGCAACTAGTGGATGCCTACAAACCACACTTTTTGAGCATCACTTTTGAGTAGATTCCAATTCCAAGAGAGCATAACAAAGATGTAGATTCTATGGCTTCTGTGGGGTCACTTATAGACATGCCTGCAAACACATAGAAATGTGAATTCTTGATCGAACAATTGTTGATACCAGCCATCGATGTTCCAACTACAGAAATCATCTACAAACTTGTTGGTCCCAATTCCCCATGGTACAAAGATATCTATGAATACCTTAAAAATGATACCTTTCCCTTTGAGCTATTTGCCACCCAACGCAAAATCTTTGTCTGTCGATCCTCCCGTTACACCATTCTAGGTGATACACTATATCGTAGGAGTCTCGATGGTATCCTCTTATGATGTCTTAATGCAGAAGAAGCTGATGCTACCTTATGAGACATACATGAAGGTGTTTGTGGTGCACATTCTACCAGACCTAACCTCGCTAAGAAGATACTCCGCATAGGGTATTATTGGCCTACTATTGAACAAGATGCTTTGTAGTTTGCTAAGAAGTGTCTACAATGCCAGCAGCATGGAGATCTGATTTATGCACCAGCTCATGAACTACAACCTATGACAACTCCATGGCCTTTTTCTCAATGGGGTCTTGACCTCATAGGACAAATCCATCCATCATCACCCAATGGCCATAAATTCATCATTATTGCCACTAAGTACTTCACAAAGTGGGTTGAAGCCATTCCCATGACATATATCACCGGTAAGCAAATAGCTAAGTTTATCCTTAACTACCTCATTTGCCAGTATGGTATCCCCCAAGCCATTGTCACTGATAATGGGAGACCATTCAAAATCAAGATGTTTGTGCCTTGTGCACCCAATACAATATCCAACATCACTTTTCAACTCCCTACTATCCGCAAAGTAACGGCCAAGCTGAGGCTTCCAACAAAACCATTCTCAAAATCCTCAAGAAAACGGTCAATGAAGCTGGTTGTGATTGGCACTTGCAACTCAATCTCGCCTATGGCCCTACCACGCTAGTATCATAACACCAACTAGTGCCATGCCCTATGCCTTGGTCTATGGATCTGAAGCCATCCTACCTATAGAGGTCGAGATCCCATCCCTTAGAGTATCTATGTAGCACCTGATTGATGGAGAGGAGTATCACACTTCCAGATTAGCTAAGCTAGAACTATTAGATGAGAGACACCTTGCTGCGCTTAATCATCTCCATGTCTATCAAAACTTCCTCTGGCGTAACAATAATAAAAAGATCAAAGAAAGACAGTTTCAAGTGGGTGACCTTGTCTTAAAAGAAAATCAGAGAAATCAAGCAAATCAAGAAAAGAAGGGCAAGTTCGAGCCTAATTGGTTAGGACCCTTTATTGTCACAACAAAATATGGATCAAGAGTTTATACTTTAGCAACACCTAAAGAAATTCCTCTAGATGAGCCACTCAACAGTGTTCATCTAAAGAAGTTCTATGCCTAATCCTCAGAGTATCCATGTCAAACAAAACAAACAAACAAATAATCCGTCCTCTGGTGAAAGCCTGGTAAACAGGCACCTTGGATAAGTACCATAGTGAAAACCTGGCAAACATATGCTATGTGGAGTCAGTACCCATCATCTATCGAGTCTTGTTCATCACATTTTCATAATAAACTACATCCATCCATCCATAATAAAACCATTGACCTTGTTTGCATTTCCTTCTCCCTATCTAGTATAGCTTGGCAATCAGTCAATGTCACTCATTCTGTGTTTTCCTATCATCCATGGTTATCCTATGTCAGTCAACCATAACAATACCTCTACCAGAATGGGGGAAACTCTTTCCTTAACCTAGGTCTAGGAAAGGATCCTTGTTTATGGTTCACAAACACTTCAAACAAACAACAACAAAAACACACCAACCTTCAAAACAAAAACAAAAACACATCAACCTTCAAAGCTAAAACAAAAACACTTCAAAACTAAAACAAAAACAAAAAAAACACATCAACAATCAAAACAAAAACACAAGCACTTCAACCATCCCCCACAATGACAACACTTTTCCTACATCATCAAACAAAACCAGAACTACATATCATCTCATCTCAATCTTAAGGTACCTTGATCCCATGGATATGGGTATGTAGGTAGTCTAGAATATGAAGGAAGTTTCCAGTACTTAGGTACATAAGATATCATCATTCATCTACCCAAGCTCAAGCACCTTGACCCACTCATCACTCTACCCAGAACTACATATTATCATTTTTCATCTTTCATTGTAATGTGCCTTGGTCCCGTTGATATAGGGTTTGTAGGCAGTCTAGAATACGAAGGACATATCCAGTACTCAGGCACATATGATTCATCATTCTTCACCCATCTCAATCCATTGACATGTCATCTTTCTAGTCTTCCATTTATCAAAATCCATCCACCTCGACTTGACTAACTCAAGCAACAAAACAACAAACAATCACATCCTTTCAAAGCAAAAGTCCTTAAACAAACCTGAAGCAAAAACACCTACTTGCAGAGTCATCTACTATCCTACATATTGATTGCCAACATCAGCTAAATCAATCTCAACCAAGCAACAAGTCAACAAACTTGTCTTATACAGAATGTTCCATAATCGAAACCAGACCAAACATCTTATACGACATGTTGCATTTCCTGAAACCAGACATTATCCTTTCAATAGATAACACTCTTTAACGGACACATCATTTCTACAATAAGGCTGTTATCTACCCAACCAATCTAATATATCCTGAGAAACCTCTTTGGCAAGGGAATATGTTGACTGTGTGTTTACTTTGTAAGTCAGTCAATTTGCCTTTTGGTTTATCTTTTTTGTCCCTTTCCCATTACCTATTCAAGACTACCTTGATTTATCTATATCTTGGCATGTTGCGATGTAGTATGGATTGGGGGCATAGTCATTGCTTTTGTGTGCTGTGTTTGAGGAATGATCTTTAGTATCTTTCTTAGTAGCATATTTATCTTATGTGAGTGTTACAACCTAGCATCTTACATATTAATATACTTCTTGCATTTATGTATTGAAGTTTATTTTATGTTCAAGACTATGGTGCATTCACATGTCCAACAAGGTTATATTACGTCTAAAGGATCCAAGTTAGAACCACTTGCTTGCAGAGTCAACGTCCTTTCACTCGGATATCACAACACCTTGGTCATTTATACCTTGGTGGTAAACTATCCATGTGCTATATCAAAAATAAGGATTTCTCTTTATAAACATTTGTGAAACTGTTGCAACAAGCTCATCCATTTACCCATCCATTTATCCATGGCCTTATATAGTTTTTCAAGCAAAGATCGATCAACAATCTTTCTCTCATGTTCTCTTCTATCTCCTTTCTTCTATCTCCAACACAATATTCTAGTCGAGCGTCAACCCAGTCCTTCTGTCGCTTCCCTGTCTTTCCTCTCAAGGGGGCATCCTATGCTAGCTACATCGGGGCATCAAAAATTGTATCATGTCTTCAACAATCATTTTCTTTGAAGCAATGCTATAAACTGCATTACATCAAAGAGGAGCAAAATGTAGACACCCAAAAATGACCATGTCTTCGAATCACTTGCATTTCGTCAAATCTGTCTAAATCACCTCCATTTCAACGTTAATTAAATAATCTAATTATTTAATTAATTTCATCAAAATCATCAATTTCTTCCAAAACTCCTAAATTCAACATTAATTGAATAAATTCTATTTATTTAATTAATTTAATCAAAATCAACTTTATTCTTCCAAAATTAAATAATTTTAATTATTTAATTAAATCATTATCGTCTTCCAAAACTCAAATCCATGTCAATTGAATAAATTAATTATTTAATTAATTTATCATCCAAATCCTCTTATCTACAATTAAATATTTTTTATTATTTAATTAAATCAATTGTTCTTTCAAATTTAAATAAATCATTCAAATTTATTTAAATTATCTCAAACTCTAAAAATAAAATATAAATAAAATATTTTATTTATTCCTCTAAATCATGCACAAACAATTAAATAAATTTATTTATTTAATTTGCCTCAAATATCTTCCAATTCCTCTAAAAATAAATCTTGTTCATCATGCACACAAAATTAAATAATTTATTATTTAATTTCTCTCAAATCATGCAAAAAGCAAATTACAAGTTGAGTTAATTGACTTAATCAATCTTGTTTTTATCAACAACTCTTAAATTAGAAAAAAAAGCATTCTAATTTATGAAATCTAATTATATCTCATGTCTATTCCATGACTTTGTTAAATCTTATCTTTATCAAAAAGCAGTTAACTCAAACAAAACTATCTTTTTGTGTGACACATGTCAGGTGCACATTCATCATGATTTCTAGATTTATCTCATCCATTGATTCTATTGAATTTTTTGGACTGTTGATCGATCTTCATTGAAATCTATATAAACCCCCCTCATCTCCTTCAGAAATCCTCTTCGATCATTTATTTAGAGGCATTCTAGCGCATTGAGCATTCATCACATCGTTGAGCACACTTCTACCTTTTGAGCACAAACACAACCTACATCCGCTTGTTGCAAACATGGTTTCACAATTTGAAGAGCAATCTACATTTGACCAAGAGATCCAAACAATCTAGGTGATAGATTCTTTGTTCGTAATTTGATTTATTCATTGATTTGTTTATTGCTTAGATAAATCTTTTGATGTTATGGGTAATTGAGTTGTTATTATCATTACTTTTGTGATCTTATCATTCAATCTCTCAATTTTTCCTATACACATTCTAACAACAATAATAAGATCTTTGTGATCTTATTATTTAATATAAAGAGTAAATATTATTTTGTGATCTTATCATTATATAGTTTTCAAGCAAAGATCAATCCACAGTCTTTCTCTCATATTATCTTCTGACTCCTTTCTTCTATCTCCATCACCATTTGGTGCATATCTGCAAAAACCACATGTTAGATATCATCATATCATTATTATATCATCATGTCATCATGTGTCATACATCTATAAGCATCATATAAGTATATACATCATCACATAAATCAATAATCATAAATACATGTCATCACATCCATGTCATAAAGAAATGCATAAACAAAAGCATGAACATAAGTGAGCATAATATGACATCATATATCATCATGTGAAAGTCATCAAAATACAAGTGTATGTGTCTACATCAATAGTCCATCTGTATACATCCAAATCTACATCAATAAGTACATCATGGCTATCCACAACCCACAAAATATACATCGGATGCACACAAGCATCAATCAAAATATACAATGTCCATCATGATACAAAACTGATACAATATACAAAAATACATGCTCTAGTGGTAGCTAGTGGGTAGAGCTGCCCTCATGCTGTGATCCATGTCCTCCACATGTACTCGGTGAAGGTCCCCCTGCTCGTCCTCCTCCCCCCAGCGGCACAAAGGGTCCTCTAATTGATGACACTAACTACCCCATCCTGTGTTACACGGATGCCCCTGACCTGCTCCGCTCTCGGTAGCTAGGCGCTTGCTGATCTACTGACACTGCACCAAGGTAGAGACCCATGTAATACTCAGCCTCTTTGCCTACTGAAACCAACTTTCCCTACATGCAGATGAGCTCACTGTATAATGTCCTCTGATCGGCACCTAATGCGTGGCGTGCCTCATCTCTCTCTCACTTGACCCTCTGTAGGGTGGCCTCTGCTATCAAATGTAGCTATATTGCTGCGTCTCTCTCCAAAGTCAATTGGGCAATCTGCCCATCATCTGTTGCTGGTGCTGGCATGACCTGTGCCACTGCCAACACTCTTTGTGCTGCTAATGCTGCCTGTGCGTGTACTTAAGCTTGGGCCTCAGCCTGTCTAGCCTCTGCCCTCTCCACATCTCTATCCCTCAACCTCACCATCCAGAGCTCCAAGCGAATCCTCCGTGCAATCTCCTCTTGTAGAAGCCGCTGTGTCTGCTGTAGCTCAATCTCTGCAACTGGATCCTCTGCCTTTGCCATCTGTACATCATCTTGCTGGCCTTTGTCGTCATCACCAACCTTCTATCTAGCTTGCTCTTTGGCCTCTTGCTTGGCCCTCGCCTCTCCACCCGGCACCAATACCTCTCGTACTACTCCTGCCACCCCTGGTGTGGTCAGTCTCACCGGCCTGTGTGTCTGCTAATATGTGTCATATGCTAGTAGTGTCCCTGGATCAGCCAATCCTGAATCCCAATCCCATCTAACTGGGGTAAGTCCCCGCAACTCTACCAAAGTTGTGGCCACTAGAATCTCGGCATACCAAACCCCAACCTCCCACCGTGTCCTTGCATGTGTCACCTCTCCAATGGGCACCCCCTGTGGAAAACTAAACTGTCTCAATACCCGCTCTAGAAGGTATCTCTCAATGGTCTCCACTCGACGACCAAACAAATATTAGGCCTATTTGCAATACATCAACTACTCATGCTCATCCTCCCATGCCTCGCACAGTAGCATGGTCTCCAAATGAAGATATCCATCTCGTCAATCTGCCGCCTCCAGAAGCTCACAGAACCAAGTCGCCTGTGTGTGATGAATCCCTCATATAGAAAAGCATACAACTCCCCCCTCTCGAGGTGACACTGAGTCATTGGTCTGATAATTGGGATGTGCTCCCAAGCCCATACCTATAGCAATGTCACACTAGCTGACAAGCTTTGGCCTCTCTGGTGTACATAGTCATGTAAATCTCGATATAGCTGCCCCAAAATAGAAGGGCCCCATGCATAACATATGCCATGCATGAACATCCCTGACAGTACAGTGCCCCATCCAACAGATAACCCTCGAGATCACCTGTCTAGGCAGAGGAAGCCACCAACCAGAGAAGTCACAATCCATCTGATCCTATCACATAGTCTCGGAACATCAACCCAATGGATCTCATGATCCTCTATCCAGAGGTCGTCAGTATAGAATACCTCTCTCATGCCAGCCTCGCCTCGCTCTGGGTCATAGTCAACTCTCTCTTCATCAATCTAGATCTTGAGGATGCGATACACATCCTCAAGTGTCACAATAGCCTCCCCTATCGGAAAGTGGAACGAGCAGGTCTCACTGCGATATATCTCCACAATCGTTGTCAAGAGTGCAAGATTCACCCTAATGTGTGTCAAATGTGCCACATGCCATAGTCCCATATACTCTAAGAATGCATCCTCCTCCCACGTAATCTGTACCACCTCATCTGTAATGGCGTGGTGTTGCTCCCTTGACATCAGAGGAGGAAGGACTATCTGCATCCACAAAACCACTTGTCGGACATTTTACAAATTTTCTAGGTCTACTCAAGTCAATAAGGACATCAACAAGAACAACATTGTGATGTAACTCCTAGGTCAACCCTACACATCTTTAACCTAAATAGGTCAACTCCTAGGTCAACCCTAGAGACTCATGTTCAAATCCACCTAGGTCAAACTGGCTAAAAAGCCAAAAGTGTCTTGTTTTTTTCCAATCGCGCTTCATTGTTCTACCCTATGCGCTTTACTATTTGCACATAAGTGCTTTACTCTCAAAACCAAAGGTGACTTGATTTTCACAAGTGCACTTCACTGTGTGGCCAAATGCACCTTACTACAATAGCAAGTGCGCTGCAATTTTTACTATCCTACAATCAATAGCGCCTAGCTATTCTACCAACGGCACGTTACTGCACTTCCAAAAGCACTGCGGTGATCTACCAACTACGCTACAGTGCACTCCCTAAAAGCCAAGTGCACTAAGTTCTGACTAAATGCGCTTGACTATCCTACCAAATGCACTTTAGCATGCCAAAAGCGCTTTTCCTGACTGCCAAAGGTGCGCTATCATTACACAACGCTTTTGGCTGACCTAAAACATAACCTAAAACAAACCCTAGAAATGACCTAGAAATTCAACGCAAGTAGGTTATCGAACACTTACCATTGCCGGTGCTCCCATTGGTCTCCCATAGGTCCTCACCTACTCTGCCTGATGCTTATGCATTGGGATCGGCATCTCCACAAGCTGCAAACTCTCTCCATTCAAACCTCTCAAACTAAGCAAGGAGGCTACAAGCTCTAACTTTTGACAACTCTAAGTTTACAAATGAGGTGTGTTGACCCCTTAGGACTTATTTATAGTGTCTCATCCCTCATGGATTCCCACTCCTCTTCTCACCTATTCTCCTATTTGCAAACTTTCTCTTCATCGTGTCAGCCTCCGTCTATCCAACCTCATCTAACTTAAACACAATCTTCTAGTCAAGCGTCAACCCAGTCCTTCTGTCACTTCCCTGTCTTTCCTCTTGAGGGGGCATCCTATGCTAGCTACACAGGGGTAGCTAGCTACATTGGGGCATCAAAAATTGTATCATGTCTTTAACAATCATTTTCTTTGAAGCAACGCTGTAAATTGCATTGCGTGAAAGAGGGGCAAAATGTAGACACCCAAAAATGACCAAGTCATTGCATCACTTGTATTTCATCAATTCTGACTAATCACCTGCATTTCAACATTAATTGAATTATTTAATTAATTTCATCAAGATCATCAAATTCTTTCAAATCTCCTAAAATCAACATTAATTGAATAAATTCTATTTATTTAATTAATTAAATCAAAATCAACTTTATTCTTCCAATCCATATCAATTAAATAAATTAATTATTTAATTAATTTATCTTCAAAATCCTCTTATCTACAATTAAATAATTTTCATTATTTAATTAAATCAAATTGTTCTTCCAAATTTAAATAAATCATGCAAATTTATTTAAATTATCTCAATCTCTAAAAATAAAATATAATCAAATATTTTATTTATTCCTCTATCATGCACAACAATTAAATAAATTTATTTATTTAATTTGCTTTTTTATCTTCCAATTCCTCTAAAATAAATCTTATTCATCATGCACACAAAATTAAATAATTTATTATTTAATCTTACTCAAATCATTCAAAAAAGTAAATTACAAGTTGAGTTAATTGACTTAATCAATCTTGTTTTTAACAACTTGTAAATTAGAAAAAAAAACATTCTAATTTATGAAATCAAATCCTATCTTCATGCAAAAAGTAATTAATTCAAATAAAAATATCTTTTTGTGTGACACATGTCAGGTGCACATTGATCATCATGAATCCTAAATTTATTTCATCCATTGATTCCATTGAATTTTCTGGACCGTTGATCGATCTTTATTGAAGCATATATAAAATCCCCTCATCTCCATAATAAATCCTCTTCGATCATTTATTCTTAGGCATCCTTTACAATGCATTGAGCATTCATTGCATCGTTGAGCACGCTTCTACCTTTTGAGCACAAACACAACCTACATCCACTTGTTGTAAACATGGTTTCGCAATTTGAAGAGAAATCTACATTCGACCAAGAGATCCAAACAATCTAGGTGATAGCTTCTTTGTTCGTAATTTGATTTATTCATTGATTTGGTTATTGCTTAGATAGATCTTTTGATGTTATGGTTAATTGAGTTGTTATTATCATTACTTTTGTGATCTTATCATTCAACCTCTCGATTTTTCCTATACACAATTGTTCTAAAATTTATCATATAAGTTTAGGAACATAGTTTCTAACTTTGTGGTGAAACCCCTGTTAATAAATTTGGGAAATCCAAATCAGTATTCATATGTTTGCTGTTAGGATTTTTGCAAACCAATCTTTCCTATTAGTTTTTTTCTCGTTTTTGTACTTTTAGGTTAAAAGTACACAAAAAATATAAAAACCCCTATAATATGAGGAAGCTACCCCTCTCAAATGTAGAGGAAAGTTGTTAGTCCTTATCCATCTATTGGAACATTTGTCACTACCCGTTGGGTGAATCACAGTTAAATTTATACTGACAAATCTGTTTACCAATAGATTTTTGATGACTCTACTAGGGAAGGTAAAGTGTTGGTGTATTTTGGATCCGCAGAAATCTAAGTATGCCTCCCTAGAATGGAGGTTGGTGACTTTATCTAAAAATTAAACTTGGAATAATGGATTGGTATCAAGAAATTCAAAGGTCCATAATTTACAGTTGCCTAAATCAACAATTGATAGTGACAGAGATGAGGATGAAGATTATTCTTTTTATATGACCTTTGCTCAAGAAATCAATTTCTTGATGAAGCTAAGCAAGTAATTTTTTAAAAAGTTTCTAGGGTGGCATGTGACTTGCTTCTAACAAGATCCATTCTTATTTGCTTCAAATATTGCAAAATATTGAATAAAAAGATGGGAAGGAGACTCATTTTCTTGTCCACAATTGTGAGTCCCTATTCGAGGAAAGTCATACTGTTAGAACACAATGTTATTAGGGGTTATACCTTTATAAAATTTATGATTTTTTCTAATATAAGGTTATAAACCTTATGTTATAAATCATATACCATTTAATAATTAATAATTTAATAAGTATTAGATTATTAATTATTTACAAATTGTTGCTTTGAATGGGTGTGAGTAATACCCCTTCAGGTATTTTGCCACCCCTTCTCCTATATTTAAGGAGGTCCTCTCTCATTTGAGAGGTATGAGAATTTGGAGACTTATAGTGAATTATACCACTATGAACAAGAGGTATTATTGACCATGTGGAAGTATGTAGAGGAGCATATCCCCAGGTTCAGTCTATTCTTTAATAGACTATTTTTGTAAGTGTTTTAATAAAATGATGCTTTATGGATTATTTTACCCCAAAGGGGTTTCCCCATGTATATCTTGTGTAATGTGTTAAATCCAAGCATGTATAATTCTCATTTATATTTATTTTATATTTTATTCATAATGATTAGTATCCTAAGATCTTAATTTCTAACATGGTATTAGAGCAGGTTAGGCTATACTAAACATTTTTATAGGTTATACTAAAAGACGTGTAGAATTAATGGAGAACCTATTTATGTTCAATCAACACATGTGTAAGGCTATTTGTGGAACATCTAGTGTGTCTTTTATATTATTTTAAAATCAATTTATTAGAGCCAAGTTAGAAAATTCTAATATTTTTTTGGATGATATTTGAGAGAATTGTCATACTAATATCTTTTTCAAACATAATCATATAGCATCTTTTAGAAATATGCAGCCATAAAGACTAATTCCTCATAACCCAATAAGAGATTAATGTGCAACAATAACTAGAAATCCACATGAAAAATAAGTAGACAATCATACCATTAATGTGACATAAGATATACCCTGGGAAAACCCTCCATGAGGGAAAAACCCAGCCTCCAAAAGCATCCATCTCTCATGTATTATTCAACAATAAAGATTATAATACATATGTAGAGATCACCTCTAAAACATCAAGCTCTCTACCTACACTCCATGTGAAGAAGCATGTAACCATACATCAAATGCCATGCTTCAAACCCTCACAAATGTAACTTGCAAGGGATGCTCCAACCCAACCAACAAGCTCACACAACCAAACAACCAACAATCCAACCTCTACAACTACTAGTGTGTTTTCTTTTATAAACATAAGCTCACACAAATACAACATGTGGTATGGTAAAACCATCTTCCCCAAAACCATTATTCTAAAAAACCATTGACCCCACATTTAATTATTGGTACTAAGTTTTACCAATAATTAATAATTACAAATAAATATTTAACTAATCTATGTGTCCCACACAAAAAATAATTAACCCAATGTTACATACAACTTTTACAAGTGGCACCAAATAAATATTTAATGTGGATAAACACATCACATGATGTACCACAAATAAATAATTATTTTACATAATAAAATAATACCAATGTTATGCAAGGTGTACAACACACCTACTCCAACATTCTCCCACTTGTTGTATACATTGCATAAGGGATCAACACTTGTAAACTCAAAACATCAAGGGAAACCATTCATGTGCCCAACATGTACCATATAGCCATCCATGTGCTCCATGTGCTCCAAGATACTTGCAACAATAATCAAGGTGTCCACCATCTCAAACAAGAATCACCTCATCCTCTATCATGCCAAACCATGAAAGTTAAGAACCTCCAAAGAGATGCCATACTAAACTGGCACATAGAAGCAAGAAACCTACATCAACTAATATCCAAACACAAGCACCAAATCCAATGGTAATAAATAGGATCGCGTAGCTGATAAGAATCAAACACCATAGCTGAAATAGCAACCACAGCTAATTGCTAATGCATCAACTAACCATACCTCCAAACCAAGGTATACAAATGATAACAAGTAGATCTTATGCCAACAACATATCCAACTCAAAACACAATGATAACAAGTCGCTATATAGAATCAACCTTGCATAAAGAATTCCTCCATGGTAACAACACAAAGCATGTGATAAAAAACCTCAAGACCCTCCATACCACAACATAATGAGAACATCCAATAAATGAATCATATACATCCTGAAACTCCCACTACATGAGTAAATGTCAAATCTGAAAATAGATCAAGGCATCCAAAGATCCACTAATAGCACGCACATAGAAGATGTGGCTAAATCCTCTATCACATTGTGTCAAAGAACACACACATAGATATGCAAAATCTGCAAACTAAATAGCTACACCATAACTCTCACCTCAAGTCCATATCTCTCCCAAATCTTCCACATAATAAGAGAAAGAAGTCAAAGAGACTCAAAAAGTCCATACACATCTCAACTCCAAAGTCATGTGAACACAAACATCTAGGAAGAAGCATAAGACCAACAATAGAGAACCTGCAAATCATAACCATGCCCTTCTATCCAAACTAATGTGCTATAGCTATGAAAAGTATGATCTCCTTTACAACCTCAAAACAAGAAGCCTCCACAACATCCAACAAATCAAGATGCAAGCCTCTCAAACCAAAGGTAGATCAAAATCATAACCATCCCAAAGTAAGGATAATCCCAAATCCACTAACCATCTCCATTACACACAATGATCTCATAACAACTCAAGATCAAAAATAATGGGATAACTAATAATAACCATGCATCTACTCCTCAAACAAGTCCTCATAACCATAATCCATAGCTCAAGACTCAAGCATGAGAAGATACGATACAAATAAAGTTCATGCATTTGAAAATCAGGTGGGCATACCCATCAAATCATTCATCGCTGAGTGACCAAGAGTGGGGATGAGATTGCTCCTCCAAGATGTACCAAGCCTCAAAGACTCTCTCCAAGAACAATCTCCTCAATAGGTCCATGTTGGACTCACATCCAACCAAGGTGTAGGCCCCTTGGTCTTGCTGCTGAAATCCTCATCAAAGAGTAACCATCTCAACACATGTCTCTAATCCCAAGATAACTCAAGCCTCACCTAAGTCTCCAAGTATCCATGAGTACCTCCATGATCAATCCATGATAAACACCAAATGTAAAACCGCACCATCATGAAGCTCCCATGCACATGACTAATGTACCCAATACCAAGAGAACCATCAAGATCATAGTCAAAGCTCCCACTGCACATATGCATAACCAAGGAACATATCATGACATCATGATCTAATCATTTCCTCAAAGGAAGATCACATGCACTAATGCACACATCTTGTCTTAAGAGAACCAGTATCATGCCAACACTCTAATCTGGAATCAAGAGTAAACCAAGACACAATACCAACATCTCTAAACCAAGGATCAACATCTCCAAATCACATGAAGATAACCATATCCTACTAAAGCTCCCATTGAACCATGATACTGAGCTATACATGGCAACAACATAAACATCAAACAATCACTGTCAAAAGCTCCCACCAAAACATGTAACAAAGCTATCCATGACATCATGATAACCATCTCCTAAATGAAGATCATCCATGGCCTCAACACAATCAAATAATCCTTTTGTTACGACAACAACTCCCAAAAGGTCGAGTAAACCATAATCTCTAAACCAAGATGAACAAAACCTGTAGACCAAACATTAATCCAACACCACCAAAACTGCACCTGTAAAACAATCATGTCATGCCAAAATCCCAACCAAACAAGGAACATCCATGACACCATGATTAGCACCCAATGCACCTACATCAAAATCCCATCAAGTCTCACACACCTGTACCATATAGTCAACAAACATAGGTCCAATATCATGACTGTATCGTGTAATACCATCTCTCAATATCTCATAACATTGACAAGTAAACCAATACAACATGTGACTAAACCAAGCCACAAATCAGAATCTGCATCAACACTAAAACACCTATGGGCATAGACAACAAACATCCAAACTTCGTATATGCAATATATAAGCATAGACAACCTACAACACTGCACAACTTGTAGATCTCACAATGCATCATGCAAAATCAACAATACATGTATAACACTGCCAACAAAGGATAATCAGATATAAACATGTTCATGCAATGACTCAAACACCAAATCATCCCATATTCAATTTTCCATCGACTCACAAATGCACCAAAAAGTCAAAGGAACCAAAACGAGCTCAAACTGATACCAACTGAACAAACCTCAGTATATCACCTCCAAACCTACTCCATTGCGTAGTGCTCAGAAATACCTTTCCAACACCTATAAGAAGTTTGAAATCTGACTCTGTAAGCACAAGTTATGCCTGGTCAAAGCTCAAAACACACATTTGGCATCCAACTAGAAAAAACTAGTCAAAATGGAAACATCTCTATCACCACTGCATGGTACATGGAAAGAGCTTTTCTTCGACTATAAGAAGTTGAAATTTTGACATTCTGGGCGAAAGTTATGCCTCCTGAAAAGAAAAATGCCCTACTAGGCTTATAGGCCAAGCCCTGGTGGCTCTCTAGTGGCCCTTGTGGTGGCCTACTGGTGGCAGCGGTTCATTGGTGGCGTCTGGGTGGCACCCTGGTGGTGCGCGGGTGGTGGACCCGAAATAGATATTAATTAAGTTTTTTTTTTTAAATTTGTTTTAAGCCCCAAAGCGGCGGGCTAAGGCCGTTGGGTCTAGTCCCCCATGGGATCAGGGGCTCGGGCTAGGAGCTAAGCCCCATCAGTGCCAGTGTCTACTGCCCAAGGACTAGCCGTCGGCTTGTCAGGAAATGCGTCCTGTTGGCGCAGGGGGTGGGGGTACGAACCCCCCTCCTCCCCAAATTTATTTTTAATGAAAATAAAACTGCAGACGAAAATACATGAATGTTTTTTTAATTTAAAAATTTCCTGCGAAAGGCATACCTGTGCAAGTACAACGTGTAGGGAATATTTTCTGTGCTGTATGGAAGATTACTCAGTAGATTCCTCTAGGGTACAAAAATGGCTGAAATATTTTTGTCTCCGAATATGGTCAAGTTATATGTTTTTCTTCACCTGCAGGATCTCTTGAATCCAATGGAAGGGTCTGTTTTTGCCTAAGAGGCTTCCTACAAAAGTTGACCTTCAAAACCCTCCATAAAAAAATCCAAATTGAAGACCCAATTGCCAAATCTCCATGAAACCCTAGATTTGAAACAACCCAAGTCTGCAAACATCCTTGTAACCTTGAAAATGCCTTCATTCCTTCCTGCAAAGCCATGGATTCCACTATACATAAAAAAATCACTTATAGCTAGGGTTATCAAATAGGGATTTTCTCCCAAACCATGGTAACAAAGCTTTGATACCAAATGTTGGAAATATGCAACCATAAAGACTAATTACTCATAACCCAATAAGAGATTAATGTGCAATAATAACCAAAAATCCGCATGCAAAAGAAATAGACAACCATACCATCAATGGTGATACAAGATATACCCTGGGAAAACCCTCCATAAGGGAAAAACCCATCTTCCAAAAGAATCCATCTCTCATGTATTATTCAGCAATAAAGATTACAATACATAAGCAGAGATCAGCTTTGAAACATCAAGCTCTCTACCTGCACTCCATGTGAACAAGCATGTAACCATGCATCAAATGTTATGCTTCAAACCCTCACAAATGAAACCTACAAGAGATGCTCCAACCCAACCAACAAGCTCACACAACCAAACAACCAACAAGCCAACCTCTACAACTACCCGTGTGTTTTCTTTTATAAACATAAGCTCACACAAATACAACATGAGGTATGGTAAAACCATCTTCCCCAAAACCATGAGTCTACAAAACCATTGACCCCACATTTAATTATTGGCACTAAGTTTTCCCAATAATTAAATAATTACAAATAAATAATTAACTACTCTATGTGTCCTACACACATAAAATAATTAACCCAATGTTACATACAACTTTTACAAGTGGCACCAAATAAATATTTAACGTGGATAAACACATCACATGATGAACCACAAATAAATATTTATTTTACATAATAAAAAAATACCAATGTTATGCAAGGTGACAACACACCTACTCCAACAAGCATAGGATTGTGATTTCCAATTATTTTATTGTTAAGTGATGTATGATGTTTATTTTTGAAGTATTATATTTCATCTAATTAATTCAAAATATTCCATTATAACAAGATTACATTATCAAGAAACCTTTTAGTGCCTATTGTATAGCAAGTTGTGCCTCTTTTAATAGATAAATGGCCTTTATAAAAATTAAAAGATGTGTCTTTTAAATGTGAAAGCATGACAAGGGTCATTGGTCCTCGGCATTTAATCATATTTTCATGTGTCAAATCCAGGGTTGTGTCCTTGGCTATTTGCAATTATGAATCATATAGTTTCTAGTCTATTTAACCAACTCTAATGATCTCTACTAATTGAAGAAATTAATTCTACTGATCTATCTGTTATGAAAATGAATTCTAGGAATATTGGAAACAAAGTTGAAATAATGAATTGCTAATGTAGATCTATACTATTCCATACAATTGAAACATACATTTATCTATGAGAAAATAGTAACTATCTCCTTAAACAGAATTTGAAACCTAGAATAAGAAACAACAAAATAACAAACAACAATACTAGTCTTCTGCCTTGGTGGTGGGAGTGGGCCCTTGATCCACACCCTTAGGACTGAAGACTAAAGAAATGAATTAGCACAAGAAGATAATATCACAATTCACTTTCAATCCAATTCCATCAGTATCCTTTTGTATTCAGAAAAGTATCTATATCAAAATGAGATCACAATAATAATAATTCACCCGTTGTCTTCTTCTGCTGCTACGTTTTAAATTTATATCTAATCCAACGATGAGATATCACTTACCCTAACTACTAGTTCATCTATGAGATAGTACCAATCTCTTATTCTACTAACTGTTTAACTACAGAGTAAAAAGTCATGCAATTAAAATAGATTTAGTGGAATAACAATCTTACTAAATCCGAGTCTTAGTTTCAAATACAAATGGGCAGTAAGGCCCTAAAATATAGGTACTTAATCAGTTTGTTGATAACTCATGCAAAATCAAAAAGAGAAATAAAACTTCTAGCAGTTAACTAGGGTCTTCATTCGATTACTCAGGTGCTGATTTGAGTAATATCTAGAGCACCCCAATTACCACTAGAAGTGTTGACTGATAGCAGCACTGGAAATCTGCATTTGTGTTGAGGAGGCTCCAGAGGTGTGTGCTTCTATTTACAGCTCCAGAGATATGCTTTATGGCTTTCTATTTAGCTCCAGAGATATGCTCATGACTTCAGTCCAGCTTTGGTGATGATTCACCCCCTTATCTCAAAATTTCTCCAACCATATTGGAAAATATTGGTGACTGGTGTGGTATGCTTATGTCAACTCCAGAGATTATTAGGACCACCTCTGGAGATGACCAAAATTGTCTTTGCCCGAACACCTGCACTTGTTGATTCAAAAAGAGAAGATTTCTGCATATTTCCATTAATTCAATGCACATTAGTCCCTCAATCAAAAATCATGATTTTAAGTAATTCATCTCTTATTAATCATAATTAGAACAATCTTGTTAATCTACTTTGGTGCAGTCATCAGGACAATGGAATAAGAAGGAAGGAAAAAGAGGGGTAAAAAAGGTGTATTTCATGGGTGCTACCTGGCACTCATCATCCCCCCGTACTTAAAGGTTAGCAGGTTCTCCTACTTTTCACAATCTGGACTTATTCGGGTGGAATATTCTATCAGTCAAGTTGTAGTCATTTGCATAAGTAGACCAAGTGGTGTGGTCTGCATTACCATTTCCTCTAAACTTATCGACCTACTTCATCCATTCCTGAAATCTGTCATTTTTCATTTTTTCAGCCCAAATAGGTAGTGGCTCAATGATGAGAGGAGGTCTTAAACAGTCACCTATCTACTCCAGTTGGTATTTATCCATCATTTTGGACACTATCCTAGCCTTCCTCATAAACAACCTGAGGTTGGCAAGGGACACCACTTCCCTCATCTTTTGTTCTGTAGTCAAGGTGTTCCACCTTTTCTTTGCCACTGGAAGCATTTGATTAGATAAACTGTTTATGAGGAGACCAAAATCAATGGAGCATTCCTGCATATGTTTTAGATATAAAGGCAAAATCCTAGTCTTACCATCTGGGGAGTAAATGTTTGCCCTGAAATGGATCTTTTTTTTTAAGACCCTAAAATGGATCTTAAAAGTATGGGGATTTGGACATTCTTTTCTGATAAAAAGGCTTGTTTCTGCATCCTTCTTTAGATAAGCCTCCATCCCTTCATTCTAAATCTGATGATTTCTCATCAACGACATGAATGCCCTGAGTTGACATTCTCCTACAAAATAGTTGATAATGAAGGTAATATCATCAATGCAGAAACCATACAAATATAACTCACATAGAAAATCTTTATCCTCATAAGAACTTCTCATGTATACCTCCATGAACCCTATCCCTATCTCTGTGTCTTCAGTCAAATCAGACAAAACCAAAAATATTTTTCTTTGTAGGATTCTTTCTTGTAGAAATAGAGCATAAATTCCACTCGGGGGTCTGCAAGATAAGATCTCATATGAAATGGAAGCTACCTGAAAGACCTCTTCTTCCAAAGTTTGTACTCTTTTTGACATGGCAATTACTACCCTTTGTAATTGTAGCATGGGTTTAGAAGCCTCACATTCCCTACATCTTCTTTCCCAATGGAACAGGGCTTTAGGAATATCTATTGGAATTGGGCCTAAGTATGGATCTATTTGCACCCCCTATTCCATGGTTGCCACTGGGCCAATCAACTCCTGAATGTACTCTTCTTGATCATCTATCTTATTGTTGGCCCATGTTAATTGTTTGGCTTGACTTTGTACTTTCTCAACAAGTGCTGCAATTATTGTGAGACTATTGTCTCAAACCTTTGTAAGATCATAAATACTTTGTGCTGCCTCTGCCTCCTTTTCCTTGATGCTTTGGGCTGCCTTTGTTTCTTTGTTTCTCATTTCTGCCTCTTTCTCCTGAATTATTTTTTGTTTATTCTAGAGCTCTGCTTGTAGTCCTTCAATCATCTATTTTTGTTCCATTTCTTTTTCTTTCATGACCTTCTTGAGGTTAGTAATAATTAGGTTTTTTCCCCATAATAATCTTTTCAGATTGTCTATTTCCTCTAGCATCAGCTGTTCCCTTGAAATCTCAATATCCTCTTGATCAGAGGGGTGAGAATAAGTCCCCGTTTCTTCTTCTATCTATTCCACTTCGGGGTTTTCCATAGCTCTTTGCTCTTCACTGCCAGCTGCATCTACTTGCCCTGTTTCACCTTCCCCTACAATCTCCTTATCTTGAGCTTCTTCTTGATTTCTCTTCAATTATTGGTACTGATGAAGGCCTAGCCTCATCTACAAAAGTTCTAAAGACCAAGAGAACTTCAGCCAGGAGAGCAATATCTTTTTCAGGTTGGGTGAGTTGCCTTTTTCTCTTGGTTCTCCATAGCACAGGTGGAGTAGCTGCCTCTGTAGTAGGTATATTATCCTCAGAGTATGAGGAAATAGTAAAAGTGTCTCTCTGTTCTATCTCCGGAGCAGGGGAATGTTGTGAAGTTAGACTATGGGAACCTGGATGAACAGATGGCTCTGGGGAAACTTCTCTTTATTTCTTCTTTCTAACTAGAGGAATTTCATCTAAATCATGAGATGCTTCCTCAACTCAGTAGTGTATGCTGGAATCAGTTTTTTTTGAAGCTCTTTTTATTTTTTGACCCTCCCTTGTCTTCTTCTTTTGCTTCTTAGGGTCAGAAGTCTGGGTGGAGGTCTGCTCTATAACAATTGTTTCCCCTATTTGTTTAATTGGAATAGACTCCTCAGCCAAGGTCATCTTATGCTTTGCTGAGTGAGTCATATAGGGGGTTTGTTCTATAACAGGTTCCATAACTTCCTTCCTTTTCCTCTTTCTGCCAGAAACAAGGGTAGTAGATGAAGTTGCCTCTAGTGAGGGATTTTGACCTTTATCTTTCTTAAAAGCTAGAGAGGAAGTTGAAGGCTTGGCCTCCTCTTCTTGCTGGGTAGAGGAAGCCTCATCCATTCTTTGTGCCCTTTCTAGTGTTTTGTCTAAAAATGTCTGCCATAATGCTTCTCCATCATCTTGAGATAGAAAGTGATGTTTCACACTCAGAAAAATGAGGTTATGGTTTTTCATAGGACCTTTCCCTTGTTGATACTTGTCTGCAAATGCTTTAATGGTAGAATATAGAAAGTTTGGAATGTTTATGCTAAATTCTGGGTGAGCATTTCCATGCCTCAGAAAAATTAACATTTTCATTATTGGTCCTAAAACTATGGAAAATTGGCCATCACATGTAAAGTATTTCATCAACCATAGTGCTACAGACTGCCATGGGTGTGGAAGTGAAGACCTAATAATTCCTTTAACCTCATTTTTACTTAAATGTAACTGTATTGCAGGTTCACCTTCTTAGAGATTTTTATTTAAATCAGCATATAGGGTTTTCAAATGGTAAAACCTCTCACCTTGTTCTGGTAATCCAGAGATATGACTGATGATGGTGGCATCAATATTGACCTGAACGCCTCTCACAATTGTTTGATTATCTCTCAGGTTACGTAGGAAATCATCAACAATATCCTCCTGAAAACCTTCAAATTTCTCCAAGAACTCTAACCACCCTGCATTCCTTAGAATGTCTGCCACAACTTCATCCTACAACAGGCCTATTATATTCTTTGGCTTTGACTTCTTTTTAAATCCCATTTCTCTATCCTATTCCACCTCCTGTGGCTAAAATTCTTCCTACTTCTCTCTGTGGTCTATTTTTTCTCTTTTCACTCCGGGGGACTGTGTCAGCAGACTTGAATATTACACTCAAAGATTTGAATGTGGTTGATATGTCAGTTTGTTTTTGCTTCCTAGATTATGGGAAGGATGTTTGAGACTGGTTTAACATTGGTATGCAGTCATAATTGCAGGGGAGTGATGGGACTCTCCGTAGACAGGTCGATAGTGTGGCAAATATGGTGGCATGCATGAGTTGAGAAGGGAAATAATGGCAAGGAGATGTGTCACAATAACGACACCTAAAAATAGAATTGACAAGACAGTTACTAATTAAGTTAATTAAAGAGAATTACTTGAATCAATCTTAATGATGATGGCCCGATGTACTTGGCTACAACGTCGTGGCTTTGATGAGACTTGATGTGACCTAGCATGTGAATAGCTCCTACATAGTTTTGAAGTGGCATCAACATCCTTGTCACATATTCTATAATTATTCCCGCTGAGTGGTCTAGGAATGACATGTTATCAAGTGACATTGGTACATCAATCTGGGATGACTTGCGCATGTGAGAGTGATGGCTTTTTGATTGTTGATGATATGCATGTTGACTTCATCATTGTTTTTGTCATAGAGTGGAGGATGAGTCATGCTGACCTCATCAAATGACATCTCCACTTTACTATCCAGAGAGGTGGGTCCCCTCCTTATTTTTCTATATTTTAAAATGGATCTTTATTGGTGGAGTGCCGGAGGTGCTCCTAGTTTGTGAAGCGTTGGAGGTGCTCCAAGTTTGTGAAGCACCAAAGGTGCTCTTAGTTTGTTACAGAGATGTGTTTTAGTAATTTTTGGCACCTGATTACCTCTGTAGCTTGATTATTCCAATCTGGTAAGAAGAAGGGAACCACCATTTACTAGTTTTCAATCCCCTTGGTCGAGAAAGACATCCATTTACTAGTTTTGCATATCTCTCTCTCTCTCTCTCTCTCTCTCTCTCTCTCTCTTGTTTTTCAAGAAGGCCACCATTTTTTGGTTTTTAACCTTCCCTTTTTTCTATTTTTTTTCAAGGTCGCCATTTGCTGGTTTTCAACCTCCTCTTTTTTTTCTTTTTTTTTTCCAAGAAGGCTGCCATTTGTTGGTTTTTAACCTCATTTTTTTTTCAGTCCAAATTTGTGACAAAGAATGTGTCCCCTGTAACCAAGCACAAATATTTGATGAATTCTTCCTTAGTTGATGGCCTTTTATAGAGTCAGATTCTGTGGTCATTCACTAAGAATGTATTTGTGCTTCCATCAATGGGTTCTAGCAAAACTGTTCCATTCTTAAAAACTTCCTTTATTTGATAAGGACCCATCCAATGAGTTTGTAGCTTTCCCTTGAACTCCTTGAACTTAGAATCATATACGAGAACCCAATCACCCTGCTGAAATATCCTCCTTTTGATGTGCTAGTCATGGCATTGTTTCCTTTGATATTGAACAAGTTCTATTTGTTGTATGGCTTCTATATGGATTTCATCCAACTCATTGAGCTGAAGAATTCTATTCTGTTGTGCTATAGACAATGGTAGACCAATAACTAATGAAGTTTTGAGTGTTTGTAGTTCAAATTCTATAGACAGGATGGGTTTCTTTCCATAAACCAATTCATATGGTGAGAATCTAGTTGTGGACTTCTAAGTGGTATTGTAAGCCCAAACTGCTTCAAGTAATCTGTTAGCCCAATCCTTTCTATTCATGGCCACTGTCCTTGTCAGGATATTCTCTAGTTCCCTCTTATCACCTCCACCTGCCCATTGGCTTGAGGATGGTAGGGTGAAGATTTCCTGTGCTTAATTTGATATAAGTCTGTGAATGCTTTGATTACTTGGGAAGTGAATTGAGGTCCTCTATCTGAAACTATTGATCTTGGGGCTCCAAACCTCAAGAAAATTCTGTTATAAAGGAAATCATCAAATTTCTCTTCTCTTGCAAATTGCAATGCCTAAACTTCAGCCCATTTAGTCACATAGTCTGTGCATACCAGAATGTACTGTTTGCTTGATGATGGTGGAGAAATTGGCCCCACAAAGTCTAGACCCCATTGCTCAAATGGTTCCAACATTACTTGAGGATGAAGTGACATTTCCTGGGTGAAGGTCGGTTGTCCCATCCTTTGGCATTGATCACATTGCTGCATATACTTATTTGTATCCTTATGGATAGAGGGCTAGTAGTAACCAGCTCCCAGAATCTTGTGGATGGTTTTGTGTGAAGAATAATGCCCACCAGATGGCTCATCATGACAAGCCCTTAAGACATAAAAAATTTCATCAGCTTTTAGACACCTGCATAAAATGAAATTAGGACCACATTTAAAAGTAAACCATTTAACCATTTGTAAGATAAGCTTTCCTTAAGTAAGCGTTTCTTTTGTTTTGAGGTAAAATGGGATGGAAACAAGCTTGTAGCTAAGAGATTAGCTATGTTTTCAAACCAAGGTGCAGTAGAGGAGATGGCAAAAAGATGTTCATCTAGAAATTTGTCCTCCACTGGTTGGTTCTCTCCACCTGTATGCAATCTTGACAGAAAGTCAACAACCAAATTGAATTTTCCTAGATTATCAACTATGGTAATGTCAAATTACTGCAATAGCAATAATCACCTAATTATCCTTGCACCCACTACTAGCTTATTCATTAAGTACTTGATGGCTGCATGATCAGTATGTACAAATATTTTGTATCTAGTGATATAATGCCTAAATTTGTTTATAGCATATATGACTACCAAGAATTCTTTTTTGGTGTAGTTTCTTTCTGTAGAGATAAGGTTTTTACTGATGTAGTAGATGACATGCATACCTTCTCCCTCCTTTTTCTGTCCTAAGACTACTCCAATAGACTCATTTGAAGCATCAATTTGTATGTGAAATGGTAGAGTCCAATTGGGTCCTCTTAAAATAGGTGTGAAAGTAAGGTTCTCCTTAAGGGTTTCAAATGTTGATTGACAATCCTCTATCCATAAGTGTCTTTGTTAAGCAGGTTAAATAGAGGAGCAGCTATTCTGCTGAAATTTTCTATAAATCTCCAATAGTAGCCGCATGACCTAGAAAACTTCTAACATCTGTCTAATTTTTAGGTGAAGGTGACTATTTGATCACTTCTATTTTGTTTTGGTCCACTTTAATCCCATTTGCTAAAATGTGGTGTCCCAATACAATTCCTTCCTCTACCATCATGAAGCACTTTTCATGGCTCAGGGATAGTCAATTTTTTTCACAACATTTTAGTACCTTCTCTAAGTTTATGAGATATTCTTTAAAGTTGTCCCCATACACAATAAAGTCATCCATATAGACTTCCATGCACTCATTAGCTAATTCAACAAAAATGGCTAAAACAAGCCTCTAAAATGTAGCTGGAGCATTACGTAGTCCAAATGGAAGAACTTTGTAGGCAAAAGTTCCCCAAGAACAAGTCAAAGTGGTTTTATCCTAATCTTCAGGTGCTACTTGGATTTGGTTATATCCACTAAACCCATCTAGGAAAGAAAAATACTTCCTCCCTGTAAGGTTGTCCAGCACTTGGTCAATGAATGGTAAGGGAAAGTAGTCCTTCTTTGTGGCTTTGTTTAGCTCTCTATAGTCAATACACACTCTCCACCTCCCACTATTTTTAGGCACTATGACTAAGGGGGAGACCCATTGACTGTCTGAGATTGGATATATAAACCCTGCTTGCAGCAATTTTTCTATTTCAGTCTTGACAATGTCTTTTAAAGCAGGATTTAATCTTCTCTGGGGTTGTCTGACAGGTTTGACATCTTCAGTGTATATATGATGAATACATATCTTAGGAGGGATGCCCTTCATATCTTGGTATCCCCAAGCAAAAGCTGCTGAATAGGAAATTAGGTGTTTGAGAAGTGCTTCTTCCTATTTTTCTGCTAACCAGGTGTTGATATTCAGTGTTTTCCCAGGTAAAATCATGACCTGTTTTGTGATCTAATCCATAGATGTATTCAATCCATATCCTAGAGTCATGGTATTGAGGGGGCAAGAAAGTGGAAGCAACATGTGGAATGTGGCTAAGTCTCTGTAAAAGGTCTCTCCACAAGAATGATATTTGCTAGGGTACAATGAGTAGAAGTGAGAAATTCTCTCCTTAAATCTTGGGCTAGCCCCATTATATCCTCATTACTAAGAATGTGGGTGATATCTTCCATTGTATTGTAGTGGATTTCTTCTTCCAACTCACCCAAATGTTCTTTGATGGTAACCATAGCTACTAAGGCATTGTTTTCCATGTTATTTGGCTCATCTACCCATATTCTTCCTGAATAATGTATTGAGGGTTTAGCTGGAGGATACAAAGATATTTTCTTCAAATCCATTCCATTAGAAATGACCATATCCCCAGTTCGACAATCAATAGATGTTGCTGCTGTAGCCAGCCATGGTCTTCCTAATATCAATGGATAAGCATTTTGTTGGTTTCTTGGTTCTAATATCAGGAAGTCTACTGGGAATTCCCATGATTCTATCACAATTGGAACATCAATTATCACCCCTTTTGGAATAGCTACCGACTAGTCAGCAAGTTGAAGGATTGTGGATGTGGATTAGATACCTGTTAGGGCTAATTTGTCCATTGTATGAACTATCATTACATTTATTGTTGCTCCCAAATCAACCAAAACATTAGATATTTCTACCCCTGAGATGTAAACAGTTATGACAGGATTCCCAGGATCTCCATATTTTGGGAGGAGCATTTCTCCCATCAGGAGATCTACTACTTTTCCTTCCACCTGGATGGTGGAAGGAAAGTTTTTCTTCCTGCCCTGGGTCTTAACACAATGTTGTTTAATGAATTGGTTCAGTTCAGGCACATCCCTAATTGCTTGTAGGAGCAGAATTTCAATGTTCAATTTTCTAATATCTTGTAAAAGTTCTGATTCCAAGGTAGATTGGACTTGTTTTTTTGTAAGACCTTTTTTTGGGGAACATGCTGTTTGAGTCGTTCTAGGTATGGTGCTAGTTTTTCTATCTCTGGAGCATCTCCAGAGTTCTTATAAAAAAATGTTTCTAGGGCTGTTCTCCGGAGTCATTCTTTTAGGAGGAACTTTGGAGTTATCCAAAGATGATTCTTTTAGCACTATTTCGATATTAATCTCCTCTGGAAGCTAAGCGGATGAATTTCCAGGTTCCTCATCATTGGTTACTTCAACTAGAGATGGAGGAGATGGTCTTGGAAGTGCTTTCCTAGAATGTAGCTTAAGGTTATTAGAATATATGGCATTAATACCAACCATGTTTTCTTGTTCTGTCATGTAAATAGTTGCTTCCTTCATATTCCATGGGTTTGGTATAGGTTGAGTTGGTAAGGGTGGTTGGCTAACTGGTTTGTTTTGTGACTGACCATGTGCGTTGGGGGGTCTAGTTAGCAATACTTGTTGTTGAGGTTGGAAACGTCGAGGTTGTCCCTGGTATTGTTGATTATATCCCTGTTGAGGACCCCAATGAGGCTACATGTTTTGTGATCCAAACTGTGGTGGCCATAGTTGATTCCCCCAGGGTTGATTTTGCCAATGTTGGTTCTACCATTGTTGGTTTGGCCAATCGTTTGGTCCCCAAGGAGGATTATTCTGAGGCCCATGCCAAGTTGGATTCCATTGATTATTTCCCCAATTAGAAGGACCCCTAGGAGAGGCCTAGTTTGGATACTGATTATAAGGGAAATTCCTAGCTTGTTTTGGTCCTACATAGTTCAACTCCTCCTCTATAATGGAATTCTTTTTACTCAGCCTTTTTAAGGCTGGGAGTTGATCACACCGACTGGTAGGATGTTCCCTGTCACAGATCTGACATATCTCTGATTTATCCAAGGGGCATTCTCTCAACATATGTTTGTTCCTACACCTAGGACAATAGATGGAGAGTGGTTCAGTTGTTTTGTCTTGATCATTTGTTCTATTTTTTTCCTGAATCCCATCTAATGTGGTATTCAGTTGGACTAGAATATCTATTTTGAGATTTTCAATTTCCTCCATTAACTGTCCTATTTCATTCTTCCCTTTGAAAGATTTGGGGGTTCTCACTCCATCTTGGGTTCTAGAATAGTTCCTGTAGAGTTCTTCTATAGTAGGCATATCCATTTTATTGATATTCCCTTTTCCCATTAGATCCAGTGCCTGTTTTGATTCTTTGTCTAATCCTTTTACAAACAAGGTTCTGGTCAAAGAGTGATTTACAGGGTTGCCATACCTTCTCAAAGCAAAGTTGAACCTATCCACCTAATCCTCTAAGGTCTCTTCCTCTCTCTGTTTAATTTTGAATAATTCCTCATTTTTATCACTGACTCTACAGTAGTCTTGGTATTTTCCTAAGAATTCTGTCTCCATCTGATCCCAGGAATGGATGGAGTTTTGGGGCAAACTCATGAACCATCTCATTACAGAGTCTTTCAGAGTTGAGGGGAACAGTTTGAGTTTTTGATTATTTGATCCATAATCGTAAGTCTGGCATACCACTTTGAATTCAAACAAAAACTGATCTGGATCCTCAGAAGTAAGACCCCTAAAATTTGGCAAGTGTGCAGGTGAAATATTTTTCATAGGGGCATTATCTCTAGCAACCAGAACAATGGGATATGAGAAGGTTCTTGGAGCCTAATTTTCCTCCTCTTCATGATTATCATCCATGTCTGATACTAGTTCTTCTCCTTGAGATTCAGTGTGAGGTTCTGAGGAATTAGTTTCTATCAAAGGATCTGCCTGGAATTTCTGTTGCAATTCCTAGATATATTCAGCGAGTGGAGGACTTGGAGGGTTTAAGGGATTATTGAATTGAGGTGCAATTTCCAAGGTAGGTTCTAGGTGTCTCTCTTCAACAAGATCTTGTGCCACCCCATTGCTTTCTCCTATAGTTTGTTGATGGGGTGTCTGTTTTATGTATCTTCCTTTTGAATCCCTAGCTCTAACCATACAAACTCAATCTATCCTAAAATTGTTTAACTAAGTTTCCCTAATTAACACAGAGATCCCCGACAACAGCACCAAAAATGACAAGGGTCGTTGGTCCTCGACATTTAATCATATTTTCATGTGTCAAATCCAAGGCTGTGTCCTTGGCTATTTGCAATTAGGAATCCTATAGTTGCCAGTCTATTTAACTAACTCTAATGATCTCTACTGATTGAAGAAATTAATGCTATTGATCTATCTGCTATGAAAATGAATTCTAGAAATATTGAAAACAAAGCTGAAACAATGAATTGCTAATGTAGATCTATACTATTCCATACAATTGAAACATACATTTATCTATGAGAAAACAATAACTATCTCCTTAAACAGAATCTAAAATAGAATAGGAAATAACAAAATCTGAAGCATAATAACAAACAACAATACTAGCCTTCTACCTTGGTGGTGGGAGTGGGCCATTGCTCCACATCCTTAGGGCTAAAGACTAAAGCAATGAATCAGCACAAGAAGATAATATCACAATTCGCTTTTAGTCCAATTCCATCAGTATCCTTTTGTATTTAGAAAAGTATCTATATCAAAATGAGATCACAATAATAATAATTCATCCGTTGTCTTCTTCTGCTGCTACTTTTTAAATTTATATCTAATCCAGTGATGAGATATCACTTACCCTAACTACTAGTTCATCTATGAGATAGCACAAATCTCTTATTCTACTAACTGTTTAACTACAGAGTAAAAAGTCATGCAATTAAAATAGATTTAGGAGAACAACAGTCTCACTAAATTTGAGTCTTAGTTTCAAATACAATTGGGCAGCGAGGCCTTTAAATATAGGTACTTAATCAGTTTGTTGAGAACTCATGCAAAATCAAAAAGAGAAATAAAAATTCTAGCAGTTAACTAGGGTATTCATTCGATTACTCAGGTGCTGATTTGAGTAATATCTGGAGCACCCCAATTACCACTGGTAGTGTTGATTGGCAGCGGCACTGGAAATCTGCATTTGAGTTGAGGAGGCTCCGGAGGTGTGTGCTTCTATTTGCATCTCCAGAGATATGCTTTATGGATTTCTATTTAGCTCCAGAGATATGCTCATGAATTTAGTCCAGCCCCGGAGATGATTCACCCCCTTATCTCAAAATCTCTCCAACCATATTGGAAAATATTGGAGATTGGTGCGGTATCCTTATGCCAGCTCCAGAGATTATTAGGACCACCTCTGGAGATGACCAAAATTGTCTTTGCCCGAACACCTGCACCTGTTGATTCAAAAAGAGAAGATTTCTGCATATTTTGATTAATTCAATGCACATTAGTCCCTCAATTAGAAATCATGATTTTAAGTAATTCATCTCTTATTAATCATAATTAGAACAATCTTGTTAATCTACTTTGGTGCAGTCATCAGGACAATGGAATAAGGAAGGAAAAAGAGGGGTAAAAAGGTGTATTTCATGGGTGCTACCTGGCACTCATCAAAGCAATAGTCATAAGTCATGACCTTTGTCAATGTCCTCCCACGTAGATTGAGTGTGTTGCCCCATAATTTCAAAGCCTATAACCAAAATATAAAGTTTTATACATATTTTTTCAAACATTAAAAAAAACGTTACCTCTATATATATTTATTTTTTTATAGTTTATATGCATTTATTAAAGTATATAAATATTGTTTGTTATTTATATATTCTCCTCTCACTACCTCGTGTACTTTTGTCCCTAAAAAAATTGTCTTGGTTCTTTTTTATTTAACCAAGCTTCATCGTATACCTATTCAACCAAGCTTTATGATAAAGGTTCATGTTCTAATGTTAAAAGACATTCACTTTAGTAAAGGTAAAATTAAAATAAAATATAAATAAAGTTTTTAGAGCTAGCCTCCTTAAAGTTGTTCCCTCCTATATTACAATTCACATTCTTCATATGGAAAGTCACACTCTTAATGAAATTGTACCTTCTCTAAAGAGTCTCTCATCCTTTCACCATATAATAAGGAAGGTTTCACATAAAAAGGATGAAACATATAATGAGGAAAGGGTCATATATGTTCTATATAAGCCACTTCCTCCTTAATAGAAGTTACTTCCTCTAAGGAAAGCCTTCTAAATGCAAGTCCTAGGCAACATTGAATCTTGCATCAAAATTGAACACCACAATGTAATAAATAAAGTCCATGTGTTGTGAAAATCATTTGCAGTGTGAATGGTCTTTCTAAATTTTTAGAATCCATGAAGTCGATAGTATGAAGTGAACAACTTTAGATAGTTTTAGTGAGCAACACAATATTTATGAAACATGTGTGTTGAAACTAAGTCGAGAAAGAGTTTCATAATTAACTTCATCATTTCTGATATTTTCATAATTGACCAATCACATTTTTGGTTAGCCCTTATGTCACATATCAGTGCTTTCCATGTTATTTCCTTTCTCAATACTTCACAAACTTCAGTGGTCCAAACAACTTCTTGTCTTGCAAAGGTGGTAATTTGTAGGAGGTCACCTTGTATTTTAAGCAAGCTAGAAGGATCTGGTAGTATGGGGGACTTGTCGAAGAGTAAATAAGGAATGATATGAGGAAAATCCTTTTAGGACTCCTCCAACCCAACGATCATTATGTGTTTTGGTTTGAGTATCATAGAGGCATCCAAGAAGTCCTTGCTCAGGCATTGCAACATGTGAAGAAACTCTTGGTACAAATCCAAGCACTCCATCTTAATCATTATGTTTTTTGAGATGTCTTTTGACTGGTCGATAGAGACATTGAACTAGCCTAGAATGGTTATCTTGTCAAGGTATTCTATGAGGTGTGGGGGAAATCATTTTGTTCTATTAGGCTATAGTCTAAATGGTTGTGATCTACTCTTTCCTAGAGATCCTCGATTTACTTGGGAATTATTTTTTTGTTAAGTTCCAATAGCCCAGTCATTTTCTCTCTTCCCCTTCTTCCATTAGGTGTGTGTTTTCTTAGCAGATTTTATTGCTTGAATTAATAGATTTTAACTTACAGTAAATTCATTGCATTGCAAAGAGATTACTTAGATGCATGTGATCCTTCTATTACAAGTTAATAGTGAATTACAACAAAAGTGTTTTAATTGTAAAATAAAGCACAATATTGCAATAAGTCTATGGCATGAAGATAGGGGGCCTTAACTAAAACAAAGAACAAGTTGACAGTTTAAGAAAAGAGGTAGATACAAAGGTTTTTTACAATAAACAATAAAATTTCCATAAATGGGGCAATATGACTAAAAATAAGACTGTACAATATGATGTTTAGAGGCAACTTGATGAAACATTTGGAGTTCTAACTTAATGGACTCCCCTTGTCCATTGAAGGTAGAATTTATTGTCTAACCTTAGAGAAGGTAACTGTTATCACTTAGAATTGCACCTCGCTTGGAGACTTCCAAGCATTCTAATGACACAATGGGAATGATCTCAAGGTGTGGGACCTTGTAATTTTGAGATCAGACCTCCAGAGAAGGATGGTTCCTCTTTCTAAGCTTAAGGATTAGAGAAATTAACTAACTCTAATGCTAAACTGGCCAGGGGAAAAGGGATAGAAGGAATACAAAAAAGAAAAGGTGATGCACCAGAGTCATAAGGTGTATTAGTTGAATTGAACCAACACAACAATGATCTCACTCCCTAAAAGAACTCACACAGACCTAAAAACTTGATAGAGGCTTTGGATAGAAGACTATTCTATGAAGGAGCCATTCTACTCACAAAATAGATCATAACTTCAAATGAAACACCGAGACAAAGTGCAGGAGAGGTGAAATATCAGAGATTTATTGATCATGAAGGTCAAATGACCATTAAAAAGAGTAAATAACCTATTATAGAGTAATAGACACAAAATAATCACATACATTAATGGTTGAACAATGGACTAGAGACATCAAAGGCTCAAGAATGACCACAATACATCAAATCTAGTTGTTTTGTAAGTGCATTACAAGGTCTAGACATAACAGAGGAATTTTCCCAGCATAACAACCTAGAAAACAACTAAAAACAACCCAAAATACATCTCTGAATCATGCATATATAGCTTTTACAATCGCACTGTAGTAGCAATGGCATGGAAGGTAAGAAGTCAACAAGGAGGGACGTCGACCATGTTGCATTAACTTGAACTGGCACCCTTTGAAGTGTGCCCTAGCTCGTATATGCAAAATCTACTAAAATAGGAGGTTTGCACATGCCATGGGTACAAGAAATTTAATGCAGATGAGGAACAGTGGCATGGGGAGGCAGGAAATCCACCTACTACAAGAAAACAGGCCCTTACAAGAGCATTAATGGCGGCCAGGATGGTCGCTAGCTAGTCCAATCGTATTTTCTTCATGAAGAAGGAAGCCATCAGAGTTTCAGAGTTTGGGCCTCCAGCCCTCTTCTCCCTTCCTTTCTTTGGAAGGAGAAGGCCGAAAGGCTCGAGGACCGAACTCCAACCCTTTCCTTTGTAAAAGAGGCTAAGTTTTCTTGTGTAGGAGTTCATCCTTTTCCCCTTCTCTCTTCCTTTCCTTTTAGAAGGTGGAAGGCCAAAATCCTAAACCCTGACTCCTGATGGACACATGGCATGATCTTGTGGCATCCCGCCATTCCATCGAGCTCTTTTGGTGGGCCCCTCACCTATTTTTCGAACCGTGAAATGTTGCCACGTGGAAGTAATGTCATCAAAAGGTGGAAGGCTCAAGGCCTGAACTCCGCTAAAACTTTCAAAATGTAACTAAGTCCAAATTTTAGTATTCCAAGGTATACACTAGTGGAGTCAGGGTTTCTCTCCTTCCTCTTCCTCATTGTGAAGGTGATAAGGTGAAAGGCCCGAGCTTCGAAGTCTAATATGTTAGAGCTCAACCTTTTTGCCTTCTGAGGTATTTTCCACTGTGTAGAACATGACGAGACTGCTCAGCGACTCTCCTGGTCACCATTAATGCATCTTTAGAGCTTGATTTTGTGTGGGAAATGGATTTCTCGTCCCCCATGCTACTATTCCTCATTTGCATTCAATTTATGTACTCACGGCATGGGCATACCTCCTATTGTAGCAGATTTCACAAGTAGAGCCATGTGGGTGCACTCCAAGGACACCAAATAAATTTATTGTAGCATGGGCGATTGTTCTTTCTTGTTGACTTCTCATTCCATGTCCATAGATACTACAGTACGATTTGAAAAGCTATATATGCATGTTTCAAAGATGTATTTTGTTGTTGTTAGTTGTTTTCCTAGGCTATTATGTTGGGCAAATTTATTTGTTTCTTCCAGACCTTGTAATGCACTTACAGAATGACCAGATTTGATGTATTGTGCTCGTTCTTGAGCCTTCGATATCTCTGGTTCATTGTTTAACTATGAATGTATGTGATTATTTTGTGTCTATTGCTCTGTAACGAGTTATTTACTCTTTGTAATGGTCATTTGACCTTCATGATCAATATATCTTTGATATTTCACCTCTCCTTTACTTTGTCTCTGTGTTTGACTTGAAGTTGTGATCTATTTTGTGAGTAAAATGGCTCTTTCATAGGTTATTGTCTTCTATTCGAAGCCTCTATCAAGGTTGCAAGCCTATGTGAGTTCCTTTTAGGGTTGAGATAATTTTTGTGTTCATTCAGTTCAGCTAATACACCTCATAACTTTGGTGCATCACCTTTTCTTTTATGTATCACTTATATCCCTTTGCCCCTAGCAAGTTTAGAATTAGAGTTAGTTAATTTCTCTAAGCCTTAATCTTGGAAAGAGGAACCAACCTTCTCTGGACGTCTAATCTCAAAATTTCAAGGTCCCCCACCTTGAGATCATTCCCATTGTGTCATTAGAATGCTTGGACTATCTCTAAGTAGGGTGTAATTCTAAGTGATAATAGTTTCTAGCATGCTCGGTGGTACACTCTGCTTTAAGTGAGAGTTGGACTAAGGATTCGGTGCCATTCTTGGTCCATTTGCTACTGTGAAAGTGTTCAATAGGCACCTGGTGACTATGTTGATCTAGTTCCTACAGAACAATTCAACATTTGATGCCTGGAGTGCAGACAAGATCATCTTCTAGAGGTAATTTCCAATTCATAGAACTTTCATTTACTGAGTCTAGAAGAAGAAGTAGGTTATCAAGGTCCCCTATGAGGGCAAGTAGGAGTAGTAATTCATCCCCTTCAAGAGCTCAGTCTACTCCCCCTCCAATTAATTTCCAATTTAGGTTTCAGTATTCAAGAAGAACCCTACGTGTACCCATAATTAACCTGAATATCCCTAACATGGAAATAAACCTTCAATCCATTTCATTCCATGGGGAAAGTCCTTTAGACCTAGTATAGTATGATGATATCCCCACTTCATCCTTAAAGGCTATCCCATTTTTCACTGGTGAGAACTCCATTACCCCTACTGAACACATTCAAGACACTGCTAGTGTCTGTTCAGTCCACCATGTCACTGCTGACAATGTGGCTGTGAGACTATTGGCCTCTTCATTCAAAGGAAAAGCCTTGTAGTGGTATAGAGGCCTCCAAGCCAATTCCATCCATAATCAATTAGCTACAATCAAGAGAGTCTCTCATAAATACATGGTAGACTTCAAATACTGATTCCAAAAAACATGGGATAGAATTCCTTTACTGGTAAAGCCCTCTCCAAACACAACATTCATCTATTACTCAAGGTCTTTGAATCCAGATATTGCTGTCATGATTCATTTCATGGGAGGGACTGTATTTCCTGATGCCTATGACATGACAATAAGGGTAGAAAATTGCCTAATTCAAGTAGGGAAGATTGCTCCAAGGCCACCGATGCCTTTATTTCCAGAGGCCCTTATTATTTAGTTTGTTGTGGCTCCAATTTCCACCACCACTTTTGTTGCTCCTCTAATTACACCTATAATTGAACAACAGAAGGATAAAGATGCCGAGATAAGAAGGTTGACCAACCAAATGGTGATGTTAGAGAGGCAGCAGGCGTAACCCAGCAGACCATATCAATCATACAATCAGACATATCAACAAAAAAAACCTCCATACCAAGGTAATATACAAAGGCAGAGGTGGCCTAGTTATATCAGACCATTAAATGTTGTTAAACCTAATGCAGTAAGCTCCTTTGAACCCCTTGTGCCAATTTAAAACAACTTGGCCCAAGACAATGACTGGTGTTATCCTTGCAATCAGCCACATGACCAAAATTTGTACCAAAGTGGACAGTTCAGTCATGCTCTAAAAGTGTAAAACCAACCAACAAATTTAGAACAACAAGTTAGCATCAATCAGGGAATGGTTGGAGGCCAAGAACAAATACAAAATAATGCTACCTTGATGAATTGGACCCCTAATGACTATTATGGTGTAAATCAGGGTGCTGGTCCAATAACATTCAATACAAGGGAAAAGAGAAGAGCTACTAAAGATACCTTAGTACCTACAATTGGTCATACTCCTGTACCCAATGTGTCTCCAATAGTTACAACAAAAGAGAAAGTGTCTAAGACTCATTTAAGGCAGGCAGATTAGATTGTTGGTAGGACAGATTCAGTACCAACTGTGCAATTCCAATCTAATCAATAGCCAAAAATGATCCAACTGTCACTAAGACATCGCAAAAGGCCAATCTAATACCCTTTAGAGTAGTGGATCAAATGAAGAAGACAAATCTAAGTGTTACTATGTGGGATGCATTATTGATCCCAGCTCAAAGGAATCTTCTTCAAGAGGCCCTAATAGAATTTAGTTAGCCTAATGTGGAGTTGGTAAGAGAAAAGACAACTACCACAACAAACTTGTGCCAACCCAAGGAGGAAGCAAGCACAAGTAAAACCAGTAAGAACCCTCCATTTTATGTTTCCTTAATCATAGGCGATAAATTGTTGCATAACTGTATGATAGATTCTAGGGTGGGTACTTATGTTATGCCCAAAAACATAGTTGATAGGTTAGGCATTGAATATGAGCCCATGAACAAAGGGGTGGTGCAATTAGATGGTATTGCTGTTAAGACACTAGGTTCTATTAAAGGTTTGGAACTCACTCTGCATGCATGCCTTGGCTACTCTGTTTCACAAGATATCTCAGTTATTGTCCTCCCTGCATACTTTGGCATTTTCTTATCTAGGGATTTCACTGCTAAAATAGGTGGGTATTTGTCTTCTTATTGGTCCCACATGTTGTTTAGAACTAGAAATGGTACCGAGGTGACCATTAGGGATGATCCTATTGCAAATGATCATATAGAACCCTACTCTCCTAACCCAAACAACATATATTGCACAATCCATGAGTTGGAGGAGGATGACAATAGTAGGCATGAGGCTGCAACCCCTGTGGAGGAGATCCCAGATGTACTGTTGGATGAGTGGGCTAATTGCTTTCAGTTTGACACTCCTGATCACATAGAGAATATAGGGTTGGGTACTTATTGTATCCACGAAGAGGATGCCACCATCCCTAATATTGGAAAGGGAAAATCAAACCCAAGTGGGATATGGCAAATGTTTTTTGATGGCTCCAGAAGCAAAAATGGAGCCGGTGTTGGGGTGGTATTCATTTCACCCAAAAAGGAAAATTATTTCTCTCTATTTAGATTTCAGTTTAGCTATACTAACAATGTAGTTGAATATGAAGCCTTGATTTAGGGCATACAACTAGCACATAAAAGAGGAATACAAGTTTTACAAGCATTTGGTGATAGTGAACTTGTCGTTTACCAAATCATATCACGAAGTGCCTCAAAGAATGACGTACTCAAGTCATATAAGCATAGAGTCTGGGACCTGATTAAGGACTTTGATGCCTTCAACATTCAGGCAGTGCCTAAACAGAAAAACAAGGATGCTGATAGGCTAGCTATAGTTGGTACACAGTTTGACATTCCCCATAATGTCAAACAAAATTTAGATCATCATGTAAAGGTTGTTGTTAGGCTTGTAGTGCCTGATAACATTATAAGCTGGTAGGTATTTGAAAACGACCAGCAAATTGTGAATTTTTTGCAAGATGAGGCAGAGTTTGCTGCCAAAAATTAGTCAGTATTGCAAGAGCAATATGGTGACTAGGTGATCCAGCTAAAGACCAATAAGTTGCCCAAGAGATTGATCACCTTAGAGAGCATATTTGGTGTTGATGATCAACCTAAGAAGGAGAAAATGAACATGACAGTAAAAAATAGGACTATGAGGAAGTGGAGATTGCACATGGAAGCTTTCTAAAACATGGCCAGGTATGTGATCAAGCTGAGAGGCAAGGTTTTATTTAACTTTGTAATGAATTTAATGATTTAATAGCTTGGGATTATAGGGATTTGAAATTCTTTGACCTTGGATTAATCCAACATACCATTGATTTAGACCCTAATGCAAAGCATGTCCATCAAAAGCAAAGGCCAGTCAATCCCAAAATTGCGCCATTGATGAGAAAAGAGCTATCCAAGCTTATAGAAGCTAAAATTATTTATCCCATCAAACATTCCTCTTGGGTAGCTAATCTTGTTCCAGTTAGAAAAAAAAATGGGGAAATTAGATTGTGTGTGGACTTTAGAGACTTGAATAGGGCCTCCCTTAAAGACCACTATCCACTCCCTTCCATGGAACAGATCCTACAAACAATAGCAGGAGCTGAAAGGTTCTCACTCCTAGATGGCTACTCCGACTACAATCAGATTCTTGTAAAAGAATCAGACCAGTATAAAATGACCTTTACCACTAAATGGGGTACCTTGTCTTACCAAAAGATGCCTTTTGGGTTGACAAATGTTGGGGAAACCTTTCAAAGAGCAATGGATATAGATTTCAAAGGCCTAATCAATGATATTTTTTTAGTGTATCTTGATGATCTAATTGTGTATTCCAAGTGTGCAGTTGGCCATTTGGGTCATTTGAGAAAAGTCTTTGAAAGATGCAGGGAGTATGGCATATCATTGAATCCAAAAAAGTGTGTATTTGCTATCCCAAAAGGCAAATTGCTAGGACATGTGGTTTCCAAGGATGGGTTGGCCATTGATCTTGAAAGAACAAGTGCCATTTTAGCTCTTCCTCTCCCCAGTCACAAGAAAAGTTTGTAGAGCTTTCTGGGAAAGATCAACTTTGTGAGGAGGTTCATACCTAATTTTTCTTCAATAGCAAAACCCCTCACAGCTATGCTTAAGAAGAATGCTGCCTTCACATGGTCTAAAGAAGGCAGGGACAATTTTGAAGCTGTCAAGAAGGCCACTGCACAAGATCTTACACTAATAAACCCTAATTATGGGAAGGATTTTATCCTTTATGCCTTTGGAGGAAAAGAGGGTATATCAGTTGTCTTGACACAATAGAATGAAGAAAAATTGGAACAACCAATTACTTTCTTTAGCCAACCTCTCAAAGAATATGAGGTGAAATATGATTTTATTGAGAAGCGGGTATTTGCTATGGTGAAAGCCCTAAAAAATTTCAGACATATGCTTTCTAACAACAAAATTTAGTTGATGGTGAACCACCCTGGTGTAAAAGAATTCCTCTTAAGCAGATATATCAATGAAAAGAGAGCTGGGTGGATCACAAAAGTAATGGAGTATGATGTCAACATCAACATTACCAAGCTAGTGAGAGGCAAAGACATGTGTGAACAAATGGCAGCAGATGTCAAAATCCAAAGTGATGTTGTATGTGTCCAAGGGCAGGCACAACCAGCCGATCCCAAACTCCAACTGACTGGTATCATGACATGGGCACATTTCTACAGTCAGGAAGATGCTCAGATGGCTTGGATCAGGCCAAAAGAAGGTACTTCAAGCTCCAATCCATCCCTTATGTTATTATTGATAGTGTCTTATTTAGAAAATACATCAATGGAGTTCTTCTTAGGTGTATTACTCAGGATCAAATCTCTAGGGTCTTAGAAGAATTTCATAATGGCCCTACTAGTGGCCATTATTCTCCAAGGATAACTACAATCAAGATCATGAGAGCTAGTTATTAGTGGCCTAGTTTATTCAGTGATGCACATAGATGGATAAGGAAATGCAAAGAATGTGCATTATTTTCTCGAAAGCAGAGGTTGACAGCTCTTCCTCTTCATCCAATTCAAACAGATCGGCCTTTTGCTCAATAAGGTTTAAGACTTCATTGGCGTAATCAATCCACCTTCTAGTGCTAGCCCTAAGTGGATTCTAACAGCCACTGATTACTTTACCAGGTGGAAGAGGCAGTTGCATTGAGTGATGCCATAGAGGCATCTATTGTAGACTTCCTTGAGGGTATAGCTACAAGATTTGGTGTGCCATCCACCATCATTTTTGATAATGCCAAGGCCTTTATAGGCACAAAAGTCAGTGAATGGGCACTAAACTATGAGGTTTACTTGAAGATCTCATCCAATTACTATCCTCAGGGAAATGGCTTGGCTAAGTCCACCAATAAAAAATTGATCAAAATTATCAAGAGGATGGTGGAAGATAATCAGAGAACCTGGCACTCTAGGTTAAAGATAGCTCTTTGGGCTGATAGAATCACTCCCAAGAGGGCCATAAGCAATTCCCGTTTCATGCTTGTTTAGGGAAGGGAAGCAAGGGTTCCATTATCATTGGAATTGCTTTCTCTTGAGTTGGCACATCAGCTGGAACTAATGGAAAATGATTCCACGACAATCAAACTTGTAGAGTTGATGGAACTTGAAGAGAAGAGGGATACTGCTATGAAGACCCTTGAAGCCTATTGGTTAACGGATTTGTCACCTCAATTTATACTCCATTTACCCATGACAGTGATAGCCTAACCAACAGTTGAGTCACTTACAATTGATAGTTGCAAGTGCTCTTTGCTTATTTTACAAGGCGCAGCTACCTTTGGAAGATATGCAATGAATGAGAAAATAGGGTATGCTTTTGACCAGAAAGAAGAAAAGGTTCACTACCATCTACCCATAGCCATGAACTAGACGTGAAGATTGAATTTGGAATGAGGTGAATGCAAAATGAATGACACAAAGTTCACATATTCTACACCCACGATGAGAAACAAAAATGAATGAGCAGTAAATTCCCCTTTCAATGAATGAAATAACTTGAATTCACAGATTCAAAGATAAACATCTACACAATTCAGTATAGCAGATAATATGTATTGAAGGAAGATTACAAAGACATACAGAACTTTGCAATAAGAGAAAATATTAATAAATTCAAAGATTCATAAAGAATTTCTCTTATTCCTCCAGTACAAAATATGAGTTCACAGACTCTACCCTCTGTTACAACAAACTGTGCTGAAAAAGAAAATAAAACTATTTTGATGCTTCCTTTGTTCTCTAGCTGAAAAATCCCTTCCCAAAAAAATGGGCATCCGATGAGTATTTAAAGGCTTTTTCCTTCTCCCACCATAACAGACTCTTTACCAAAGAAAACTCCTCCTTCGTAACTACTTCTTGGAAAGAAATAAGAATCCCTTATTTTCCTCCCGTAACTAATCTTTAAGGATCCCTCATAACAAATAAAACTCATTCTTCATAGAGTAACTCCTTTTTGAGAAACCATCGCTTCGCATTCCTTGTTGTATGATTCATACTACTAGGCTGAGCAAGTATGCTATTGTACAACCATCCCCATGCTACTGAATTGTCAAATTGTTGTTGATTACTTATTGACTCTTCAATTGGTTCTTTACCAAAACATAAACTAAAGACCACTATATATGCGAGAGAATTCCCTCGATGAAGTAATGTCAATGAGATCTGTCTTTGGAGTTGAAGCCCATCTTCCACGAACTGTATCCAAGGATGCACTCATGAAAGCAATAGTGTAGTCCAAATCACTTCCCGTTGGTATACTACTTGTGTAAAATGAATCAGCAGCTTTAGCTTGTCTACGTATTGTAAGAAAAGAAGACAGGCTTCTGCAAATTTCCAAAACTGCTATTGATCAATTGTTGATACGGAAGTCTCATTATGCTATTCTTGGTATGTCTCTGCAGATAGACAGAATCATGCTGCCATTTGCATTTACTTTTTCACTCATGACAGACTCATCCCTACCAACCTTAATTGAATGTCATGAAAGTGAAATTGACCATCGAATAGGTTTGGCATTAGCAAACATGCTCTAGACTTATACTGCGAAATGTATTTAGTGAAGGTTTCTAAATAATTCCTGCAATCATATCCTGTATACCCTACAATCATTACCTTAAATTAGAAATGTTCATTCTTTCTTAAAATGGGATGCAAATGAGGACATTTTAATGGAAGTTTCTAACACCTTTTCAACAAATCCATTTTGAGCAATCCTTCAATCATTGCAGTCCAATGAGATTATTTCCCTTTTTGAGGCATTCTACAAAATGGCACACATACTTTTAAGGATGCCTCCATATTTCACAAACCTATAGAAAATGGTTTTATACCTGCTGATTGCATTTGATTGAGGAATTCTACAATGTTTTCAACAAACCACTTTGTGCATTATCTGATGTCATCGCATTTCAGGAGATCACAATTTATTGAAATACATCGTAAATAGCTCATATGCGATGTCTAAGCTTTCGTATCATACATTTCTTCAAGGAAAAGGTTTGTTCTCAAATCTGCTTGGATGAACGTCCATGTGCCCCTCTATTACAGTCTAAGGGTTGGGATGATGATAGAAACGATCCCATGCCATCCATTCATACAAACAACGTGAGCTTCAAAAGGATGATTCCCTTTGTGTCAGTAGAGAATTAATATGCTATTCACCTTTGCACATATTTTGCATCCTTCACATCTTTGTGTGCTACATTCCTTTGAGGCAATTTGTCAAACGATTCACGGCCATTGTATATGCTTTACGCTTCCATTTACCTAGCTCTTCAAGGTTCGTTCAATTGTTTAAAATTTCCATCGGCAATTGCAATATACAAAAAATGTGCTTTGTGTTGGGAATTTTACTTGAACACACATCTCGAAAGCACTGAGAACATCAACATCTACAAATAGAGAGGCTTTGTTTTTACACTTCCAGGAAGATTGCAATAATGAATTTGCATGAGTTTTCAAAAACCTCTACAAAGAATTCATTTTATGAATATATTGCAGTCATTGACGTCCACAAAACTGCAATACTCTTTATCATTTTAAACTGTAATGTCTAACAATGATCCTTGTTCCATTATGCTTTGCTGGTGTCCATATGTTGTTCGCATGCTCTATTTGAGCGTTGGCAGAGAGGATACTGAGAAAGATTGTGGATTCTGGTTTATCACTTGCCAATTGCATTTGCCTTGAAGTTCTTATGCACATCCTGCAGTTATCGCGGTCCATGAGACCACATTTCTTTGAGCATTTTGTCCAGCAGTTTACGTGCCTTTGTAAGCTTCCTCATTGCGCACACATGTTTTCCAGGGCATTTCAAATCATAATATCTACAAGGAAGAAACCATCATTCTGTAGACGTCTCTAACTGCTCTTAGTGCTCTCATACAGGCTAAGGGGAATGTTGGCACTGGTTGTGGAACTATATTTTCTTAAAAGTCTGAAGCCTTATCAACAAATCTCTCTTGTGAACATTTTGCGACCATGGTGTTCTGCAAATAGTTTTGGTACCTCTGTCTATGCTTCCACATGATGTATACATATCTATCTGAGCATTTTGTATTGCGAAGATCTCCAACTTCTACAACATGGGCAGAGAAGAGTGTTGACCAAAATGTCACGAAGTCTCTCATATTGAGAACTTCAGAACCACGGAGTTGGGAGTTTAAGAAGTTTTAGAACCTTGAGGACATGCGACAACAAAGAGTTGGGGCTCTTAAGAACTTTAGAACTCACTTGCAATTGGTAATTTATGGAGTTCTAACAAAACACCTGACATCAATAAAGGGATGGCTCACTTAAAATTTCAAAAAGCTAATGGGACCCACCCTAAGGCTTCATATTAGGATTTTGGAATTAATTTCTTTCTAAGCCATCGACCATAATAACATGTTAACTTCACCTTTTACAAACTTTGGGGAAATTACGAATTGTTTCACTAAAATTTACCCGTGAATAAACTTGAGGCCCTTAGATGAAAAATTCCATAACTCCTACATAACAGCTCAAATTTGCATGAAATTTGGAAAGAATAATAATTGGACATAGTAAAGTAGAACCCAGAAATCTTTTAGGTTCCAACAATTGAAAAGTCAAATTTTTATCTAGTTTGTGAGCCATGGATGATAAAAAGAAACGTTAAAAATCTTACAATTAGCAGAGTGTTCTGGCTTAAAAACTGGTCATATTGTGTGGAATGAGGTTGATGTTAGGCCCATAAAAGGAATTTGTACCAACTCTCATGGATTCACAAAAATAATTATTTTTTGGAATGTGGCAGGTTAAGGCAGACAAGGGGGAATGCACTAAAAATTTGAATTTTTTCTTAGGTTCAAATTTTGAGGTAACAACGGGCTTTGATTGGGGATGAGGACTGTGAAGGATGAAGCAAGGAACCCAGAACCTCATGCATAGATCAGTGCATAAATCCATTAGGCAACAGAGTTAGACAACACAAGAGACAAAAGAGCCAGAGCAAGCCAAAAATGGGGCAAGAACAGGAAAGGAAACAAAGCACTACCAGCACAACAAAAACTCCTAACATGTACATGGTCATGAAGACCCTACCTCAGATAGCTCCAACATGGTCATGCAAATCCATTAATTGGCTGGGAGAAATAGATGCCTGTGTGGAATAATGGTTGATAAATGAGATGTCTGCAAGCAACCAGCTTCCAACTGGTGACCACCATGATCAAAATGGTAAGAATGGCATCACATAAAGACCTCTTAGATGTGACTTCAAAAAGCCACTCTTCATTGTATGCTTCTTCAATTGGATGACTCATGTCAGCATTGCCTAGCACATAATTACTAGTATATGTCTGAATGACCTCGTGTATAATGTCAGAATGCGTCCGATTTTGCAAGCACAGAGAAACCAGCCCTCGGATTGGACAACCCACACATAGATCATGAGATAAAAACCCTTCTTTGTATGTGGAAGTAATTGCATTGTTTAAAAATTTTGGGCCCCAAATTGTAGAATCATCTTTCTCTACAGCAAACAAATTAATATCCCAAGCCTGAAAATAATTTGTTGAATCACTAGAAGACAAATCATTAACCATTTGTGTCTCATACAAAACTAAAAATAGATCAGGTTGAAAATCCGCATTGCAAATAATATTTTCGTGTTGCTGAAAATCATCCCTGACTGAAACAAACTCCTTTGACTCAATAATTTCGTGACTCACTAAATCATTCTCATTTATAATTTGCAAATCAGACACAATGACCTCTTCTCCGCATAGAAATTCATCCTCAGATGCATTAAGGCACCAATTTGGGATATACACAATATGAGGCTCATCACATTGGTCTATTTGATCACTTGTAGCAAATCCATTATGGCTACTTTCAACATTATTTTCCAGATTTTGTTTAAAATTTTCAATATTCAGATTTTCAAAGTGAAAGGATTCAAAAATACAATTATTTCTAACCTCTTGTTGTAGCCATACTTTTGTATCGCTTTGCTCAGGAAACTTGAAAACTTCATATTTAGCTTGCATACACTTTGGAGAATGGATATCCAACACCTCATCTTCATGTTGTGTATCTTCAAATTGGTCTTCATTGCTGGTAAAAGTAAATACCTCTATTTCTGCAGTAGATAAGGATGACAAAACAACAATATTTGCATTGTCCTCTTTAGAATTTGCACCATGGGAGGATGGTTCATTTTCTTCACCACTTGAGGAGCTTTTAGATTCATTTTTATCTCCTTCATAATGTGAATAATATGCCTCATTTTTTCTATTCATATGAGGTTTAATTTCTGCAACACTTACCTCATCTTTACCAAAATGTTTTGGATCAAAAACAAAGAGATTAAGATATTCAGTAGAAGGAAGTTGCATGTATTAATAGTTCATAGGCTTGGAAACTAATTTTTGCATGATAGGCTTCCTCATAGATTCATATTTCAAATAATCTATAGCCTGATTTGCTTTCCATAACCCACTTGTAATCAAGTCACCTTCAATTTTCACAGCCTCTTGTTGAGCAATTTTAATATCATTAACTTTACTTCTTTTTAACTCAAATTGAACATCCAGATGCAGAGAGGAAATAAAAATGCAAAGATGAAGTTACTTACTTGGCTGAGTGTGGGAGGGAATGTTTATGAGCAACCGGTTGAACCTATCCACAAAGTCTCTAATGGATTCACCCTTTTGTTTTTGAATATTGAAAACTGATTCAACAAAGCAGCCTCATCCACATGGCCTTTATATCTTCCTAAGAATTTTTTCTTCAATGAATTCCAATCAGTAATGCATTTTTATTCCAAATAATAGAACCAATCTATTGCAGGCCCGGTAAGAGATTCAATAAATAATCTGACAAAAACATCTTCTTCACTTACCCCCAAAATGCCACATGCAACTGTCAATGCCAAAATGTGTTCTTCAACATCTTGATGGTTTTCTCCATTGAATTTGGAAAAATAATTTCTTGATCCTTCAGGCAATGGTGAATATATAGGCAAAGAAAGAGGCCCAAAGTGATTTCCCCATGGCTGGGAAGAAATCAAGGCCATAGTGCAAATCTAAAAATTAAATCAGCAGTAGTCTTTGCTGGAACAGAATATTTATGAGTACATTTCACTTCATAGAGCTGCCAACTTCCGTCCTCTAGGAGGCACCTTTAGATTTCTCAGAAAATAATAACATCAATCTTCAATTTTGAATCCCCAACAGAGTCACCAAAAATCTGTTGGTTAACGGATTTGTCACCTCAATTTATACTCCATTTACCCATGATAGTGACAGCCTGACCAATAGTTGAGGCACTTACAATTGATAGTTGCAAGTGCTCTCTGCTTATTTTACAAGGTGTAGCTACCTTCGTAAGATATGCAACGAATGAGAAAATAGGGTATGCTTTTGACCAGAAGCAGAAAAGGTTCACTACCATCTACCCATAGCCATGAAGTAGATGTGAAGATTGAATTTGGAATGAGGTGAATGCAAAATGAATGTCACAAAGTTCACTTATTCTACACCCACGATGAGAAACAAAAAAGAATGAGTAGAAAATTCCCCTTTCAATGAATGAAATAACTTGAATTCATAGATTCAAATATAAACACCTACACAATTCAGTATATCAGATAATATGTATTGAAGGAAGATTACAAAGACATACAGGACATTGCAATTAGAGAAAATATTAATAAATTTAAAGATTCATAAAGAATTTATCTTATTCCTCTAGTACAAAATATGAGTTCACAGACTTCGTCCTCTATTACAACAAATTGTGCTGAAAAAAAAAACTGCTCTGATGCTTCCTCTGTTCTCCAGCTGAAAAAATCCCTTCCCCAAAAAAATGGGCCTCCGATGAGTATTTAAAGGCTTTTTCCTTTTCCCACCATAACAGACTCTTTACCAAAGAAAACTCCTCCTTCTTCGTAACTACTTCTTGGAAAGAAATAAAAATCCCTTAATTTCCTCCCGTAACTGATCTTTAAGGATCCCTCATAACAAATAAAACCCATTCTTCATAGAGTAACTCCTTTTTGAGAAACCATCCCTTCACATTCCTTGTTGTATGATTCATACTACTAGGCCGAGCAAGTATGCTATTGTACAGCCATCCCCATGCTACTGAATTGTCAAATTGTTGATGATTGCTTATTGACTCTTCAATTGGTTCTTTACCAAAACATAAACTGAAGACCACTATATATGTGAGAGAATTCCCTTGATGAAGTAATGTCAATGAAATCTATCTTTGGAGTTGAAGCCCATCTACCACGAACTGTATCCAAGGATTGTAATGTGCCGTACCTGTTGGTATTTTTTGAATCTTTATTTGTGTGATTTTATTATTATGTTGTGTGTTCTTTCAGATAGACAGAAGATGCAGAAGGGGTTTTATGTTTTCCTGCAGATGTAGTGCCGGAGCACACAATGTATTGCATATAATAGAAACCCAGAAAATATACAATGAATCTGAAGAAACTAAAGACAACCCAGATAGTAAAATAGCCAGAAAACAATTACTATCACATACCCATATAAAAATATGCAACTTGGTACAGCCGCCGGAAATGGACCAACAAGTGGGTATGGCTGGAAATACATCAAATCTCCATAGAATGTCACAAATAACTCATACAAAATATAAGAGCAACAACTAAGGCACTAATCACCTCCCAAAGACCACGAATGAGTAGTAGAAACAAAGAAGGAAGCTTCCCTACAATACCTAATAACACTCCAAAACTCCTTTTTATGCAATACGGCCAAGCTTGGAAAGTACAGCCAGCAATGGGAAAGGTACAGCAGCAAGGAACTACTTCAAACACTCTGATTTCTGCCTTCTATACCATCCATTATCAGCTTATAACAGCAACAGAAAAAGATCTTTCAATCAGCACAATAAACAACCTCAAATGTCTCCATTTCAGCACATATGTGAATGCTGAATACATCCACCGTCAATGGCACCGTTGGGTGATCTTTCACACCTATGGGATACCGTCACTAATGGAGGTTTCCATCTCCAATAGCCTGATACAATTTCTCAAACTCTAGAAACCCTAGCAGAGCTCTCACAAGCAAATATCATCAACATAGCATAAAAACAAATGAGCTCCAAAAGACCTTTTTATCTTCCTCCAAGATAAGCGTTGGGCAATTAGGAGGGAAAATAACAATTAATTTCACTTTATGTCTCCTAGGGATGGAGAATAACAACTTACTTTCACTTTATGTCTCTATTTCATTAATTTCACTTTTTCTGGCAAAAATATAATAAAGTCCATATTAATATAAATTAATAAATCTTCGGACTTTAAAATAAGTATGAAGACAGTGTCGAAATTCACTGATCTTTAGCTCACCGGAAAGATCTCGGCGAAACGTATCGGATCCAACTTTGAAAATCCTAAACTGACATAGTACCCGAACTTACTAAAAATAGTAAGTAACGGCCAAGAGCCCACTGAACCAACCACGAGGATGCCAACTGGATCCACTAAATGCGAACCAAGACTCTGTCACTACCAAGGACCTCCAGAGCCAAACTAACCACAGTTCTCTAACCAAACTGCTAGCCCACGGGAACTCCATGATGGACTAACCATGTGTCTAGAAGGGGACATTACAGTCCGCCCTCCCTAAGATTTCTTGCCTCAAGCAATCTCAGCTCAAGATACTCCAGAATCCGCTCGTTCTCCCACATAGCATCCTCAACCGGCAGGTTTTTCCATTTGACCAGGTACTCTCTGATAATCCTCCTCCTCAAATTGCGATCCCTGGTGTCAATGATTGCCTCGGGTACCAATATCAACTTCCCCTCATCATCAAGAGGAGGCAACTCAACTGAAGGTGTCACATTGTGCCCCAGTGCCTTCTTGAGGCGAGAAACATGAAACACATTATGTACCCTGCTCCCTGCTGGTAACTCCAACTCATAAGCCACTTCACCAATCCTCCTGGTGACCCTGAAGGGTCCATAATACCGTGGCTTCAACTTCTCCGCTCCACTCTTCTTGAGAGTAGATTGCCTATAAGGCTGTAGCATGAGGTAAACCATGTCACCAACCTCAAATGATCGCTCAGTCCTCTGCTGATCTGCATATTGCTTCTGCCGATTCTTAGCTTTCTGTATGTTTTCCTTCAATGCCCTCATGATATCCTGACTCTCCTGAAGGAAGTCTTTGGCCTTCAGCACCCTACTATCACCAAACAGTAGATCAACAAAGCTCGGTGCCTCATAACCATACAATGCCATGAAGGGTGACATCTGAATGGACATGTGGTAAGTGGAATTGTAGCAATACTCTCCCATGTGAAGCCACTTAACCCATGCCTTTTGCTGCCTTGAAACATAGTTTCGGAGGTATCCTTCCACCCACTTATTCACTATCTCTGTCTGACCATCAGTCTGGGGGTGATAACTTGTACTGGGTGTGAGCTCTGTCCTTGACAACCTGAAGAGCTCCTGCCAAAAATTACTGAGGAACCTGCTATCCCTGTCACTGACAATACTCCTAGGCAACCCATGAAGTCGAAAAACCTCACGAAAGAACAACTCTGCAACCTGAGCTGCAGTGTGAGTGGTAGGAATAGCAAAGAAGTGTGCATACTTCGTCAATCTGTCCACCACCACATAAATGCAATCCCTACCTTGGACTCTAGGTAACCCTGTGATAAAGTCCATAGAAATGCTGTCCCACTTCCTGTTAGGAATGGGTAGGGGCTGCAATAAACCTCCTGGAAGTGAGTGCTCTTGCTTGTTCTGCTGACATATTGGGCACTCTCTTACATACTGTATCACCTCAGTCTTGAGGCCCTTCCAGGTGAACCTCTCTCTGACCTGTCTATAAGTTTTGAAGTATCCTGGATGTCCTGCCATAGGCAAGTCATGAAATGCCCTCAAAACTTTTTGCTTCATCTGTGAACCCGACACCAAGAAGATCCTGTCCTTGTAAATGATCAAATCATTTACCACTATGTACCTGTCATCTTTGATGGTGCCATCAATCACCCCAGTAGCCCACTCATCCTTGGCATACGCTGCTAAAATCAACTCTCTCCAATCATCAGCAATAGCACCTAGTGTACACAAATGAGGCCTCCTGGATAACGTGTCGGCAACAACATTCTTCTTTCCCTTGACATAAACAATGTCAAAGTCGTAGGCTTGTAACTTGCTGACCCACTTCTGTTGCCTCTCACTCAAATCCTTCTGCCCAAGGAAATGCTTCAGACTGTTGTGATCCGTCTTAACCACAAATTTGCTGCCCACTAGGTACTGTCTGAACTTAGCCAATGCATGCATGATGGCTAACATCTCCTTATCATATATGCTGTAACTCCTCTCCACACCCCTCAATTTCCTACTCTCGAATGCAATGGGGTGCTTATCCTGCATGATTACTGCACCAATGCCTATGCCCGAGGCATCACACTGTAGCTCAAAGGGTTTGCTGAAATCAAGAATGGCTAACACAGGGCAAGTACTCATAATCTGTTTGAACCTGTCAAAACACTCCTGTGCCTTATCAGACCAACTGAAAGCATCCTTACGAGTCAAATCAGTAAGGGGAGCAGCTGATTGAGAGAACCCCTTCACAAACCGGCAGTAATATCCACAAAGGCCAAGAAATCCCTTAAGGTATGAGAGATTCTTCGGCGGTGGCCAGTCCACAATTGCCTGAATCTTTTCCGGGTCTACCTTCACACTACCAGCACTAATGATATGACCCAAGTATAGCAACTCAGTCATCCCAAACTCACACTTTGACATTTTGGCATACAATGACTCACTCTCTAAGATGCTCAGCACAATGTCAATGTGTTTCAAATGCTCTTCCCATGTCCTGCTGTAAATTAGTATATCATCAAAGAAAATCAGCACAAATCTCCTCAACTGCTCTCTGAACACCTTGTTCATACAGGACTGGAAGGTAGCTGGTGCATTGGTCAAACCGAATGGCATGACCAGGAACTCAAAGTGCCCATAATGACACCTGAATGCTGTCTTCTCCACATCCTCATCCCTGACCCGTATCTGATGGTAACCAAATCTCAAATCAATCTTGGAGAAGTAACAGGCTCCGTGCAACTCATCGATCAGTTCATCGATTCTGGGAATCGGGTACCTATTCTTGATTGTTTTCTTATTGAGTTCCCTGTAAGCGATACACATTCTAAGAGTCCCATCCTTCTTCTTTACCAATACTACGGATGATGCAAATGGACTCTTACTAGGCCTAATGTGTCCCATCTTGAGAAGCTCTTTGATAGCCTTCTCGATCTCATCCTTATACCTCTTTGGGTGCCTGTAAGGTGTCGTGATTACTGGCTTAGCACCCTCCTCCAACTCGATCACATGCTCAAAACCCCTATTAGGAGGTTTACCTGGTGGAATATCACTAAACACTTTGGTGTGTTTAGTAAGTATAGACTGTATGTCAGGAGGATACACATGCTTCTGCTGATCTACTGCAGGCATCACCATAACCTTGGCTGCCCACTCCACCTGATCATGACGAATCAATCGCTCCATCCGCTTGAGAGAAACAACTCTCAATCCCCCATCTGAAATGCCTCTGAGCACATGTCTAACTCTGTCCACCTCAAACTTCATTTCCATCGTCCGCAAGTTGAGAGTGAACTCCTCAATATCATTCAACCACTTCATACCCAACACAACATCCATCTCACCCATACCGACAACATAAAATTCTGATTGGCAAGTGTATCTGTTTAGCTGGATTGATAGATTGGGTATCCTCCTAGTGCAGGTGAGTACAAAACCGTCCACAACCTTCACCTTAAAGCCCTCAAATTCCTCAGTTTTCAGCCCTCTCTTGGCGACCAAGCCCTCGTCTATGAAGTTATGAGTGGCACCTGTGTCAAGTAAGGCAATACATCGCTGCCCGCTCAGTACCCCTCTAATCCTGAATGATCCTTCCTTCTGAATACTCGTGATACGGGCTGTGGGTTAGCTAGATCATCCTCTCTATCTGATGCTTCCCTTGAGCCCTCTGATTCTCCACCCTCAGCCTCTGAATGGTAATCCGAGTGGGGTTCCCCATCAACAGACTCGTCGGCTGAAAAGTACTCTAACTGTTTGGCTTTTCCTTGGACAACACACTTGTGCGTGGGATCCCAAGGCTCTCGACAATGAAAACAGAGTTTCTTTCTCCTCAAGTCATTCAACTGATCGCTATCCAATCTAGAAGAACTCTTATGCTGTTGTCCTACATCTCTCTGAAATGGTCTCCTATCCCTCTCCTTATCTTTCCTTGGCGGAATCCTTTGGATTGAAATTTATTCCTCCATACTGATGATTCCATGTCCCGGGCCTTCTTCATGGCCTCCTGAAGTGTAGTAGGGTCAAAACCCTTCACCCATCCGTGAAGTTGATCTGACAATCCGTCAATGAAAAGAACAACCAACCTGCGCTCAGTAATATTCGGAACCATAACAGATATATCCTAGAAATCAGCAATGTAGGAGTCTACTGATCCGCTCTATCTCAACTAAGTCAACTCCTTGAACTGTAACTCTGGGTCCTTTTTATCAAACCTGTCGATCAGTCTAGTTGTAAACTCCACATATGAAGTGACCTGATCGTGACCCAATGTAACCTTCCCGTTACTCCACCATTTGTGAGCAGTCCCCTCTAAGTGTAGAGCTGCATAAGTAATAGCGTCCTCCTCTGGCATGGGACTAATCTGCAAGTAGCTGTCCAATTTTTGGACCCAAGCTCTTGCGGTGGTCTTACCTGATCCATCAAAGTAAAGAAGTGTCATCTTACTTACTTTCCTCTGTAGTTCTTGGTTCTGTGATCTACCTCCTCTCCGAGGTCTACACCTAGTCCTCATTTCAGAATATTCAGCAAATGTCATCTCATTTCTAAAACCCTCACTGGATGCTCTCCAGTCCCTCAGAATCTCCTCCTGGAACTCTGCCCGAGTAGGATCCTGTTCAAGAACTTGATTCCTGGGAGCAAATATCAGAATACCAGGTCTATCTCTCGCAGTGAACTACGAAGCCCTATGGTGATTAACTGAAGCCTCATCATCATCTCTATCTCTGCACCTATCATCATGATACCTGTCCCCATTATTCCGTTCTTCCCGATTCCTATCACCGTTATGCTTGTCATTCCCATCATTCCTGTTCCTTTCTCCCCCATCATGTCTATTTCTATCACCATCCTGGTACCTATTCCTGTCACCTCCGTTGTATCTGTTTCTATCACCTCCATGGTATCTGTTCCTGTCACCTCCATTGTATCTATTTTTGTCACGGTGATTGTCTAAGTCATTACCCATCCATTCGATGGCATGTGCTAACTCAGCCTGTGCCTCTACCATCTCACGTCGAGACTCTCTCATCTCACGAGTAAGTGCGATCAAAATGTCACGCGCACTAAGTTCTGGTTCTTCCCTATCACCCATATCTCCTGTAGGACCTGTAACTGGTGGAAGCTCTCCAGAAAATGGGTCCGTCCGCGATACCTGAGAATCATCCTCAGTAGTGGCTACCACTATCTTAGTAGCTGACTCAAAAGGATCTATTACGGGTACTGGATTTTCTTGATTATTCAACTGCGGAGCCTGTGTTCCCTGTCTTGCCCTTGTACTTCTGAACGGATATCTATCAGCAGGTCGCATGTCTCATTTTACTTCTACATATCAAAACTGAACTCACAGGATGGCAAGATCTTTAGCTCTGATACCACTGTAATGTGCCGTACCTGTTGGTATTTTTTGAATCTTTATTTGTGTGATTTTATTATTATTTTGTGTGTTCTTTCAGATAGACAGAAGATGCAGAAGGGGTTTTATGTTTTCCTGCAGATGTAGAGCCGGAGCACACAATGTATTGCATATAATAGAAACCCAGAAAATATACAATGAATCTGAAGAAACTAAAGACAACCCAGGTAGTAAAATAGCCAGAAAACAATTACTATCACATACCCATATGAAAATATGCAACTTGGTACAGCCGCCGGAAATGGACCAACAAGTGGGTATGGCTGGAAATACATCAAATCTCCATAGAATGTCACAAATAACTCATACAAAATATAAGAGCAACAACTGAGGCACTAATCACCTCCCAAAGACCACGAATGAGTAGTAGAAACAAAGAAGGAAGCTTCCCTACAATACCCAATAACACTCCAAAACTCCTTTTTATGCAATACAACCAAGCTTGGAAAGTACAGCCCGCAATGGGAAAGGTACAGCAGCAAGGAACTACTTCAAACACTCTGATTTCTGCCTTCTATACCATCCATTATTAGCTTATAACAGCAATAGAAAAAGATCTTTCAATCAGCACAATAAACAACCTCAAATGTCTCCATTTCAGCACATATGTGAATGCCGAATACATCCACCGTCAATGGCACCGTTGGGTGATCTTTCACACCTGTGGGATACCGTCACTAATGGAGGTTTCCGTCTCCAATAGCCTGATACAATTTTTCAAACTCCAGAAACCCTAGCAGAGCTCTCACAAGCAAATATCATCAACATAGCATAAAAACAAATGAGCTCCAAATGACCTTTTTATCTTCCTCCAAGATAAGCGTTGGGCAATTAGGAGGGAAAATAACAATTAATTTCACTTTATGTCTCCTAGGGATGGAGAATAACAATTTTCTTTCACTTTATGTCTTCATTTCATTAATTTCACTTTTTCCGGCAAAAATATAATAAAGTCCATATTAATATAAATTAATAAATCTTCAGACTTTAAAATAAGTATGAAGAGGGTGTCAGAATTCACTGATCTTTAGCTCGCCAGAAAGATCTCAGCGAAACGTATCGGATCCAACTCTAAAAATCCTGAACCGACATAGTACCCGAACTTACTAAAAATAGTAAGTAACAGCCAAGAGCCCACTGAACCAACCACGAGGATGCCAACTGGATCCACTAAATGCGAACCAAGACTCTGTCACTACCAAGGACCTCCAGAGCCAAACTAACCACAGTTCCCTAACCAAACTGCTAGCCCACGGGAACTCCATGATGGACTAACCATGTGTCTAGAAGGGGACATTACAAGGATGCACTCATGAAAGCAATAGTGTAGTCCAAATCACTTCCTGTTGGTATACTGCTTGTGTAAAATAAATTAGCAGCTTCAGCTTGTCTACATATTGTAATAAAAGAAGACAGGCTTCTGCAAATTTCCAAAACTACTATTGATCAATTGTTGATACCGAAGTCTCATTCTGCTATTCTTGGTATGTCTCTGCAGAGAGACATCGTCATGTTGCCATTTGTATTTCCTTTCACTCACAATAGACTCATCCCTACCAACCTTAATTGAATGCCATGAAAGTGAAATTGACCATCGAACAGGTTCGGCATTAGCAAACATGCCCTAGACTTACACTGTTAGATGTATTTAGTGAAGGTTTCTAAACAATTCCTATAATCATATCATGTATACCCTATAATCATTGCCTCAAATTAGAAATGTTCATCCTTTCTTAAAATGGGCTGCAAACGAGGACATTTTAATGGAAGTTTCTAACGCCTTTTCAACAAATCCATTTTGAGCAATGCTTTGATCATTGCAGCCCAATGAGATTGTTTCCCTTTTTGAGGCATTTTGTAAAACGACACACATACTTTTAAGGATGCCTCTATATTTTGTAAACCTATAGAAAATGGTTTTATACCTACCGATTGCATTTGATTGAGGAATTCTACAATGTTTTCAACAAACCACTTTGTGCATTATTTGATGTCGTTGCATTTTAGGAGATCACAGTTTATTAAAATACATCATAAACAACTCATATGCGATGTCTATGCTTTCGTATCATACATTTCTTCAAGGCAAAGGTTTGTTCTCAAATCTTCTTGGATGAACGTCCATGTGCCTCTCTATTATAGTTTGAGGGCCAAGATGACAATAGCAACGATCCCATGCCATCCATTCATACAAACAACATGAGCTTCAAAGGGATGATTCCTTTCATGTCAGCAGAGAATTAATATGCTATTCACCTTTACACATATTCTGTATCCTTCACATCTCTACGTACTACATTCCTTCGAGGTAGTTTGTCAAATGATTCACAGCCATTGTATATGCTTTACGCTTCCATTTACCTGGCTCTTCAAGGTTCGTTCAATTGTTTAAAATTTGCATCGGCAATTGCAATACACAAAAAATGTGCTTTGTGTTGGGAATTTCACTTGAACACACATCTTGAAAGCACTGAGAACATCAACGTCTACAAATAGAGAGGCTTTGTTTTTACACTTCTAGGAATATTACAACAATGAATTTGCATGAGTTTTCAAAAACCTCTACAAAGAATTCATTTTATAAGTATACTACAGTCATTGACTTTCACGAAACTGCATTACTCTTTATCATTTTAAATTGTAATGCCTGACAATGATCCTCATTCCATTATGCTTTGCTAGTGTCCATATGTTGTTCGTGTGCTCCATTTGAGTGTTGGCAGAGAGGATACTGAGAAAGGTTGCAGATTCTGGTTTATCACTCACCAATTGCATTTGTGTTTCTTCTTATGCACATCTTGCAGTTATCACGGTCCATGAGACCACGTTTCTTTGAGCATTTTGTCCAGCAGTTTACGTGCCTTTGTAAGCTTCCTCATTGCACATACATGTCTACCAGGGCATTTCAAACCATAATATCTACAAGGAAGAAATCATCATTCTGTAGACATCTCTAACTGCTCTTAGTGCTTTCATACAGGCTTAGGGGAATGTTGGCGCCGACCGCGGAACTATATTTGCTTAAAAGTCTGAAGCCTTATCAACAAATCTCTCTTGTGAACATTCTGCGACCATGGTGTTCTGCAAACAGTTTTGGTACCTTTGGCTATGCTTCCACATGATGTATACATATCTATCTGAGCATTTTGTATTGCGAAGATCTCCAATTTCTACGACATGGGCAAAGAAGAGTGTTGACTAAAATGTCGCGAAGTCACGCATATTGAGAACTTCAGAACCACAGATTCAGGAGTATAAGAAGTTTTAGAACCTTGAGGACATGCGACAACAAAGAGTCGGGGCTCTTAAGAACTTTAGAACTCACTTGCAATTGGTAATTTATGAAGTTCTAACAAAACACTCGACATCAATAAAGGGATGGCTCACTTAAAATTTCAAAAAGCCGATGGGACCCACCTAAAGGCTTCATATTAGGATTTTGGAATTAATTTCTTTCTAAGCCATGTGGCCATAATAACACGTTAACTTCAGCTTTTACAAACTTTGGGGAAATTACGAATTGTTTCACTAAAATTTACTCGTGAATAAACTTAAGGCCCCTAGATGGAAAATTCCATAACTCCCACATAACAGCTCAAATTTGCATGAAATTTGGATAAAATAATAATTGGACACAGTAAAGCAGAACCCATAAATCTTTTAGGTTCCAGCAATTGAAAAGTCAAAATTTTACTCGGTTTGTGAGCCATGGACGACAAAAAGTAAAGTTAAAAATCTTAAAATTGGCGGAGTGTTCTAGGTTAAAAACAGGGCATATTGTGCAGAATGAGGTTGAGGTTAGGCCCGTAAAAGGAATTTGTACTAGCTCTCATGGATTCGCAAAAATAATTATTTTTTGGAATGTGGGAAGTTAAGGCAGACAAGGGGGAATGCACTAAAAATTTGAAATTTTTTTTAGGTTCAAATTTTGAGGTAACAACGCCCACCAAGATTAGGTCAAGAGGACCTTTGACAGAAAATCTACTGGCAGGACATTAAGTGAAGGAGATATAGTGCTGAAATGGGATGTAGAAAGGGCCAAAGATGGAAGACATTCAAAGTTTGATGCCATGTGGAGTGGCCCTTATATTATTACCAGTTGCAAGAAGGCCAATGCATTCCAACTTTCCAAACGAAGTGAAGAGGTTCTGCCCATCCCAGTCAATGGGATTCATCTCAAACCTTGCTTTTAGCATGGTTGTGAGACCTTGTAAATAGGTTAAATGTTTGCTTTCAATAAGTGCCCTTGCACTTTGCATCATTCTCATTAGGAGAATGCATGCTTGGTTTGTTTTTGTTTTGTTCCCAGAGGCATGCTCAGTTTATATTGACAACCCCTGTTCTTATTGCTAGCACTTTGACTTTGTGCCCAATGGACTGATAAGGCCTTTGGATCCCAGTGTTTAGTAGGAAAACACCCTTGCATAATTGCCAAAATGTTATCCTATTTTTCCTTCTTGTCAAATAGCCTAAGGATCCATTAAATCCTATTGTTTTCACCCTCTGGAATGCAAGGCAAAACTACCCAAATTGACCAAGTCCCAAAAATCCTAAGTTTTTCTTGTGTTTTCAGTGTTGTTGGAGTTTGGAATTCAAAGTTCTGATCTTTAGCATTCCATCCTTATCATCTCTAAACACTGCTCCTTCACCTTCAAAGTCGCCTAAGTATTCAATTTTTTTCAGAGGTCGGAGTTCGGACCTTCCCTCTTCTCCCTTTCTTTTGAAGCAGAAGGTCGGAAGGCCTGAGGGCCAAACTCTGACCCTTTCCTTTGTAAAAGAGGCTAAGTGTTCTTGTGTTAGAGTTCAACCATTTCCCCTTCCCTCTTCCTTTCCTTTTGGAAGGTGGAAGGCGAAAATCCTAAACCCCGACTCCCGATGGACACGTGGCATGATCTTGTGGCATTCCGCCATTCTGTCGAGCTCTTTTGGTGGGCCCCTCACCCGTTTGTAGAACCACAGAATGCTTCCACATGGTAGTAATGTCATCAAAAGGTGGAAGGCCTGAGGCCTAAATTCTGCCGAAACTTTCAAAATGTGGCTAAGTCCAAATTCTTGTGGGGCTTGGACTTCTCTTTTCCTTTATCTGCGAAGGCGAAGGTCAGAAGGCTCGAAGTCTGAACTCCGTTGATTTTAGTATTCCAAGGTATACACTAGAAGAGTCAGGGTTTCTCTCCTTCCTCTTCCTGATTGTGAAGGTGATAAGGCAAAAGGCCCGAACTCTGAAGTTTGATATGTCAGAGCTTGACCTTTTTGCCTTCTGAGGCATTTTCCACTATGCAGAACGCGACGGGACTGCTCAATGACCCTCCTAGTCACCATTAATGCATCTTTAGAGCTCAATTTCATGTGGGAAATGGATTTCTCATCCCCTCATGCTACTATTCCTCATTTGCATACAATTTATGTACTCACGACATGGGCAAACCTCTTGTTGCAATAGATTTGACATGTAGAGCCATGTGGGCGCACTCCAAGGACACTAGATGAATTTATTGCAGCATGGGTGATGGTTCTTTCTTGTTGACTTCTCATTCCACATCCATAGCTACTGCAGTGTGATTTGAAAAGCTATATATGCATGTTTCAAAGATGTATTTAGTTGTTGTTAGTTTTTTTCCTAGGTTGTTATGCTAGGTAAAATTCTTTGTTACTTCCAGACCTTGTAATGTACTTACAAAATGACTAGGTTTGATGTATTCTGCTTGTTATTGAGCCTTCGATGTCTTTGGTTCATCATTCAACTATGAATGTATGTGATTATTTTGTGTCTATTGCTCTGTAATGGGTTATTTACTCTTTGTAATGGTCATTTGACCTTCATGATCAATATATCTTTGATATTTTGCCTCTCCTGTACTTTGTCTCTGTGTTTCACTTGAAGTTGTGATCTATTTTTTGAGTAAAAAAGCTCCTTCATAGGTTATTGTCTTCTATTCGAAGCCTCTATCAAGGTTGCAAACCTGTGTGATTTCCTTTTAGTGTTGAGATCATTGTTGTGTTGATTCAGTTCAACTAATACACCTCATAACTCTGGTGCATCACCTTTTCTTTTATATATCCCTTTTCCCCTAGCAAGTTTAGCATTAGAGTTAGTTAATTTCTTTAAGCCTTAAGATTAGAAAAAGGAACCTTCTCTGGAGGTCTGATCTCAAAATTGCAAGGTCCCACACCTTGAGATCATTCCCATTGTGTCATTAGAATGCTTGGACTGTCTCCAAGAAGGGTGCAATTCTAAGTGATAACAGTAACATTAAACTTATTCTTCAAAGCTAAGAAATTAGAGATCCCCTCAATTTAATTCATCTTGACCTCCTTGGATTATATTTGTTAAACATTTAATTAATCATCCTTTTTTTAATTTTTAATTATAATTAAAAAGAATAGCATTCTTAACAAGTAGTTAAATTGTTATGCCTGGTAGTTTAAATTGGATTGACTTGACTTAATATTAAGTGCATGGCTAGTTCAAGAAAAATATGTCATTCTTATAATTGGGTTTCTAACTTGCCTAGGTCATTTAGATCTAGTAGCAATATTTATGATGATGTTGTTTGGATTTCTCATCTCCCTTTGGTTAACTTATCTAACAATCTTAAATGAGTATAAACAAGTCTAACATCTCTTATGAGCTATATGAGCTACAAAATCTAAATAAGTCAGACTCCATCATGCTCTATGTTTTAACATTTATATATATTGAAATTAACTTTAGAGATATATACTACTATAGACAACAATAGTGATAAATCCTTGATAATGTTGATGCTTTTTAAAATATGCAAGCAACACCTAAAAACATAACTTTATTATTATTTATGTTATAACCATAGAGGATATTTTTGATGTTAAATAGAATCATCACCTCTAAAAATAAGAGATTTCATATAAATTTGTTTTTTCATGCATATAAGATATTGTCATATGTAAAGGCTCCTATTTCAAATAATTATTTTGCATATGAAATTTAATTTTATAAAAGCCTTGGATGAGTTTGCATGACTAAGGGATTGCTAACAATTGATATTAGTTATTTGTGTATTATTAAATAATCAAGAAGAAATTTTATCCTATATGTCATGGAGAAAGAGAGGTCCATTTAGGGGCAATACTACAAGCTAAAAAGGTATGTCCAAATTGGTAAAGACATCTAAGATGACATTTTGATTCAATATATAAGTGTTTTTCACAACTATCAAAGGAGATTAGTATTTATCTAAAAACTATAAATTTCTTGGGTATAAAAGCACGCACTTGTAATGGGTGGTTTTTTCCCTAATAAACTATCCAGAGATCAAACCTGAAAAATGATAGCTCATCTATTGCTTTAATTCTATGGATCATTACTATATGTTTAGTAGGATGACTATTTCTTTTCCTTGTAGAAACACGTCAAAATATACATACTTATACATGAAAATTTCATATGATCTCCTTAAAAAAGATTGATCATTTTTTAAATATTGTCATAGCATATTATATGTTGACTCACTTATTAATTTAATTATGGGATTTTATTATTTGTACACCAGAAATACAATTTATTGACTATTATATTACTAACTATGTTTGTAACCTTATTAATAGGACATATACCTCAATCTATGTCTTCAAAATATGGCACAACTACTATCACATGGATGGAGTAATATTTAAACAACTATCTTTTATAGCTCTTTAATCAAAAGTTGACTACAAAAGTTGCTACAAAAGAATCAATGTGCTTAGGAGATTATTGGAAGTGTGTTTCATCTAGGTGCTATTACAAGTCCCATTTTATTATATCTCTAGGAGATTACTGAAGACTCCTATTTCCAAAAATAAAGCACATTTGAAGTTCATGGGCACTCCATTCAAAGGAATTTCTTTCCATCCTAATATTACTCTCCAATTATACTAGACTGATTATCAAATGGCAGAGATCTTAATTTCAAGAAGAATTAGACTAGGCTCCCAGTAAAATAAATAATATTAAACCTCAGTGCAGTACCAAATTCTCCAAATTCAAATCAATGCTTGGTCATCAAGGGGTAGTGTGCATGGCAATAGCACCTCTAGATGTAAGACCTAGGGAATAAAATAAGACCTTAGGCATTTTAATGCATCGAGATGTAAGGAGTTTCCATTGAGGGGGAGAGAGTGTGCTTAACAATGACAACTCTATGTAAGACCTAAAAGGCAAAAGGAAAGACCTCTAGGCATTATATATGGCTACTCCTTGCATTATATGTAAGCCCTATGTGCATATTGACAGTTCTTCTCTCTATAAATATTCCACTTGTAAAAGTATTGTATTATGTAAGACTTGATGAGTCAAATCCATGACTCATTTATTTCTTTATATTTCCTATTTCAAAAGACTTTTATAAAACATTATGTCATATACATATATACTATTATAATTATATTTGTCTCTTGGATGGATTATGCACATGTTTAGTATTCATTTCCTTTTGATGCAATCTCTTAGCTTATTTACTTGAATTACATTTTCAAAGTGCATATATCATGAATTGTGGTATAAGTAGTTTATGTTTGCATGAGGATTACGGTAGTGAGACTCCCAGTGGTCTTTGGATCCCTCCGAAGCCCCTTTTCCTGCAAAGAGCCTAAAATCCAGATGGCTCCAGATGTTGTTACCCTCCAATAGAGCCATCCTCCCTATTGGTGCCTGAATTGACTGTCAGTTTTCAAGCAAATTTTCATGCAGGCACCTTCCCAAAAAAAAAATCCAAAAAATTTTAAGTGTTGGCACCCCTTCAGTGTTTTGCAACATCCACATTATCTTTCTTGAGGAAGGGGTCATCATTGTCTGCCCATCGGCATAAGTTTACTTGTGTCTTGACAATCATATCAATAGCATGGTGTGTTCTTTGTATATCGCCAAGACTTTTGCCTATCGACGAAGGAGATTGTGGTTCCGCCGACAGTGTTGGTCATGCCGATGGGGGTATCTCAAGTGTTCATCGGCTAGACTTATATTATCGGCCAGTGTGTTTTGTGGTTTGCCGATAGAAGGAGGTCACCCCGATGGGGAATGCCATCGGGATGACCTTGTGTTCAGTCTGGCCGACAGGGGTGTAGACTTTGGCGATCGGCGAGACTATTGGGATCAGGCCAGCAGTTGGAGGGTCCGCCGATGGGGTAATGTTTGGCCGATGAGGTTTCATCGGCATGTGTTTGGCCGATGGAGGGATGAAGCCATAGTTCATCGGCAGGAGTTGTTATATCGGTGAGGAAGTTTCGTGCTAGCCCGATAGTTCTGGTCTGGCCGATGATGGGAAATGTGAAGTAGGCATCGGTGAGACTTGGTTAGTCGGCCAGAGGTTTTCTGGATGCTCTGATGGTAGTGGTCTGGCCGACGGAGGCTTGCGGAGGTGGAGTATGTAGTTTTGCATCGGTGAGACTAGTAAGGTCAGAAGGAGAATTATGGAGTAGGCTGATGGTTTGTGTCACAGCGATGGGTATTTGGCGAAGGGTTGTGTGTCAAGCGTGGCAAAACGCTCGACACCTATCATGTGTGTGACCATGTTTATGAACTACTGATGTGATCTCTGCACCATGCATGTGGGATTATTCCCCTGTGTATTTTTAAACTTTGAGCGAATCACTTTTGGCGGGAACTTCTGTTTGAAACGCAGCGACAGTTTCTGAGTGGCTGCGGGTGGTTGAGGCCCTTAATGGCGACGATACAGAGATGTGGACATTGGTACACATGATCAGGTCGCCTAATTTTTGAGTGAAGACCCCAGATAATGGCTCATGGCTCGAGGCCCCTCTTTGTCTACTGCATTAATATCTTCTGAGTGCCATTCCTTTGTGGGATCTGTATCTGGCGAATTTTGATATTTTTGCCATGTAATTAATTGCTTATGGTACACTATCTGGCTGTTATAAGCATATTGTGTTACCATTTTTTGGTTGTTGAAAGTTGAACATTTGGCTCTGTAATACAATACAGTTGGTTTTGGTTGCTCTGTGCAGCAAAACTTGTGAGTTTATGTATCTCCTATTGTATGTTTTTTGCATGAATCCGCTGATTTCATGGTTAGTCTTATATGAATAATGCTATGTTTGCATGTGTTGTGCTAATTCTGTCTCCAGTGTTGCATGTATCTTTCTTCTGAGTCCAGATATTTAAGGAATGTGTGAGACTCTAGAACATAGAATTCCTATGTTGAATGTCTGATCTTTTAACTTCTGCTCAAATGGTAGATTAAACTGTTTTCAGATTGAACATTGGGAAGGGTATACTGCAGTAGGGATGCCATAAGTATAGATAGCTTAACACTTTGTATTGGGAGATATCTGTAAGGCAGGTATCATATGTGTCCCCCTAAAATCTAGTTTTAGTTGTTCATGCATATCATTCACAGGTGTATGTCTACTGACTCCAGGCCCTGGACAGGCACCGATCTAGCTTTGTATTTGTGTTATATACCATGTCCAGTTTCGCATCCAAACATAAAATCAAAATCAAATTCTAAAACAACCATTAGGACAGTAGAATTAGTTTAGGATCCAAGTCCTCTATCTACAACTGCAAATAAGCCCAAAGCTAGCCCCTTTGCTCTTATCTTTCAGTTTTGGTCTACTTACAGGAGGACTTATCTGCTTTCTGTCAGCATCCCAGCCTTAGTATGCATATCCTTATGGATGTTGAGTAGGGAAAACCCCCTTAGGTTTTGCAGAGCCTGAAGAAGAAGAGGAGATAAAATATAGAGTCTATCTCCTACACTGTTGGCCCCTGGCCCAGAGATCCTGTTGATCATTGATGGCTACCTTGTAGGGAAATCTAGGAGTAAGAATCCAGTCTAGGAAAAAACCAACACTTCCCTCGAGTCGATGACTATTATAGGCCAATCCTATGGCTACCCAAAAGGTCCAACAACGCAAATATGACCCATGCCTCAATTAAAACAGTTATTATGACCTAAGTCTCCATGTCACTTCATTGTAATGACTAACCGAAATAGCAATTAATTGGCGTTAGTTCCAACTGAAGTCACTCCCACCAAGCACCATGCCATTTTAGGAAATCACTCGAGTTCGCCAACAACCAAGTCGATACAAATCTATGATCTTTAGTAATCCACAGTGGAATCATTAATGTAATAAATAAGCAACTAGCTTTAATTTTAGTTCATTATAGTTAGGTTTGCTAATAGTTATTTCATTTTAATAAAGTTTGACTGTATAAATATGAGCAAGTCGTCTCTTTAAGTTAGTTCCAGATTTTGATAGCAAGTTGTTAGTTCGTTTGTATTTCCAGTTGGAAGAAAACTCCTTGTTTTCTAGTTCTATATCCATGTCCATTTCTGGACTTTGATTTAATGCAAATGAAGGGGGAATTCTTCTGAAAGTTTGTTCAAGCTCAAAGGGTCGTCTCTAGCTGGGAAAGTAGGGCCCGCTTCCCCAAACTGGAGGAGATCACTCAGTATTTTATGCAATTCTATTTTGTCTTTCTGTTTAGTAATATTATCTGTGTATGTTAACTTTGTGATGTGTCCTCTCTTTTCTGTATAATTGTTTAGCTAATTGTCACCTGTAGGTTTGTTTTATAAATTCTAAAAATACCAAAAAATAGGATTGTTATTTCAACAACACTTATATATTCAGAGTGTTTCATTGTTGTGGTTGACAATGGATTCAATTACTTTGAAGTTCTATTTCAGCATTTAAGATAGTTTCCTTCTGGCAATTTAACTAAGTTTCTTTTCAAGCAAAGTGTGTTTATTTTTCTAGCAATTAGAATAATTTCCTTTCAAGCAAGTGTGTTTATTTCCAAAGCAATTAGAATAGTTTCTTTCCAAGTATGTGTGTTTCCTTTCAAGCAAATAGATAGTTTCCATTCCTTGCATGTGTGTTTATTTCCACAAGTTGAGTAAACCCGACTTTGTCCACCAACCACTGATTCAGATTTACTCCAAAATCCCCCACACTAAGAGTCTTATCGTACATCACTCCAGACACCTCTAGATTGATAATTAAATGATGATGAATTAATGAACACTACTACGACCTCATCATTTTTGGCACCATTGCCAATGAATAATCTACAAATCATTATAGGTTTAAGGTGTTGATAAGACTTCTTGAATGAGCACATTCCAGATTCATTAGTTTATGAGAAGGCCTAAGGACACCTTAGGTCAATTCATCAAACAAACTACAACTAGCACATATTTGGAACTTAATCATCTAAGTGATCAGGGATCTCCTATAACATCAGAATCTCCCATTCTCTTTGATACACCTTCTACAATGGGTGATAATGGTGATCATGAGGAGCCAGCTAACAATATAACATTCTCCTATCTAATCTCCATCACTCGAGAGAAATGAACTTCCCATGAAAAATATATTTCCTGCATTCCTACCCACCTTTCGAGGGAAGACTTCTAAAGACCTAGACTAATTTCTATTTGAATTTAAGGTCCTCTGCTAGACCTATGATTATGCCACAGACAACCAGAAATTAAAACTTTTTCCTTCCACTCTCAAGGAGTCAGCGCTCTGATGGTTCATGGGCCTGAGAGCAGACTCTATCTCTACTTGGGATGAAATGGAAACCACTTTCCTTGACAAATATCAAGATTATTGTAGAGTTAGGGATAGGAAAGATGAACTCTTTCACATGAAGTAGATGGAAGATGAAAATTTTGAGGATTATGTGGATAGATTCCTATTTGTCCATAGGAGATGTGGAAATAATCTAGATCAGGAATTAAGTAAAACAATTTTTCTGAGAGGAATTGATGATGAAATCAGGGAAGCCTTAAACCTAATGGGAAAAGGAGATATTAATAAACAAGATTTTACAGAAATTTTGGAAGTTTGTAGGAATTACTCTCACACTCGTGCAGGTAAGAGAATATTGAAGAAAGGCAGTACCAGTGATGTTACAAAAGTCATGGAAGAGCTAGCAAATTTAAAAACTAATATCTTGCTTCATCTGAATACCACTTTGGATGGTATGCAAGCTAGTAAAAGAAACACGAAACCCTTAGCCATTTATTGCCCTCGTTGTAGAGAAAAACATCTGCTTAGGGAGTGTCCCTTAAATTGAATAGAGTTATGCAAAATACGCGAGAAAAGTCATCCAACAAATGAGTTTAGCCTGCTCCCTAAAATCAAAAATAGATTGAAGAAGGTACCAACAGACGAGGAAGAACTAAATTTTATTGGCCAGAAACAACCAAATTATGGATTCAATCAGTTTGCAAACCAATATGCTCTAAAGGGCCCATCAAATTGGGGCACAACCTCTTGGAATGGACCTTGGGGAGGTCCACTTCCTCCAACACAAATTCCACCCTAGTGGGGACCAGCATGACCTCAGCCCTACTGGACAAATCAATCTTGGACCAACCCTTAGTGGCCAAATCAACAACAATATCAATAGTAGTGGGCACCTCAATATAACCAAGGAATGAGGCAATTTGGGAATCAACCTCAAGCCTTACTTCCTAGACCCTCACAACCTACAAACCTAAATCCAAGTGATCAAATAAATCAACCTCCAATACCTGCTCAACTAGTTCCCAATCCTAAAAACAATAGGCCACAACAACAGGTGTATAACACAGATCCAAATATAGCCACCCTGAATGTTGTGAAATAAATGACATCCAACTTCGATCTCAAAGCATTCCTATAAATATCCCTGTTGAGGAAGTCACTAAGGAAGAGGAAGTAACTCCTAATGTTGATAAACAACAAAAAGATGAGAAGACTGAGACAAGAAACTTGGAAGAAATTCCAAAGCAAACCTCTATTCCATTCCCAGAATGATTTAAACAAACTCCTCCAAAATCAAAGGAAAATTGGCTTGCACATGATGACTCACAGTTAATCAAGGAACTTAGAAAGATACATATTGAAGTTCCTTTGTTACAAGCAATAAAAGATATCCCTGAGATAAGACCATTAAGAGCTTATGCTTAAAAATTCCAGGAAGAAAATGAAAATTACCCAACACAATCCAAGTAGAAGGGAAACTTGTTGATGTCCTGTCAAGCAAGCTAATTCCTCAAAAATATGGGGACCCTGGAAGTCTTGTTATTTCAGTGGAAATAAAAGGAGTATCAGTCTCTAATGTACTGATGGATTTAGGAGCTGCTATCAATGTGATGACATCAGAAACCGCATAAGCTCTAGCATTAACACATATTCAACCAACATCAACTGTGTTACAGCTAATAGATTTATCTATCACCAAACCAGAGGGAATTCTGGAGGATATCATAGTCACTATCAATACCTGGGACTCTTTAGTTGATTTCCTCATCCTTCAGACCAGAAAGAAACATTCAGGGTACCCAATAATACTTTGTAGACCTTGGTTGGCTACCGCAGCAACCCTTATTGACTGTAGGTTAGGAAACATGACTATTTCAAATGGGAAAAAGCTGAAGGAACTTTCCATCTATCCCCCTTCCAAACCATTCTTACAATATGAGAATAAACCATGGATAGATGATCTAATGGATTCGGATGAAGAAGATGCCTCCTTGTTGGCAATGGTAACAATTGCAGAACATTTTGAAGAATGCAATGAGGAGTATAAAGAATTGGAATCAAATAATGAAACATTCTTATACAGTGTCGCCTAGCAAGAGGTCTCTAGATGGCTCCAGAGAGATCTGAAAGGGATCTTTCAAGGCATTCCACTATCCATATTCTAAACAGATTGCTTCCCACTTAAATTATCAACAAGCAAAAATGTTACACCAGATTGTGCCTCACCTTTATCTGCTAAATACTCTGTTAAGTCCTTACAAAGACCTTCTTTCTATTCATAATGGCACAAAGCAAATCACTGTACAAACTAACAATGTTCAACTCTCTATCAGTAGTTGGTTAACAGAAATAGAAGAAATTCGATTGACAAAACTGTTGCAAAATCATACCCAGGCTTTCACATGGAAATACAAAGACATGAGAGGAATCCAACCTAGTGTATGCGCACATCATATCTACACTAAATATGTCTATTCTGTTAGACAACCACAGAGGAGAATTAATCTAGCCTTGAGGGATATATTGAATGAAGAAATAGAGAAACTGCTACAGGTAGGATTCATCTACCCCATTTCTGATAGCCAGTGGATGTAGCCATTGGTTATAATACCAAAGAAAAATGGCAAGTGGTGAGTCTGCATTGACTATAGAGAATTGAACAAAGCCACTAAAAAAGACTATTTCCCACTTCCCTTCATCGACTAGGTGTTGGATAATCTAGCTGGTAGTTGCTACTTCTCCTTTCTGGATGGATTCAGTGGCTACAACTAGATCTAGGCGCTCCAAAAGATCAAGATAAGACTACCTTCACATGTCCATGGGGGACATTTGCCTACAGGGTTCTGCCATTCAAATTATGTAATGCACCAGCCACATTTCAATGGGCTGTGTTGGCAATTTTTGTTGATTTAGCCACTACATGTGTGGAGGTTTATATGGATGATTTCATAGTGCATGGAAAAACTTTTGATGAAGCCTTGAACAATTTGAATAAAGTTCTTGAAAGGTGCAAATAACATCAATTATCCCTAAATCATGAGAAGTGCCTTCTTATGATGACTGAAGGGATAGTCCTAGGTCACCACATCTCACAAGAGGGAATGCAAGTGGACCCCCAAAAGGTTGAAATTATAGTTCAAATTCCCCCTCCTCAAACTCAAACAGAAGTGAGAAGTTTCCTAAGACATGCTAGGTATTATCGAAGGTTTATTGAAAACTTTAGTGGAAAAGCTGATCCTTTGTTTACCTTGCTTAAAAAGGATTCTGAATTTAATTGGACACCACAATGTTAAGAATTCTTTGAAGCCATCAAAAGCGCCCTCATGACAGCACTAATCATCAAAGGACCAAATTGGAGTGAGCCATTCCATATTCATACTGATGCTTCCAATTAGGCCATTGGAGTAGTCTTAGGACAGACTACCAAATTTGGAGGGATGCATGCAATTTATTATGTTAGAAAAAACTTAAACCCTGCAGAGAAAAACTATACCACTACATAAAAGGAATTCTTAGTAGTAGTTTATGCAATCAATAAGTTCCGCCACTACATCATAGGCTACAAAGTTTTTATACATACTGATCATGCAGCTATTAGGTATCTGATGAATAAAGCTGTGGTAGGTGGTAGAATTATTAGGTGGTTGTTATTGCTGCAAGAATTTAATATAACCATTGTTGATAAACCTGAAAAAGATAATGTTGTCGTTGATTTTTTATCCAGATTGACTGTGCAAGGAAGTAACAAACCAGTGGACAACACATTTCTAGATGAACATCTCTTTGCCATTTCCATACAATTGCCATGGTTTGCAGATTTAGCTAACTATTTGGTTTCAGGAAGATGCCCACCACATTTCAATCAGAAGGAAATCAAGCGACTAATTCAAGATAGCTCCAGATACAAATGGGTAAATGGTATCTTATTTAAAAATTGTCCTGACCATGTATTGCGAATGTGTGTGCAGCAAACTAAAGTTTATGACATAATCCGAGCATGCCATGATGAACCTTTCGGTGGACATTTTTTAGCCCTCCGGAAGGGACATAAAATTCTGGGAGTAGGGTATTTTTGGCCAACAATGACCAAGGATATCCAACATTATGTTAAGTACTGTGACCAATGCTGGCCAATGGGACGTCCAACTCCTACCATAGAGATGTCACTCCATCCTCAAGTGGTTCTTGAACCATTTGAAAAATGGGGAATAGATTTTGTGGGGCTGATAGATCCAACTTCTAGAGGAAATCACTACATTCTAGTCTGCACCGACTATGCCACTAAATGGGTTGAAGCAAAAGCACTACCAACAGCAAAGGAGGAGAAGGTTGCAGATTTTCTGTATAAGCACATTTTGCAAAGATTTAGAGCACCTAGAGTCCTTGTTTCTAATTAAGGACCACAGTCCATGTCTACTATGATCAAAGCATTCTTGGAAAGATATCAAATCTATCACAGGAAGTCATCTCCATATCATCCTCAAAGCAATGGTCAAGTAGAAGTAATGAATAGAGAACCAGAGAACATCCTCACAAAAACCATTTCAGGCAAGAGAACAGATTGGGCTGAAAGAATGACAAAAGTTGTTTGGGCCTACAACACCACACAGAGGACCACCACTAATTTCACACCATATGAATTAGTCTATGGAAAACACCCAGTGTTGCCCATAGAATATGAGGTGGAAACATTGAGAACAACACTTGATGTTGGTATTGACTTAACTAAAGCACAACAACACATGATGATGCAACTAAACAGGTTGGATGAGATGTGGAGGGAAGCATTGTAACACACAAAGTTAATTCAACAGCAGAGGAAAGAATGGCATGATAGGCACATTATTAGTAAGCAATTCAAAAAAGGAGATTGGGCCCTACTATACCATTCAAAGTATCAAGATCTCAAAGGAAAACTACACACTAGATGGTTGGGGCCCTATGATATCTAGGAAACCTTTAGCAATGGGGTTGTTCAGCTAGTTCCCATTGATGGGGATTGCAAAATTCTTCTGGTAAATGGACATAGATTGAAGCTGTATCACAAACCAACTTCCAAAGAGTTCTTTGCAGAAATTTAGTCTCAGATAGAGTATTTCACCATGGAGGATCTCTCTTCCATGGGACTCATGTTCTAAATGATAATTATGGAATAAATAAAGTAGTAATGGTTGAAAACTAGAAATGGCGGCATTTTCTATGAGAAAACATATTAAAAAAAATCGGGCAAAGTTGAAAACCAGAAATGGCAGCATTTTCTGTTAGAAAACATTAAAAAATGGGGCAAAGTTGAAAACTAGAAATGGCAGCTTTGTCTAGAGGGAAGATTGAAAACCAGCAAATGGCAGTCTTTTCTTTGAATTTCCCATTTCCTTCAATAAAAATCCTTTTTGCAAATCTGCAGGTCTTTGTGTTGAATTTTTTTGAAAAGCTCCAAACAGCTCCTTATAGCTCCAGATGGCTACAGATGGCTCTAGACGAACATTGGTGAATGCTTTGTTTCCAAGGTATCATTGGGTGCTAGGTTATGTTGCATCGCGAAAAGTGATTCGTTAAAAGTTAAGTCGAAACCATCTTAGGGATGCGTACTATACAAAGGTATATTCCTACCTTGAAACTTGTATAATTATTTTAATATATGTATATATGCCACGTGTTTCCCCAAATGACCCAGATGTAGTCCTATTTTTCACACATGCTAAGGCAGTTGCATGAATGATGGCAGTTAGACAGGTGGCAACAACAGGATCATCCCCAGATCTTGTGTACCATGCAATGAGATGCAAGTACTTGGTCATAATGATAACAACATTTTCAATAAATGCCATAAAAAGTACTTTCTTGAGAAATAATGGTCATTAGTAATTATGACCATAAAAGCGAAGTGCATTTGAAAAGATGTGAGAGCTAGGGTTACTGGTGTCAGCTCCGGATACGAATGGAAAAGCAATTAAGGTGGCGGCTATGAATCTCCACTTCGCATGTTGCCACTCTGGTTTGAACCTTTGAAGTACGTGCCATGAATGCTGAAAAGATGGACAGGGTAACTGCCAACCTGTCTATCTTGCATGCGATTATTTCCTCACTTAAACCTGCCAATGACAACTCAAAATTCACATTCCTTCCTATCTTGAGAAACCAGAGAGAGAAAGAAGAAAAACTAGAGCTCCGTTGTGACATTTCTCTGTAAATTCAATACAAAATCAGTTGAGAAGATGGGAAACAAAAGGAAAGCTAAGCCAGAGAATGTAGTTTTTGACGATGTCAATGCACAAATCTTCTAGCAAGCCAGATGGTTGGAATTCCTGCAGAAGTTTGAGGAGTTTGAAGCAGAATTGGTCAATGAGTTCATCACAAAATTCCACCGAAACTTCACCATAGTTAAAGGGGTAAGGATACAAATAAACCCTACTGTAATTAGTCAACTTTCTAGCATACCAATAGTAGGTGTTGATTTGTTTTCAAGTAAACCATCATATGAGGAGCTAGTTCAAAATTTTCATGTTACTCTGGAACCCTTACCTCGATATGTTGTGAGTAAAGGAGCAACTAAAGGAATTGAGAGGACCAGTCTTCCGGACCCATGGAAGATTGTTGTCCTGTGGATCATTAAATTCTTTACATGTGATGGTCACTATGGTGCAGTTTTAGGGCTAGGAATGAGATTAATTACTCACCTGAGGCATGGGACCAATGACCCAAGATATTTGATAAATTTGCCTGCCTTCCTGGATACAAACCTAGTCAATATGATGACAAAAAGGAAGAACAAAGAAGGGTAGATTAACCACCCTGGCTTAATACATTTGATCGTGAAGCACCACTTCCTGCAGCAGGAGGATGGCCAACAAAAATGGGAGAACTTTCTTGCCTTGCAGCCTAGAAGGAAGAAGGTAAAACACCACACTTCCACTATCTCTGTTTCATGAGACCTTGTTGTACTGTCTTCCAAATCCCCTAAAGTTTAGTTTAGATGACTCCGGAGGGGGACAAAACAACATAGTCAAGCAAGTGAAGCCGTAGCTTCCACCCTTGCCAAGATACACCACCCCCATATGTTAGTTATTTCTTTAGATGAGGACATAGGAGAAGTAGAGCAAGGCCATATCGCCATCTCAGGTGAATATTCATCCCCTGTTGTACAAAAAAGAGAAGAAACTCATGAAGACAAGGGGACTGAAGAGACTGGCGATGGTGAAACTCTGGAGGAAGTTGGTGAAGAAGACACCTCTGAAGAAGCAAAAAAGGATATCTTGCAACGCAACCACAAGGGAAAGAACCCCTCATGGGAAGTTCTAAGGATACAATAGCCCAAGCAACTTGGCATGCCCTGGCTTTATCAAAAGTCAAGTTTGATTTGAGGAAATGCAGGGCACAATTAGAAGCCATGGCTTAGCATTTAAAAGCCAAGGAAGAGGAGCTTGAGAAGTAGAAGGCAAAGGCTGCATTGGAGAGAGAAGAAAAAAAGAAAGAAATTTTGGTTTTTAAGGATGTAGATAATCACAAGGCTATGGTGGCCCAAAAAGATATTTAGATCACGCAACTTCAGAAAAAGGATGCTCAGCAGACCCCTGCGCCTGCATCACTGAATGTCTATGCCCAAAAATTGTAGCTAACACTGGACAACATACAACTCAGAGGTGAGGTCATGAAGCTCTGGAGAGATCTTAAGGCCCTTAAAGAAGAGAAGGTGGTGGTGGAGAAAAAATTGGCTTTGGCCTGTGAAACAGGGAAAACCCTATTAGTTCAGCGCCCGCCATCAGGTGTGTATGCTCTGTTCCTCAGAGAGCAATTTTTGAGATGGAAATTACTAAGGATCAATTGCAATGTTCCATTTGATTTTGATAATAATAGAGATTTTGTTGAGTGTTAAATGCAAAATCCAAAGGACCAACAATATCTCTTGTGTGAGTTCTTCCAACATGGCCACATTATGGGACATGTCAATACTTCAATGCTTAATCTATATGTGGGAGAGCTCCAGATCCAGAGCTATCTATCTCTACTCAGGAATAATAGGTTATGGGAGGAAAGGATGGAATAATATAATGCAACAATAGGATCCATAGGGTTATTAATGAGACATAAGTGCCCTAAGACCGCATGGTTCACCAACACCTTCAAAGCAAATGTTTACAGGCAGGGCATCATAGATCAATATGTGAGGAATTTAAATTCTTATATTTTTGATTTCTTTACAATAGCAGGTTATCTTCCAAATGCTCAGTCACAGGCTGCATATTCAGATTTGAGGACATGCTTGATACTTTCAAGAGAAGGGAACCTGTGTCCCATGCAAACATCAGGTGGATGACTGACAAAGTAAGAAAAATGATACCCCTGATTCAGCAGAGGCAACAAAACTAGATTGGAATGAGGTTCAGGCCGCTATCAATTCTGATGCCAACTCCTTGCCTTAGTCACCCTCCAGGACACGCAATGAGAGAAGGCAAGTTCAACACATGGTTCAACAAGTTGCAGGAAAATGATGGATTCCAACCAAAGGGCATACAACTATTTCAGTACAAGGATGAGGGCTACAATTGCAGCACAATCATTGAAGGAAAGAATATACTTGATGAAGCAGATGATGTAGGACAACCATGAGGACATGGCATATTTTCAATTGGGGGGAGATGATGAGTTAAACCCATGACTCATTTATTTATTTATATTTCTTATTTCAAAAGACTTTTATAAAACATTATGGCATATACATATATATTATTATAATTATATTTGTCTCTTGGATGGATTATGCACATGTTTAGTATTCATTTACTTTTGATGCAATCTCTTAGCTTATTTACTTGAATTAAATTTTCAAAGTGCATATCTCATGAATTGTGGTATAAGTGGTTTATGTTTGCATGAGGATTATGGCGGTGAGACTCCTAGTGGTCTTCGGATCCCTTAGGAGCCCCTTTTCCTACAAACAGCCTAAACTCCAGATGGTTCCAAATGTTGTTACCCTCCAATAGAGCCATCCTCCCCTCGAGTCGATGACTATTATAGGCTAATCCTACGGCTACCCAAAAGGCCCAGCAACACAAATATGACCCATGCCTCAATTAAAGTAGTTGTTATGATCTAAGTCTCCACGTCACTTCACTTTAGTGACTAACCGAAATAGTTGTTAATTGGCATCAATTCCAACTGAAATCACCACTACCAAGTGCCACGCCATTCCAGGAAATCACTCGAGTCCGCCAACAACCAAGTCGATACAAATCTCTGATCTTTGGTAACCCGCAGTGGAATCATTAATGTAATAAATAAGCAACTAGCTTTAATTTCAGTTTGTTGTAGTTAGGTTCGCTGATAGTTATTTCCTTTTAATAAAGTTTGACTGTATAAATAAGAACAAGTCATCTCTTTAAGTTAGTTCCAGATTTTGATAGCAAGTTGTTAGTCCATTTGTATTTCCAATTAGAGGAAAAATCCTTGTTTTCTAGTTCTATATCCATGTCCATTTCTGGACTTTGATTTAATGCAAATGAAGGGGAAATTCTTCTGAAAGTTTGTTCAAGCTTAGAGGATCATCTCTAGTTGGGAAAGTAGGGCCCGCTTCCCCAAACTAGAGGAGATCACTCGATATTTTATGCAATCCTATTTTGTCTTTCTGTTTAGTAATATTATTTGTGTATGTTAACTTTGTGATGTGTCCTCTCTTTTCTGTATAACTGTTTAGCTAATTGTCACCTATAGGTTTGTTTTATAAATCTTGAAAATACCAAAAAATAGGATTGTTATTTCAACAACACTGATATATTTAGAGTGTTTCATTGCTATGGTTGACAATGGATTCAATTACTTTGAAGTCCTATTTCAGCACTTAAGATAGTTTCCTTCTGGCAATTTAACTAGTTTCTTTTCAAGCAAAGTGTGTTTATTTTTCCAACAATTAGAATAATTTCCTTTCAAGCAAGTGTGTTTATTTCCAAAGCAATTAGAATAGTTTCTTTCCAAGTATGTGTGTTTCCTTTCAAGCAAATAGATAGTTTCCATTCCTTGCATGTGTGTTTATTTCCACAAGTTGAGTAAACCTGACTTTGTCCACCAACCACCAATTCAGATTCACTCCAAAATCCCCCACACTAAGAGTCTTATCGCAAATCACTCTAGACACCTCTGGATTGATAATTAAATGTTGATGAATTAATGAACACTACCACGACCTCATCAAGACCTATGAGCACTATGTAATGAACCCGGGGGAGGATGGTTTGAGGAGTTCTAGGAACCAATAGAAACATTATAAGACCTTGTTTAAACATCATTTTTTAAAAATCTGGGATTATAAATTGTGACAAGACGACTTTCATGTAGTTGGGAACATGCTCGTCATTTTGGCATATATTTGTGTTCCAATTATCACTGTCAAAGAAGACCTACATTACTGGTGTAATTTATTTTTTCTTTTATATAAATTGACATGTGATACCCCTATTAACATTAAGGGGGAGTATTAGAAAATAATTTTATTAGAGGTCATACCCTTATAACATTTATAAATTGTTCTAATAGAATGTTATAAAACCTTATGTTATAAAGCATATACCATTTTATAATTAATAATCTAATAACTATTATTATTAATTATTTACAAATGTTTTCTTTGAATGGGTGTGACTAATACCCTTTAGGCATTTTGTCACCCCTTCTCCTATATTTAAGGAAGTTCTCTCTCATTTGAGAGGTATGGGAATTTAGAGATTTATAGTGAATTATATTGCTATGCACATGACATACTATTGGCCATGTGGAAGTATGTAGAGGAGTATATCCCCAGGTTCACTCTATTCTTCAATAGACTATTTGTGTAAGTTTTTTAATAAAATTATTTTTTTTGACATTTTTTACCTGAAAGGGTTTCCCCATGTATATCTTGTGTAATGTGTTAAATCTATGCTTATACAATTATCATTTATATTTATTTTATATTTTGTTCATAATGATTAACAATATCCTAAGATCCTAATTTCTTTAACACATACACCAAAAGATAAAGGGTATTGTGTTGAGATATATCATTTGCATGATGAGAACAACAATGAGGAGGAAGAATTTTTTCCTGCAAATGAACCTATATTTAATGAAATATATTTTGATCAAAGGGCTAAAAGAGATTCATTGAAACTTGCATGTACCAAACAAGAATTATTACATCCGCATGTGATGGTACATGTCAACTTAGGCAAGATCAAAAGGACGAACTGATGGACATGGAAATTAAATATTATGCTGAAGCGTATTACATGTGTGGTGATGGTAGTGATAATGAACATGAAATCTTTATGAATAATCAAGGAAGTGGTACTTCCTCAACCTCTTTGGAGAATGTTATCCATCATTTACATCCCAGTCAAAAATGTGACAGTGAGTTCTAGTTTAGCATCCATAACCTTTGAACAAACTTTCCTTGATATCACCGATTTACAAGAACATTCTTCTCCTCAAGTGGAAGTACTTCCTTTTGAAACTATTGAAGAATGTTTGGTCAAAGAAATAATGAGAACCATTTTGGAGTCAATGAACCTAAAGAAGACTCACCAAATGTCCTCTTGACATGCATGCAACCCAATCTTGAAGAGAATGACAACAAAAGAATACTTCAGGAAGAGTCTCATGACATTTTCATCCCAAGCTGGTGTCTCAATGCTTTCGATGATGATTTTCTTTGTAGAGAAGATGTTGTCCCTACCCCTTTATCGTTCATTGAAGAAGACTACTCAACTATTGAAACTAAAGTCAATCCTCAGAAAGGTAAATGCAAATATATGTCTACACCCACTTTAGAAATCATTGAATATCTCTTAATCAATGATTTGACTACAAACAAGACTCAAAATCAGCCTAAAAGCAAGAAACATCAAGATAAAATGTTGAATAATTCTCGCTACAAATATGCACCTAAATCACAAGGATACTGATTGTAAACTTGCACAAAGAAAGGTTAGAAATGAACTTGTTCCTGAATCTCCTTGTTTGAATGATTATATTATATCCTACTCACAATGCTCTTGTTCTTTAAATGTTGATAATGATGTCCAAGGATGCGGTGTGAGTAATATTTATAATAGCGATAAAGGAGATCAAAGTTATGACTTTAGAGAGAGTATGTACATGAAATTGTGATTATTCAAAGGATTGATGAGGAACTCTGTGTTTCAACTTCTTCTCCTTCACTACATCCAAGTGATTGAAAATATTATTTCTTCTTCATCAATTATAGAAGAGGCTTTTCAGGATGATAAAATGCATAACACCGATCTATTACTTTCTCATCCTCATGTACCATTCTTGGATAAAGGACATTCTGAGTTAGTTGCAGTAAAGGAGGAATTTTATTTTGTAGGAGATGATCCCATGATAAAGGAGGATGTTATTCATAGGGCAGATGTACAAGCTAGATACAGTGATGGTTTCTTTTAAGGTGAAGATATCTTTCCCATCTATTTGACAAGTGTAAACAAAAACACTTTTGTAGGTCAATCACAACATACAAATCAGTTATCCTCTTCACTCTTTTCATCATCCTTGGATAAGACATTGTTTGAGTTTCTTGTGGAAAATTAAGAGACGGACTTTATAAAGAGGAATGGTCATATGCTAGTAGGAGTTGATATTCAAAAACCAAATTCATCATTTACACTTGTAGGGGTCTTCTTACCTTATAGTCTACACGAGGGATGTTCAATTCACAACTTGATTTCCTCTAATCCACATAATTCAAAATATGTTCAAATAGAGAATATCAGTATGCTCAGTACAATGCATGAAGACAACCAATATTATACAGAGTAGTGAAAATTTGAATCAAGAGGCTTGAGGCATCTATGATGAGAAGTGGTTTTTTGGTGTATAGTCCTTGTATTCCACATATTTCTATTTTCTCATCATGATTGCTCAATGGCAAGTAAGTTCACAAGTGCTTCATTAGTGCACATATCTTTTCCATACATGTGCCAATTTATCTCACCCTGTCAATGGATTCACGTGATCATCCTGAAGCATTTTGAGGTAGGAGTCACCTACCATGTACATAAGTTAATTAGGTGTTTTGTTGTGTCTGTTTTGTTTAGGTTTTTATTTGTTTTTATCATTTATCCCATCTCTGTGATGCTTAGATCTCTTTTCCCTTGTCACATTGAGTTGTTTCCTCTTTGACTATATTTTCCTAATGGATTTAAGGCACTAATCCTTTCCAAAGATTATGGGTTCCTACTATATCTTTTGCATTCCTTATCCCCAGTTAGAGCCAGCTATTGTTCACATTTTTGAACTCAACAATTTTTAAACTTTCCTTGATTGTGAAATCTACAAGCATCACCAAGTGTTGACACCTTCTTTCATGATAACTCATTTGAGCTAGTTGATCTTAGTTGCAATAATTTTTATTCACCCTCGAATGTCAAATCGCTTGCAAGGTTGAAGTCATCCTAAGCATTTGGTTACAAAATGTTGGTGGACCATCGCATCATTTTCCTCGCAGTTGTCATAATTACCTATCCTAGCAATGTTCAATGTAGTCACACTCATCCAAGTTAATTACAACAACTTATAAGGATTCGTGCATCAATTTGAAAGAGAATCATGAATCATTTTAGGTGAAACCCTCAGACCAGTTATGTAGCATGACCTAGTTTATGGAAATAACTAAATGTAAAAATACATAAAAACTGCAATAAAACCATTTTACGGGGATATGCATGAATTCATTATATACAATGAGGCAAACTCTCAGGGTGAAATTCCTCATCATTTGGGAGATATTAAAAAATGGTTTTCTGCAACACAATTTGCAAAAACTATTAAATTTGAAATTCCATAAAAGCTGAGACAAAATCATTTTACAGGGATGTTTTGGACCTTGTTATATGAAACATGGAAAATTCTTGAGGTCAAATTACTCATCATTTGAGAAATATAAAAAAAATAGTTTTTCTCCAGTAGGTTGCAGAAACAAGCTTTCAAAAGCCTTGTAAACCTCCACCTTAACTTTCAAAAGTGCTCCAAACTTCCACCTAAGCTTTTGAAAGCTCACTAAACCTCCAATCCAATTTTGAAAGTGCTCTAAACTTCCACCAAGTTTGTTGAAAGCACAAGTCATAACCCATAAGTTAGTTATTAGTTTAAACACCACCTCAAACGTCAATAAATAAGACTCTTTTGTCATCAACTAATGTAATGAGGCTCGAAAGTTTCAATTAACCTCCAATGAAGTCTTGAAATGATGAAGACTCAACAAATTGCATTCATTAAAAAGATTCAAATGATGTTAGAGGAATGAAAGGTTTCGAAACTTGTTTGAGTTGTCGACAGAGGTTGTGAAGTGCTCTCAAAGAGCCAATGACTTAAGCTTTGCAAAAGAAAAAGGTAGTTACTATAACTACCTAAGAAACAAAACACCATCTTCTACTCATCTCAATCTCACAACATTATTCGCATAGATCCTATTGAAGGAGGCATTGCACATTCTTCTCAACATGGTGCAGTCACAAATGAAGGGTCTGGGGTAAGGATTGTCCAACTGTGCAGACTTAGAGTAAACACAACAGAATAAACAAAAGAATTAAAATAAAAAATTGGAATTTCAATTGATTCAACTTCACAAATGATTACAATATGGCTCATAGGCTTGTCGCCTGGGCATTAAAATCTCTTACAATTAGATATGCGAAAGATATGACAATTGGGCATGTTTTCCTTTCTAACTCTAGAACTACAAAATCAAGACTATCTTATCTATCATAACTACTTCTAAATGAATCTAGGAGATGTTTATATATCCTTTCCAAGCTCTTGGAATGATCCATGTTAGCCGCAAGAAGTTCCAAATCCTAATGCTTGATGAAACATGCAGGTCGGCCTAATTCAAATGGTGAAGCCTCCAATGTTGATGAATCATGTTGCAGTTCTAGTTGAAGTGCCTTTGGTCCCATAATGCCTTGTTAGATGTTCCATTCAGTACCACAAGTCATGGGAAGGTGTCACAAACTTGATATGCTCAAACTGAATGTTGAATGCTCTGAACAATGAATCTTGATAAGCTTCTAACAATGATAACTTTTTGTAGACAATTGCAAATCTCTTGAAATCTGGATATGATGTAGATGAGCAATTGTACAATCTTGATCTTGTGATGCAGGTTGTGAAATGATCATGCAGTAAAATGTGGTACAATCTGCTGAGACTAAACTGACTGAAATGTAAGAAAAGAAAAAGAAACAAAATGGTTTTGGTTGATGCAAGATTGCCTTTCAACCTGGGATGCTCCTTCATCAGACGCTCGGGGTTGTTTGATAAGCGAGTCTCTCACTTTCCTAGGCTAGAGGAAAACTAATGCAGTCTACCGTAGCCTAAGAAATCCATGATGAATTTTCTTTCGGCCTTCCTTTACACTTAACCAAGTACTCCTTATACTACTTGCCTCTGGTACTATGCCCAATTCTATTATCGAGAATATGTTCTATCTACTCCTATTGTTGATGCAGAATCTTATCCTCCAAACAATCTCATATAGTGTTGTCACTTGACTATCCTTCATGGTATTGATATAGATCTAAAATATTGAAGATTGGTGATATGCCAAATGCTTCCGATAACTCCACTTCATATGCATTTCCCGAGTCAAACTTCTTGAGAATCTTACATGGTCTAAACTTCCTCATCTTTAGCTTGTTGTATGTCCCCACTGGAAATATTTCCTTTCTAAGATATACCATGACTTCATTTCCAATAGAAAATTCCTTGTGTCTCCTCTTCTCATCTTCTTATCCCTTATACTTGTTCATCTCCTACAAATGCTTCCGGACTTGAGTGTGTACTATTTCCATGTATCCTGCAAATTCTTTTGCTTCCACACTCCTTTTATTCTCCATACTGATATCTTTGAGTTCTGTAACTCCTCTAGGTTGTACTCTGGTCACAATTTTAAATGGTGTCTTCTCTATACTTCTTCTCACTGAGTTATTGTATGAAAACTCTACTTGCGGTAGAATTATATCCCAATTTCTTGCCTTATCTCCTACCAGACATCTCAACAAGTTTCCCAAACTCCTTTTTACAACTTTTATTTATCCATCTGTCTGTGGGTGAAATGCTAAACTAGACTTTAGATTTGTCTTCATCCTTTTCCATAATGTCCTCCAAAAGTATCCTATGAACTTTGTAGCCCTGTCTAAAACTATACTCTTCAGTAATCCATGCAATCTCACAATCTCCTTGAAAAATAGGTCAGCAACATGTACATCATCATTTGTCTTCTTACAAGGAATGAAATGTGCCATTTTTGAAAATTTGTCCACTACCACAAATATAGAATCATGTCCCTTTTGTGTTCTTGGTAACCCTAATATGATATCCATGCTTATATCTTCCCAAGGTCTTTCCGGTACTGTTAAAGGTTTATACAATCCAGTATTTTGACTACTCCTTTTTGCAACCTGACAAATTCTACAACCTTGAACAAATTTCCTTACATCCTTATACATTTGAGGCCAAAAATAATGTTCATTCACCATAGCCATTGTTTTATCAATACCAAAATGTCCTGCTAATCCACCACTATGTTTCTCTTTGATCAAATTATCTCTCATTGCGCTTCGTGGAATACACAATTGATTCCCTTTGAACAACATATCATCTTGAATGAATTAATCCAACCACTTTCTTCTATCTATGACAACTGGTTTTTTGCATGTTGTCCATGCTTCTACAAAATCAAGATCATCCTCATACATGTGCTTGAGTTCTTCAAAACCTAGTACTTCTACCCTCATTTCTATCAACAAGTTTCTTCTTCTGCTCAACACATCTACAACTCTTTGACTTTCCACTTCGATGTGTCTAAATTTGCACGAAATCTACCCACCTCATGTGTCTCTAATTCAACTTACCCTAACTATTCAAATACTGCAAAGCTTGATGGTCATTATACAACACAAATTCTTTTGGCAATAAAAAATGTCTCCACTTCGTCAAGGATTGAATTATGGCATAGAACTCTTGATCATATACTAGATATCTCCTCTTTGCATCATTCAACTTCTCACTGAAATATGCTACCGACCTACCTTCTTGGCTTAAACTACTACTGCATTTCCACTAGCATCACAGTCAACCTGAAATACTTTGTCAAAATATGGTAATGCTAACATTGGTTGCTCTGTCACCTTTTTCTTTAATAATTTAAAACTCCTATGTGCTCCAAATATCCACTTAAAATCCTTCTGGTCTCCTCTCATTATCTCTATCATTGGTGTGCAAATGACACTAAAATTTATGATGAACTTCCCGTAGAAACTTGCCAATTCATGAAAAGATCTAACCTCTCCAATATCCACAGGTGTTGGCCATTCAACAAATACTCTTACTTTTTTTGGTTCCATCTTCAATCCTTCCACATAATGACAAATCCCAAATATAGAAGTTTTGTCTTCATGAAACTACATTTATTGATGTTTATCAACAATTTCTCTTCTCTCAATCTCTAAAATACTTGTCTAATATGCCGCAAATGTTCTTCTTTGGTTCTACTAAAAATTAGAACATCATCCAAGTAGACAGTAATAAACTTACCCAAGAATTTGTTCAGTACCTCATTCATCAATCTCATGAATGTACTTGGTGCATTAGTTAATACAAAATGCATGACTAACCACTCATACAATCCTTCATTTATCTTGAATGCATTCTTCCATTCATCTCCTTCTCTAATTCTAATACGATGGTATCCACTCTTTAGATCAATCTTTGTGAAATATTTTTCTCCGCTCAAATAATCCATAATGTCATCCATCCTTGGAAATGAAAATATATACTTGATTGTGATCTTATTGATTGCTCTTGAATCTATACACATCCTCCATTCTCTATCTTTTCTTCAGTTGTAACACTGCTGGTACCACACATGGGCTTAATCTTTCTCTAATCAATCCTTTTCTCAACAGCTCTTGTATTTGTCTGTTTAGCCCCCCATTTTCTGCTGGTGTCATCCTATGTGCCGCTTTGTTTGGTAAACTGGCTCCAGGTATGAGATCCATATGATGACTGACACTCCAGACTGGTGGTAATACTTCTGGCACATTCTCTGATACAATATCTTGGTATTCTGTTAACATCTCTATTATTTCCTTCTGCGGTGGTTCTCCTTTTGCGGTGGCATTTTCTACATTTTGGGCACTGTACTTCTTTAGAATCAATGCAAAACACATGTTCTCATGTCTTGTCACTCAAACTTAATTTTTTTTACAACATTAATTACATGAAGGATTCAAAGACCAATGGGTCTTTGTTATTTCTAGATGTACTTAAAATAAGGAAAAGGATGGCAACTTAGCTTAATAAGATATAAAACACTCGCATTGAGATATATATTCATGCCACATTATGTTAACTATCCTTCATGAAGGATTAGAGTATTCAAAATCGAGATGCTTACCACAAGAACTTTAAGGATTGAAAATAAAAATAACACAAAGAAAGACAAGCTATGTTTGATAAAGCTATTTAGGAAAAAACCAGTACAATATGAATCAAATCTTTACAACCTCTAAAAGCTTTGAGAAGAGAATGACACCTAGTTAGGACAATGATGAGATAAAATGTATTCCTAAATCATTTTTCCTATACAATGAGGTTACTTTAAACAAAATAGCAACAAACTTTGAGAAGGCTCAATAAAAGATCCACTTGATTAACACAATGCACTAAGGATTTTATTACAATGATTGCTCATTTGTCCATCCTTGTGTTTGAGAAATAGAAAGATATTTTTACCAAAGAATCAAAGAACACTATGTCAACATCCATCGTTGCCACATCAAAGCTCAACTTTAGCAAAGAATCAACATGTGACCACACAAAACATGTATAGAGACCCAAAAAATTCTACTAAAATGATGTAGAGGGGAAGTTGTGGTAAAATTCTTGTAATATCTTGCAAGACTAGTGCATAGTGCATCTACATATTTTGAGAGATTGATGTAGAGGGGAAGTTGACCTTTGCATGTATTCTTAGCAAGTTAAAATGAAAAGACTAGCCCAGAATTATTTATTCTTTTAAAACTTTTTAATCTTTGGGAATACATATCACTATTTTAGAGCCCATTATTCAAAAGCCATTGGATTTTAATTCCACAATTTCTATACAAAAAGTAAAAAATGAAAAGAACACAACTAAACCACATGAAAAATAAAGTCTCAATGTCCTCAAATATACCCTAAATTTGCTTAAGATATACTTTAAATGAAATTATTATACAATCTCAATGAGCCATAACTTTGACTTATCCTTTGCATCCAAGGAACAATTTATGACTCAGATGAACAATAGCTATAGATAACTCCACATTGAGAAACCGTTGTACTATTAAAGTGAACAACCACCCTAAGATATTCCCCCAACATAATATAGATCAACTTTAGTTTCAAAAATCTCCACTTCTAGGGACCATAAACCTACAATTACAATAGTATGAGCTAGCCTATTTGAAAATAATAGATATAATCAAGGCACAAGACCCACTCATTAAGGATAAAATGACAAACTAGTTGTGTAATCTCCACTAAATATTTAGAGAAAATTCACAATTCTCCACACTAAAAGCACAAGAAGGAAAGTGACTCTTTCCCAAATAAAATGTCATTTCATGTCAGATTTTTGTCTTAATTCTCCCAATAGAAACAAATGGAAAAAGAAAGGAAATGATAATGATTGAACTCATTTATTGTAAATAATGAAAAGCTCAATCGTTAGTTGCATTTCACAAATGATTTGCTTGCTATTAAACAAACATCATATCTCATGGAACATAAATTGGTCCCTAATTTGTTCGTACATGGGTTCCATACAATCCATCACATCGTAACATAATTAAGAAAACATAATGCAATGCCTCACAATTTGAAGATCATTGCTTTCATCAAGTAGCCCTCGTCTACTAGTGAAATTGCTAGACTTATAAAGAGCCCAACAATAGTCAATTATTGGGGAGTGCAAAGGATCGACACAACATAAGGGATGAGTCCAAGTTCAAATTCAAGTGAATTTTACACAATATTAAAAAATCTTCAATTAAAATAAATAAAAACCACTACACCCCACTACATAAAAAATGAGAAAAGCAAACTCTAAAGTTGACCTTACTAGAGGCATACATAGTTTATTCCTTCAATTTCTCATTTCCATCATTACACTATAGATTGATTGCACAAGAACATAAAAGACACTTAGCAAATTGATGGATTATGGTTGGAAAAATTGATAAACTAATATTGCATACCCCCATTTTGATGTGTGTACTTGTATTAGTTAGTATTAGGTGCAATTTGTAAGTGTTGAACACACCAAGAAACTGAGAGGGGGGGTGAATCAATATCTAAGTAATCTTCAATTTTAACAACTTCAACTTATCTGAAGTAGATTAAAACTTAATCATCACAGCATTAACATGAACATGAAAGATTAACATAATGCACATCAACACATAACACCAGATATACATGGAAAACCATAGAAGGGAAAAACCACAGTGAGGATTAACTCACAATATATGAAGCTCAAATAACAACTTTGTTTTAGGGCTACAACCCAAGGAAGCTTCTACTCCTTGAAGAACTTTGATTTAGGGTCACTCCCAAGGAAGCTACTACTCCCAGAAGACTTTGTTTTAGGGTCACTCCCAAGGAAGCTACTACTCCCTGAAGACTTTGTTTTAGGGTCACTCCCAAGGAAGCTACTACTCACTGAATTGAGAACACACTTACAAAGGATTACAATATGACAATCCTTCTACTGTCTAAAAAATAACATTGAAACTCACACCTTTGATGATTGCACTTCTGCCTCTTCACACTTTCTTTTGATGATCTAATCAGTTAAGCACACTCTACACTTGATCACTATCACATATAAGTCTTCGAGATGAATCAGGACAGCATCAACAACTTCTACTCCTCCTTCAGTCACACATCAAAAATGCATTCATTTTGCTCTTTATCTGCTTGCAAACCTTTTCAATCAACTTGCAATCACACCTCACCTCACTCAATTTGATTTACAATTTATACAAGATATTACATTGATTACATTGATTGCATTTACAAGTCAGCCAAATAACACGCAACATGAAACGTGTAGAAGATAGGTCCTAAGTGAAACCACATGTTACACCAGCAGAAGATCCATGCCTTGCGGATACCAAAACTTGCTTAACCAGGTCCAAAACATCCTTCACAGCTTCAAACATTGTTGTACCCAACCAAAATTTTTGCTTCATTAAGGCATTTTGAAACAAGTCTAGAAAATTTTTCGTCAAAAGGTCAAAAAAGCAAAATTTCTAAAAATAGATGCCAGATTAGGTTTTCTGGGTTTCTTGAGATATGGATGCTGGCAAAACTTTCTAAAAATAGAATCTCCAACTCAGGTGTTGCGCTTGATTCTCATTGGTTAATTTTGCTTCACGATTGGTGCGGTTCAGACGAAATCTTCAAACGACCAAGTTTTCTCTATTGGGTCATTTCTGCTTTTTTCAGAAGGCGAAGCATGAGCTCTAAAGTCATCAACAGAGAAAGTTTATCTGCTAGAGCTCGTCAACAAGTTTTCAACACTGTCTCAACGACGCAGAACCGACGAATAGTCCTTGACTGACGATGCATGCAAAACGATGTAAGATGGACCCAAAGTGGAATGAAATGTTGGAAAATCATAAATTTGACTAATGTAAGATGGACCCAAAGTGGAATGAAATGTTGGAAAATCATAAATTTGACTAAGTCTGGTGAAACCAGGTGCCTCAGGTGACTTGGGGTGCCCAACCTTTCCTGTGTTAGTTTTTTTTCACGTTTTTGAGAAACGTCGAAAATGCTTCCATCAGCTCTTTCCCGGTTGGTCAAACTTGGTCCACCTTAGTCAAAAGTCAATCAAAGCCAGGATTTCATCAAAGATATGTTCAGACTACTCATATCACCCTCCGTCCTGCCTCGACAGTCGTCAGAACAACTGAAATTGAAGATCAAACAGGAGCTGTGGGCACAGAAAATGAGAAAAGGTACAAATTTTGAGTTTTTCAAAAAAATTTCTAAGGCATGGAAAACCAGGCGCCCTAGGTGACTTGGGGCGCCCAAACTCTCCATACTTAATTTATTTTTGAAGATTTTCTTGAAAAACGTGAATCTCCTTCCGTCAACCCGGTCTGATTCAGAGTTGATCAGTTTGGCACATTTTTTGAGGTGAATAGAAGGTACAATCAGCTCAATTTTCATCAAGCCTACCTATCTGCCAAATCATCAGACTCAGTTTCATCCCAGTTGACAGAAATTGACAACCAAACAGGGGTCCTTTGCCACCAGAATGCACACGCAAATCGAGAAATTGAAGAAGTTGCAAAAATTGAAAAAATGGCTAAGTGTTGGGAAACCAGGCACCCCAGGTGACTTGGGGTGCCCAACTTGAGCAGTGTTAGAATATTTTCCATCTCTACAATGTTTTCTAACAATTTTGTGCCCAATCTTCACCCATTAGCAGTTTTTGGGAGGTCAAACGATGCCAGATCGTCAGTTGGAGGCAGGGGACGGAATCTCAGTTGATCAATCTCCAAAATGTTAGGATCAGTCAGCTTTTTCAGTCAATGATGACATTTTTCCGCCTTGTTGAAGTCAAAGACATGCCATATTTGAGTCAAAACGAGTGTTGAAGTGTCGAAAACGAAGAAAAATTGGTTAGCACTTCTTTCAACTCACGTGTTCGATGACATCATCAAAAGAAGATATTTTTTGTCATCTTACGCATGAAGCCATAGGCAGCTACAAAATAGGGATTCTTCCTATTCGAAGACATCCACTTGGATTTATGCTTTAAAAGTTGCTTTCTTCATGGATGAGAGTGAAGTTTTATTCTCACACAAATAAAGATACTTTTTCGCCCTAAAGATTTATAAAGACAAGATTTTGGCTTCTTTATTTCATTATCTTTTGCAGGTTGCATCTAGAGGAAAGATTTTTATTTTTCTTTCAATGAAGATTCGAAGACCCAAACGAAGTGCTTTTTTAGCGTTCTTCATAGTTTCGGGTTGAGAAAGCAGGGAGGCTCGCTTTTTCAGGGTCCTTGTTTCAAGGGGATCATTTTTCAAAAATTCGACCGAAAAACTTTTTCAGTTTTCGTCGAGATGGGTCCATCCAGTATTTCATCCTTTTGAAGATTGGGAGTTTTTCTTTTTTCAGGAATATGCTTTTTTGCTGCTTTTTCAGGAAAGTCTCAACTTTTTCAAAATCTGACAAACTGGGTTTCTTCATAACAGAATTAGCTACCAAACCCATATGCTAGCTTTTTTCGCTCAGAATCTACTTTTTAGAAGAAATCAACAAAAGAATATCAATGGATGACATCACCAAAAAGCACGAATGTTGATGAGGATGCATTTCAAAAGAAAGCAGCTTTAAAACATATGCTTTTTGTTTTAAAGCATTTGCTTTCATCCTAAGCTCATCCATTCTATATTTAGAAAAGAAATCACTTTGTGATAGTTGGAATCTTCTTTGCTTTAAAGCACTTCACTTTAAAGCATTTGTTTATTGTATCTTTGTCTTAGAATAGTAATAAAGCTTGCGAGTTGGCAAGTTAGGGTTAATCAAGGAGATTTTAGGGTTCCCTACTCCTTTGATTTTAGTATAAATAAGGGCATCCTTGCTCATTGTATGTGATGACTTTTGGTGAGAACAAATTTGTTGTGCCTATTCTAGCCTGTGGATTTTGTTTTTTCCAAGTGTTTGTTCACTTTATGTTCATTGTAAGGGAATCGTAATTGTGATAGCAAGTTTGTTGTGCCTATTCTAGCCTGCAAATCTTGATATTCCAAGTGTTTGTTCACTTTGTGTAATTTGTTCTCTGGTGTTTGATCGCTTGTTGTATGCCTACCTTTTGTTGCAGCATTGCTGCCCTGGAGTTGTGCTAACTTTGTGATATTGAATAGAAGTCTCATGCCTATTTTGCTCTGATATTCTATCTCGATTCATTAAGTTTTTGTTGCCAGATGTGTGGCTTTCATAGCTTTCATTTCAGCTTTCATCATTAAAGTACTTTTGGTCTTGTGATTTCAATCTGGAGCAAAATTGCTTAAGTTTTTGTGTTATCAATCATTCCTTGTTCACTTTCAATTTCCTTTGCTCTGAATTTACTTAGGAGATTGAAAGCGTCATTAGTCTATGCTTAGTTGTAGTGGAAGTTTTAAAAAAGGAAAAAAACCTCTTCTGTAGCGTTAAAGTTTTATAACCTTGTGCTCGCAGCTGAGAATCAAAAAGAAGATAGGCAAAGTTTCATTTAATTATCTTTTCAGCAAACATCAGCAAGAAAGGGAACTCCCCCTTCCAATAGGAGAGCAGTTTATCTGTGCATAGTTGTTTGTTTCCAAATCGCATTCTAGAGGTGCGAATTGCAAACACCAACAATTTTCTAGCGCCCACCATGGGGCACAAGGCATAAAACTTCAAGCAAGCTTAGGCTTATGTCACGGGAATGACTCTCTGGCGTCCTTCTGCTCTAGTTCAACAACCAAATCTTACACGACCTGTTATTCAACCAAATCTTGTACGAGTGGAAGGAGAGCAAGCGGACATCATTAGCAGCCTAAGGAGTTTCATATTTGGACAAAAGGAAAGTCCTGATCAGTGGAGAAACACGGTTGCTATCCTTGACGAAGAAGAACACAAAGCGGATCTTGCAGTAGGAAGACCAATATTACCACCTCCCGTGTGGCAATAGATAATCTTAGCTCACAGGGTTTATTCAAGAAGAGGAAAGGGCGATGCTACAGATTCTTTCTTTCAAGATCTTGATTCTGCAAAAGTTGGAGAAGCATCCAACATAGTTCGAGAAGTTCAGACAGTTCCTGAAGTCAAGTAGGAAGAATTACAAGAAGAACCAGTAATCCATCCTAGAGCAATGGGTGATGCAAATAACAACAATCACAATGATCCAAATCAAAGGCGACCACCACCATTGCCTTGGGGTAATAAAATTAGACCTTTGGCCCTGCAAGCACATCATGATTTACCAAAGGGGTCAAGGAAACACTTTCCCTGGTTCCACGGTGATGGAACTCAACATCCCGATGAACCAATTTCTGCATTCACAACAGCTTGTGCTGTTCTACATGTATCACATGAAGATGTTGTTGTGCGTCTCTTTGTTGAGACCCTCATGGGAAATGTTGCCGACTGGTTCAATCATCTGGAACCAGGCATCATTACAAGTTGGGCAACTATGAGTGAGAAATTCTTGGCAAGGTTCAAGCCTGCCAAGATAGTCACAGATTGTTCGCCCAACTCTCAAATTCAAAGATGGAAAACAATGAACCGATGAGGGAGTTTGTGGCAAGGTTTACATGCCTTTCTCATACTCTTAATCCATCTCCACAAATTCTGTTGAGCAGTTTCATTAACGCTCTTCCTTCTGAGATAGCCTTCTTTTTTAGATCGACTAATGAAACAAAATTATCCAATGCACAAGAAAATGCCATCAAGCTAGAGGATGACATGATCACCTCTGGCAAGATGAAAACGGATTCAATCAGGCCTCTTGTTCAGAGTTCTGCGGATCCACTGCTACATAGGGTAGCAAATGAAGTGACTATCATGAACAGACAGTTGCCTACTCAGGGGCAACCTGCACAACAACCATATCAGTCACCACAACAACAATATCAACCACAACAACAGTACCAACACACACAACAACCATATCAGTCACCACAACAACAATATCAACCACAACAACAATACCAACCTGCACAACAACCATATCAGCCTAAGAGGAACAATTTTTAGCCTTTCAATAACTACAGGCCCAGGTTGCCGGCCCCACCACCAAGACAAGCAATTGATACCGCTCAAAATGCAGTGTTTTGTTCCTTTCATGAGACAAATGCGCATACTAGAGCCACATGTCCTAAAAATTTAAGAATGAATCAAATCAAGGGATATGTTGATGTTGCACCTATTTCAAACATTGTTCCTTCCCCAAGTGTGAATGTTGTCTTACCACAGACGGACAACTTCGATAGCGACTCTACTATGGGATACTTCCAGAATGAACCCGTTATAATGAAGGAAGAACAAGACGATTTTCATCAATATTCTCTTGCAGTGAATCATGAAAATCTTTCAACTCCTGTGTTTACATGTATTCAGCATTTTAAAGCATAGAAGGAAGGAGAGGATAGACAAAGACCAAAAGAAAAAGAGAAGGAAGTGGCTTCCACTTCCAATGCTAAGCCACCACATGAAAATGTCCAGGCTGCTCAAAATTCATCTTCGACGAATTTTGATATAGTGGATTCCATGATGAAGACAAAGGTATAGATTTCTCAGCTGGAGTATCTTCAGGACCATCCAGATCAGTTGGATAGAATTGTTAAGTATGTCAAGAAAGAGATCGTCGCACAGCCTACATTGCTTGAATCTTCCATTCCAGTAAGGGAGAAGCCCAAACCTTTCTATATATCTCTATATATAGGAGGCTTTAAATTGAGCAATTGTATCATTGATTCAGGAGCCTCGAACAACGTCATGCCTTTGCAGGTGATGAACGCTTTGTGACTCTCATGCACCAAAACGCATGACAAGTGTTATTCGCTTGAGTCTAAATCAGTGTCGTTGGTTGGACAACTGAAGGATGCTCAAGTACGATTGGCAGCTTGCCCCAAGAAGAAAATAATGATGACTATCTTGGTAGCTGACATTCTAGCCAGTTATGGGATGCTGCTAAGAAGAAGTTTCTGCAAAGATCTTGGAGGAGAAATACAATTGGATTGGTCATCTGCAACCATTCCATTAAAGAAAGGCAATTTCAAATTGGAACCAAAAACCAAATCATGGTTCACGGTGGTGAAATCTCGAGATCCTCAAGCACAAGTGCTATATCAAGAAATGGGTCCTGGTACATATGTTATGCTGTCTGAGATAACCGAAGAAAATCAGGAGGATGTCTATGTGGTTGACAAATCAGAAGAAGAGTCCGAAGAAACGTACAACTTACAAACTTTCTTTGAGGAACAAGAAGTGCAACAACCCTCTCAAGAACAAAATAATGATGAATCAGATTTCTTTTTCTCGTCTTTTGAAGGCTAGTTTGAAAAATCTGTGTCAGATACATCCAAAGAAGAGACCAAAGAAGTTTTGCAAGTGGAGCAAAAACATGATCTTCTTTTTGAAGATGATTTCTTCCTGGAAGAATTTTTCAAAACTGGAGATCATATGGAAGTTTCATTATCAAATCTAAATTGTTTCCAACATCAGTGGGAAAGTGATTCTTCAACAAAAGATACTGTAGACTTTTCTTTACAATATAGCCCGTCTTCACCTGCATCTCGAGAATCTTTCATACATACTAGTGAAGAGGACGATGTTGAATCCGTCTATGAACCTGTGCAAGGAAAAGACTTTATTAATACTATGCAACCAGTGTGGAATGTAACATATGAAGAGGTTGATAGAGAAGAGGAGTTCATGGAATATTCAGTTTTGGTCACTAAAGAGGATGATATTGAAAAATCAGAAATTCTTGACAAATGTCTTGTGAGATACGTCGTGTGTGAGATTGATCAAGAAGAAGAAGAGGAAGCATATAACTCAAATGGATCTCTCTTTGATTCCACTTACTTAACAGAAGAAGAAAGATACATGAATGCTGAAGATGAAGTGATGTTGGATATCCGCATTGAAGAAGATTACTCTACAGAGGATGACGAGATTCAAGATAATGAATGGGAAAGTGAACTGTCAGGTGAAGATGTAATCAATAATGATCAAGAGTTTGAGCATTTAGATCTTGACGATTCATCAGACTCTAGAGAGTGGATGGACAAAAACACAACCAATGAAGAAGAAGAAGCTCCTGAAGCACTGGAAAAATGGGCAACAACAGTTGTGGATCCTATAAGCCAAGAATCAGTAATGAGAGTTGTGTATGAGCAGCTTGCACCTTTTCTAGAAGATGATGCATTGACTGAGTACAGAGTTGTGTGTGTACAAGATATAAATGAAACTCATATTCAATATGTGGTGATGAGCATTCCCACAAATGTACTTTGGCCACAAGACTTTCCTGTATATCTTCAGAAGGAAGTTTTGTATATTCACTTGTTGCAGAGGTTGCTCGCTTTAGAGGAAGATGCTCCACCTGATCTCTAACATATAAACCAATTCCTCAGGAACTTCTCATGGCCTGAACGTGAATACCCTCCTGAATCATGGCTCTTTGAGGAGATGTTGCAGAGAAGAAAAAGTTTTGTGCTACCAAGACAATCTTCACAGCTAAGGAGAGATGGTTCTTACTTTTCTGAGTCGATTGATGGTTTTATGTGACAGTCCTAATTACATCTCATCCTCTCTCAGGAAAAAGAGTGTGTGAAACACTTTTTGTTCTCGTAATGTGTTTCCCCTTTCTATAATGTGATCATTATGTCGTAATGTTTTTCCCCTTTTCGTAATGTGATAGTTGTGTTCCTTGTGTTCTGAAGTTCCAACTTCTTAGATGATTTTAGGAAGTTTGGTTTTAGGTGATGTAGGGAAAAGTCTTGTTCTAGGTGATTAGGAAAGTGACCTGATTCTATTGCCCAACTGATAAGGCACTGGTCCAAGTTGCAAAGTCCAGAGATTCTTGGTTCTCCTATGCCATAAGTATCCGCCATGGTCCCCAGACAGAGCCAATTGTTGTACCCAACCAAAATTTTTGCTTCATTAAGGCATTTTGAAACAAGTCTAGAAAATTTTTCGTCAAAAGGTCAAAAAAGCAAAATTTCTAAAAATAGACGTCAGATTAGGTTTTCTAGGTTTCTTGAGATATGGATGCTGGCAAAAATTTCTAAAAATAGAATCTCCAACTCAAGTGTCGCGCTCGATTCTCATTGGTCAATTTTGCTTCATGATCGACACGGTTCAGACGAAATCTTCAAACGACCAAGTTTTCTCTACTGGGTCATTTCTACTTTTTTTAGAAGGCAAAGCATGATCTCTGAAGTTATCAACAGAGAAAGTTTATCTGCCAGAGCTCATCGACAAGTTTTCGACGCCGTCTCAACGACGCAGAACTGACGAACATTCGTTGACTCGACGATGCACGCAAAACAATGCAATATGGACCCAAAGTGGATTAAATGTTGGAAAATCATAAATTTGACTAAGTCTGGTGAAACCAAGTGGCCCAGGTGACTTGGGGTGCCCAACCTTTCCTGTATTAGTTTTTTTTCACATTTTTTGAGAAACGTTGAAAATGCTTCCGTCAGCTCTTTCTCGGTCGGTCAAACTCAGTCAAAAGTCAGTCAAAGCCAGGATTTCATCACAGATGTGTTTAGACTACTCAGATCACCCTCTGTCCCGCCTTGACAGTCGTCAGAACAACTGAAATTGAAGATCGAATAGGAGCTGTGGCACAAAAAACGAGAAAAGGTACAAATTTTGAGTTTTTTAGAAAATTTTCTAAGGCATGGAAAGCCAGGCACTCCAGGTGACTTGGGGCACCCAAACTCTCCAAAGTTAGTTTATTTTTGAAGATTTTCTAAAAAAACGTGAATCTCCTTCCGTCAGCTCGGTCCGGTTCAGAGTTGATCAGTTTGGCACATTTTTCAAGGCGAATAGAAGGTACAATCAGCTCAATTTTCATCAGGCCTACCTATCTTCCAGATCATCAGACTCAGTTTCATCCCAGTTGATAGAAATTGACAGCTAAACAAGGGTCCTTTACCACCGAAATGCGCACGCAAATCAAGAAATTGAAGAAGTTGCAAAAATTGAAAAAAAGGCTAAGTGTTGGGAAACCAGGTGACTTGGGGCGCCCAACTTGAGCAGTGTTAGAATATTTTCCATCTCTATAGTGTTTTCTAACAGTTTTGTGCCCAATCTTTGCCCGTTGGCAGTTTTCAGGAGGTCAAACTTGGTCAAACAATGCCAGATCGTCAGTCGGAGGCAGGGGATGGAATCTTAGTTGATCAATCTCCAAAATATTAGGAGCAGTCAACTTTTTCAGTCAATGATGACATTTTTTCACCTTGTTGAAGTCAGAGACATGCCATATTTGAGTCAAAACGAGTGTTGAAGTGTCGAAAACAAAGAAAAATTAGTTAGCACTTCTTTCAACTCGCGTGTTCGATGACATCATCAAAAGAAGATATTTTTCCTCATCTTACACATGAAGCCATAGGCAACTACAAAATAGTGATTCTTCCTATTCGAAGACATCCACTTGGATTTATGCTTTAAAAGTTGCTTTCTTCATGGATGAGAGTGAAGTTTTATTCTCACACAAATAAAGCTACTTTTTCACCCTAAAGATTTATAAAGACAAGCTTTTGGATTCTTTATTTCATTATCTTTTGTAGGTTGCATCTAGAGGAAAGCATTTTATTTTTCTTTCAACGAAGATTCGAAGACCCAAACGAAGTGTTTTTTCAGCGTTCTTCATAGTTTTGGGTTGAGGAAGCAGGGAGGCTCACTTGTTTAGGGTCCTTGTTTCAAGGGGATCATTTTTCAGAAATTCGACCGAAGCTTTTTCAGTTTTCATCGAGATGGGTCCATCCAGTATTTCATCCTCTTGAAGATTGGGAGTTTTGCTTTTTTTGGGAATCTACTTTTTTGCTGCTTTTTCGAGAAAGTCTCAGCTTTTTCAAAATCTAACAAACTAGGTTGCTTCAGAACATAATTATCTACAAAACCCATATGCTAGCTTTTTACGCTTAGAATCTGCTTTTTAGAAGAAATCAACAAAATAATATCAACATATGACATCACCAAAAAGCATGAATGTGGATGAGGATGCATTTCAAAAGAAAGCAGCTTTAAAACATATGCTTTTTGTTTTAAAGCATTTGCTTTCATCCTAAGCTCATCCATTCTATATTTAGAAAAGAAATCACTTTGTGATAGTTGGAATCTTCTTTGCTTTAAAGCACTTCATTTTAAAGCATTTGTTTATTGTATCTTTCTTTTAGAATAGTACTAAATAAAGCTTGCGAGTTGGCAAGTTAGGGTTAATCAAGGAGATTTTAGGGTTCCCTACTCCTTTGATTTTAGTATAAATAAGGGCACCCTTGCCCATTGTATGTGATAAATTTTGGTGAGAACAAATTTGTTGTGCCTATTCTAGCCTGCAGATTTTGTTTTTTCCAAGTGTTTGTTCACTTTGTGTTCATTGTAAGGGAATGGTAATTGTGATAGCAAGTTAGCTATGCCTATTCTAGCCTGCAAATCTTGATATTCCAAGTGTCTGTTCACTTTGTGTAATTTGTTCTCTGGTATTTGATCACTTATTGTATGCCTACCTTTTGCTGCAGCATTGTTGTCCTGGAGTTGTGCCAACTTTGTGATATTGAATAGAAGTCTCATGCCTATTTTGCTCTGATATTCTATCTCGATTCATTAAGTTTTCGTCGCTAGATGTGTGGCTTTCGTAGCTTTCATTTCAGCTTTCATCATTAAAGTACTTTTAGTCTTGTGATGTCAATCTGGAGGAAAATTGCTTAAGTTTTTTGTGTTATCAATCATTCCTTGTTCACTTTCAATTTCCTTTGCTTTGAATTTACTCAGGAGATTGAAAGCGTCGTTAGTCTATGCTTAGTTGTAGTGGAAGTTTTAAAAAAGGAAAAAAAACCTCTTATGCAGCGTTTAGAGTTTTATAACCTTGTTCTCGTAGCTGAGAATCAAAAAGAAGATAGGCAAAGTTTCATTTAATTATCTTTTCAGTGAACATCAGCAAGAAAGGGAACTCCCCCTTCCAATAGGAGAGCAGTTTATCTGTGCATAGATGTCCGTTTCCAAGTCGCATTCTAGAGGTGCGAATTGAAATGCCAACAAACATCAAGGAATTACATACACGCACTCCGCTCATTTGAAAATAGGACAACTTTAACCAAAAAATGCATGACCCTTGAAGCATAACGGCCACATCAACTTGAAAACCTTGTGCGGTATTGGAAACAAGAAAGATCTTCATGAAAACTCTTCCATATGAGTCCACATGACTCATACAGCATCTCCAAACACTCCGTTGCCACCGCATATCAAAGAATTGTACTGCACAACTTCAATCATGAACTCTGAGAACAATCTATCATCCGGAACACACTGCAAGATGTTGTCATTTGAAAAACTGAGTTGCAGACCACCAAGGACCTTGAAACTACAAGGAAGCATGTAATACACATCCATAAGCATGTCCTCAAAACCTCAAGGGTAGTCATTCATTTTCGGAGGAATGCGGAGCATTCCAACAGGCCTTCAACACTAGCTTACTCTGCCAGAACACATGTTGGTACGGTATCATGCATAACTTTCATAGTGGAAGGACAACATATCTGAAAACTTGGAATTACCACCTTCATGACATCCTAACCATAGTTCCAAAACCACATGGCCATATCTGCAAATGCGGAGGAATGTGAAGCATTCCAATAGGCCTTCAACACTAGCTTACTCTGCCAGAACACATGCCAGTACTCTATCATGCATAAATTTCATAGCGAAAGGAAAAATGATCTACAAACTTGGAATTATCACCTTCATTGCATCCTAAACATAATTCCAAAACTACATGGCCATATCTGTAAATGCGGAGCATTCCATTGTCCTACACAAAACACCTTCACAGAGACAACACTGTCTTCAATCAGTCAACAACAAAACATTCTTCGGGTAACCCAAACATCATGGAACTTGGAACATACATACTTCAGGCCATCAGTAGCATCAACAGTTCATCTGATCATCTTTGTGCTTCTAATTCCCATATTAATATCAACTATATCTTCTCCCTTCTTTTGTTAGATGGGACATGTCATCGAACCATGAAATGTATCTTCTTCTCTTGTTGGATGGGACATGACATCCAACTATGAACTGTATCTTCTTCTCTTGTTGGATGGGACATGACATCCAACCATGAACACCACCACACCACCACGATAGTGTTGACATCAATGACAACCTAGTGACAATGTTGACATCAATGACAACCCTAGGAACCATATGTGTAACAGTAAGTCACTCCATGTGTTAAATTAGAGTAAAAGTATTTATCCCAGATTCATGGGAAAGTAGTAATTGTTTGTAGCAAGACTCTATATATTGTAATAACTTAGCAAGTGTATTGCTCCCTTAAAGTGGCACCATGAACATGATATACAAACATTCTCTTGCTTTTTTTGCATATATATATATATATATATATATATATATATATATATATATATATATATATATATATATATATATATATATTATTTTGCTGATTTCTTCTAAAAAGCAGATTCTGAGTGAAAAAAGATGGCACATGGGTTTTTGTAGATAATTCTGTTCTGAAGCAACCTAGTTTGTCAAATTCTAAAAAAGTAGGGATTTTCCCAAAAAGTAGGAAAAAAGTAGATTCCCGAAAAAAACAAAATTCCCAATCTTCAAGAGGATGATATTCTGGATGGACCCATCTTGACGAAAATTGAAAAAGCTCTGGTCGGATTTCTGAAAAATGATCCCCTTGAAACAAGGACCCTGAAAAAGTGAGTCTCCCTGCTTCCTCAACCCGAAACTATGAAGAACGCTGAAAAAGCACTTCGTTTGGGTCTTCAAATCTTCGTTGAAAGAATGGTGGCCAATGGGAATACCTTGTCTTATGGCGGCAAGTGTTGTAATGTCACACTCACTATTGAGGAATATATGCTCTCTCCCTTGGCGGTGCTAATGTGGTGTTGGGAATACAATTGTTGCAAACATTAGGGCCACTCACTTGTGGTTATTCCCAACTTTGGATGAGATTTAGTCTATTGGGAAAAGAATATACTTTGCAAGGTATGAACATTCGGGATGTATGCCTAGTCAGTTCTCACCGCCTAGAAAAGCTATTAAAGAAAATACATTTTGGTATTAATGCTCAATTGGACACTATTGAATCTCAAGTGCTCTCACATCCTTCTCCTCCTTTTAGATTTGCAAGGGATATTAGACCAACATAACCAATTTTATGAGGAACATAAAGGGTTGCTTCCATAACAGTCACATGACCATGTCATTCGCTTAATACTAGGCAATCAAGCTTTGAATATTCAACCCTATAGATGTCATTTTAAACAAAAAAGTGAAATTGAGATGGTTAAGGAGCTAATGGAGGTGAGTGTCATCAAGCCCAATACAAGCCCTTATTCATTCCTGTGGTGATGGTTCCTAAGAAAGATGGATTGCAAACGTGCCTCAATTTTTAGGAATTTAATAAGTCTACCATCAAAGACAAGTTCCATATTCCTGTCATGGGTGATTTGTTGGACAAGCTCTCTAGGGGCTAATTTTTTACAAAATTAGACTTTGATTAAGATATCACCAAATTTGAGTTAAGGAAGAAGATATTTGGTGAGGCCCTTTGGCTTAACTGACGTTCCCTCTACCTTTTAGAGTCTAGTGTTCAAAGGTTGCCTCTACAAATTCATATTGGATTTTTTTATGACATTTTAATTTACAATCGTAGTTGGGATAACCATCTCCAACATACAAAGATTGCCTTCAAAGTTTAAAAGGATTATTCCCTTTTGACCAAGGGCTCTAAGTGTGTCTTTGAGATGCAATAGATGGAGTATCTTGGGCACATTGTTTCATAAAAGTAAGTGTAGATGAATCCAAAAAAGATTTTGAGACAATGCAAGGATGGCCCAAACTCAAATCCATCAGAAGTTTGAGAATTTTCTTAGGCTTAATTTTTTTTTTGTGTGTGGAATGCCAAAACAAAACTATCCTTCTATGCCCTAAAAGTTGCTATGTGTTCCACCCCAATCTTGGCAATGTCTGATTTTCACAAACCATTTGTCTTAGAGTGTGATGTGTCGAGGACAAATATGGGTGTTGTTTTGATGCAAAAATGCTGACCACTTGCTTCACTAACAAGCAATTAATAGAGCAAAATTTAGCTAAATCCACCTACGAAAAGGAGATGATAGTTATTTTGCATGTTGTTCAGCAATTACATCCTTACTTATTGGGCCACAAATTCCAAATCAAAATTGATCATAACTTGAAATTTTTCTTACAACAAAGGGTGTCATCCCCTAAATAACAAAAGTGCCTGACCAAAATGCTAGGTTATGATTTTGAGATTATTTATAAAAAAGGCAAAGAAAATGTGGTGATCGATGAACTATCATGTAAGTATGAAGAGGAATGATGATTACTTTCTCTTTTAGGTCCAATACGCACTTGGATGTAAGAGGTTCATCTAGAATGGGAAGCTAATCCCAAAATTCAACATATTATTAAATAGTTGGAACAAGACCCTTACATGGTTGGGACAAGTGTTGAAATATCATGATTGCATTTGTTTAAGCAACAAGTACTACCTCAAGCCTCAATTACTCATGGAACATCATTTATCCCACACACATCGCTGTTTTTTGAAGGCCATCAAGAAAAATTTCTTTTCGGAGGCACTTAAGCAAGATGCCAAAACTTTCATGACTGAGTGTGATGTATGTCAACACAACAAAGGGAAGGCAATCAAACTACCAAGTTCTTTATAGCCCCTTTCTATCCAACACATGGTTTGGGTCAATATTTCTATAGATTTTTCTATAGGACTTCCTAAATCTTGGGGTAAACAAGTCATTTTGGTAATTCTTGACAATCTAACTAGGAATGATCATTTTTGTGACCTACCCCACCCTTTCACAATAGCAATTGTGATACACCACTTCTTGGACACAATTTTCAAGTTTTGTGGTATCCTCCTCTCCATTGCTAGTGATCACAATCATACCTTCATGAGAAAATTCTCGCAATAATTATTTAAGTTGCAAGACCTTCAATTGAAAATGAATTCAACCTATCATCCTCAAACTAATGGCCAAACAAAGGTTGTAAATAAGTAATAAACTTACCTAAGATGTTTTATGTCCAAGCAACAATGACAATGGTCCAAGTGGTTGTCACTAACAAAACGGAGTTAAAATACCACTTATCATATTGCATCCATAATAACCTCTATGAGGATCCCTAAGGTCAATCCCCACATTCTTTGGCTACTTAAGTTCCAACTTCTAGGGTACAAGTTGTTGAGAACTTCCTTTCCTAACATGAGAAAGTTCTCAGGGTCCTTAAGGACAATTTGCAATAGACATAGAATTATATAAAGCAACACGTGGATTAACATAGGTCTAAGCATCTTTATGAAGTTAGTGATTGGGTCTTTTTGTAACTATAAACTTACAAGCAATCATCCTTGTGTGACAAGGTGGGTCATAATTTGGCTCCAAAATTTTATGGCCCTTATCCAATGGTGCAACGAATTAGGGAGGTGGCGTATAAGCTCACACTTCCCTCCTCTTCAAAGATTCACTAAATTTTTCACGTCTCTTGCCCCAACACAATTATTAGGCAAGATAGATGATTAATAGTAGAAATATCATGGTTGGGACAAGTGTTGAAATATCATGATTGCATTTATTTAAGCAACAAGTCCTACCTCAAGCCTCAATTACTCATGGAACATCATTTATCCCTTTATATTATGCAATTGTTTGATAATAACTTGGGTAGAACAATGAGATCTTAAACCTAACTCCTACGATTGTATTATTTTGGAAATGATTTAATTTCTATAACACTCTGAGTAGCATGAGCTATATCGCTAGTTGAGAAGTAAATTTATGATCTTAATGCAAGTAGAAATGAGTGATAATTTATGATTAAGGTGCCTTGGCTATGTTTATTTGGGCATATTAATGTTTTGATGAATGTACATGAATAAATTGTTAATGGGAGAATGAGAGAATTATCAGAACTCTAATTTGAATCGCTTCACATGATGAAGTTTTATGTTGTAATCTTAGCTCCTAGTAAATTAATGTTGTGGCTTGACCTAACTAAACTCCTCTAGGAAACCCTAATCATGATTTTCCCATGTGTTACCTTGACCTTAGTTATGAAGGGACTAAGGCCTTCATTTGCTAAAATATGATCTAATGTGGGGAATTTGATATGTAAATTGTTTCTATGTTGTTGTAAGGATTAATTGAGTGATTCATAGGGTGAATTGACATCTTATGTGTCAAATTTCATATTTATTTATAAGGATCCTTTTTGGGGGTCTTAAAATGCCATTTTTTGAATATTTAAATATTTTTAAGACCCTAGGTTTGGGGTTGGGCACCTTTTGGGCTTTGAAATTTTGGTTTTAGGATAGATTTGACCACTCCCAAGTTCCTTGGGAAGAAAGTGGTGCAGATAGGTTTTGGGAAGAGAGATGGTCCTAGGCTCATGGCTGAGGGTTGGACCAAGTACACCCTCATCCCAATATTTCACACATGTGAGAGCGCAACCTAAGAAGATTTTTGAAGAAAATTGTACAAGTACACTCCTCCCCAAGTCTCACACGTGTGAGAATATGAGGAGTCAAATCACTCCTTGATTTTTAGGGATTGGATGAGAAGAGATGAGTTGGAAGCCATGTGGCTCCTCCTCATTTGGAAAGGAGTGACATGAGACTCTTTACATATACCCCTCTTGCAAATTAATAAGGGACCTTTTCACTTCATTGTTGCTTCTTGCATGGGAGATGAGAGAGCTTGAGAGGAAAAGAATTTTGGAGAAGATTGGATAGCAAGTGAAGATAGTCATGGAGAAGGAAGGAGAAGCTCGTCCCTACAATTCCATGTAAAGAGATAAGTCCTCCCAACTCCTTATCATTCCTTGCATAGTTGTATTTCTCATGATTGTGTCTTATGTGAATTTGATTGCTTGTGAAAAGAAATTGTGAGAAGGGATTTATTCATAAATTTGTAGTGTTTTGTATATTTGGAGTATGTTGGAGTTAAAGATGGTAGGTGTGTGGCCATTTTGAATATGAGAAGGGTTTGAAAGTAACCCCCTTGAGAAGTGTTAGTACCTAGTCTTGTTTTCCTGTGGTTGCTTCATTTCAAGGTTATATTTTGTTATTTTGTGTTCTAGACAATTCTTCTAGATCGGGGGATGGCCAAGACCTCTTATGGTCTTATGACGCCATATTGGTTGGGTGGAGAGCATTCTCCTTCCATTGGCATGTGATTTATTGGATTCTCCTCAACATTGATCCTTGGAGGTGTTAGATGGAGTTGTTTACTTTGGTTACAAAAGGGCTTGCATAGCTAAGAAAGACATCCTTGTAGGGTGAAAGTAGTATATCTATTTGTTACTCAACTAAGTTAGATTAGAAGAAAAAATATTATTGTAAGAAATTATGGGATTATGACATGAGCATACTTCAAGCTCTATGCATATGTATTCAATGTTAAGAAGAAGTATTCTTGGATCAAGACTAGTCTATAAAACCTGTAAATGAAATATCTCTCATTTCATACCCTCATTGTTACAAGAAGAAAATGTATTGTTTGTAATCAAGACTTAAACCATGTGATGAATGAATTTCTCCTTATAAAGTTTAACCAACAATTATTTCATTTTTCTTTTCCTCTTAAAATTAAAATGTAGTATACAAAATAACATATTTATTGTAGCAATTAAGTTTTTCCTCATTAATTGGCATAGTTCCACTCATTCATTTATGGCTTAAGGTTGTTTAATATATGTATGTATGTATGCACACTCATTTATTCATGACTATTGTCTCTTTACATCCAACTACACAGTGCAAGAAATAAATGTATTTGATTTTTACCTTAAAAAGAAGTTTTCTAATCAAATATGTGTTTTTCTTTTGTGAGAGTATATCTATGATATTATATAAGTATAAAGATATAAATCTGTTTTGGGTTGGAAACATTTAGATAATGGAGGAGAAAAGTCTTTTATAAGAAATCATTGTAGATTAGGGTTCCTTGAGTGCCCTTGATCCAATGGTTGTTACAATCTCATCAAAGGGTTGAGATTTAATGCTCATTCTATTAGAAAACCTCAATCTAATTACTTATACTAATTACAACCCAAACTCCATTTAAGTCATGGTGGGGGACAATGTAGCTAGCCCCCTTAACTTAAGTTGTACCTTAAGTTCTTTAGAAAACAGAATAATAAAAATAGACTTAACTCATAAGTTATAATGTTGGAAAATGTTTCTAGTATAAAACTATCCATCTAACATTAATGGAATTAACAATCTTTTTACTTTGGATATTTAAAATATATCATTCCATACACAAGATTAAACCTTATTCGCCCATAACCATAGTGAAGTCATAGGTTAACATTCTTGCACCGACCCATATTACCAAATAAAGGGGTTCTTAGTGGGTTTAGTGTGTGCACACAAAACATCATTGGGGGGGGGTGGGGGTGGGGCGGCGCGCGGGCTTTTCAAGTTTGGCTCCTTATTAAGCATTATTATTGTGGTTTATGTTCTAGCGAACATTGCTCCAAATGCATTAGTCCCTAACCCTCAGGCTTTACCTAAATCAAGTAATTGCCTCTCCTCACCAAGTTGCCTTGTTGCCAACGAGCTTGCATAGAATTTGTCTTTTAGACCTCCCTTGGGATGGACTTGTGTCTTTCACTTCATCATCCTCATGCTATGACATATGTGGAGATACTGCATATATGTAAACTCAAGGATGTTTTGCCCCACATTAGTAGGGGCTCGCATGCAATTAAGCCATTAGTGTAATGTCATTATGAGAGATGTGTAACATAAAATATATTTAATTGATTAATTCTACCTCCATTACGACATACTTAATCCAATCAATAATGCTCCTTCTTCTAGATAAGTCACCTATTCACCCCACCTAGGAGTGTCGTCAGACATAGCTTTAGGTGAGATGTTGACCTCTCATATCAAGTGTCAAGGTGTGATCCTCATTCACATAATTGTTCCCTTATTTGGACTTCATGTTGGATTATGAGTCTCTCTATACAACTAAGCCTATTGTGACAACAAATGAGGCATCAAAGCATGTTTGTGTGTTGTTATCTAGTAAAATGTCAACTTTTCTTCATTCAAAAAAAAAATCGTGGTTCAGGTTGCATATTTTTGTGTCTAAATTTTGGGGTATGACACTAAGTATTGTCATTATTTTCTTTACAGGTTCCTCACAACTACAATAAAGAAAAGTGAAGGTCTGAGAACCTAGCTGCAGTTAACAACAAACTTTAATCTTGCATAAGAGCATCTCGAACTGAAATAAGCTTGAAAGAAAATATTTTCTCTATAATTCCCATCACATAATTATAAAAAATTGGATTCTATACAGAAAACTTTTTGAGAACCAATAGAGGCTATCATAATTTTCACAAGAGAATATAATAAATCTAACTTGCAAACTAACTCTTAGCTCCTGTAGTCCAACACTAAACAAGAGCAGAACATTTCCACAAGATGTCAGCGTATCTTTAAGTCAGTCTCTTATTATCTAGCTTTAGATTACTGTAAATGTGTAAGACATATTTTACGGCAAATCATAAATGACCTTTTGTCCAATATGGCCAAAAAGTTAAAACTTAATATTACCTTTCACCTTCAAATGGTGGCTGAACATGAAATGTTCTCTGAACTAATAACCTCATTAGAATTAGATGCATCAAATCAAAAGAATGATCAATGTTATTCGATTACTTGTACAGTCAGAGACAGCAAGGTATCCTTGCTGCTTGCATTCAACTTTCTCGAGACCCCTGATCTTCTGTAGTGTAATCTTGTTATTCATATTGCACAGATATTTGGAAACCTTGTCATGATTTCTTGGCATCAAAAAATTATAATCGTTTCAGATGAAACATTATCATGCATATTCTTAGATAAGATGTATTGTCTATATTATAATTTCAATCTTTAATTCAGACGTATATTGACATGTAGAGCTTAAAATAATTAGTGCTCTTATACTGCATTTAACCTCTCTATTCCTGAGAGATCTCTTGATTTTGTTTAACCTCATCAACATTTTCCTGTACAGATTCTCAGCCTATATTTTTGAAAAGTTAAAATGGATTTACAATCATCTAAAAAAAATAACAAGACAAACCCAAAAACAAACAATTTTTTAAAAAATCATCACAGACAGATCAACATTACTTCATCCTAAATTCAAATCTTGACTGCCAAGTGAAGAATTCCTTTGGGTGGGACATGATGAAGTACAACTTGGGATAGCATATGTCCTATCCCGAGTAGGTTGTGCTGTGGGAGCATTCTCTTCTGTAGAATGCAAATCACCTCCAAAGCTTGATTCAATATTGGGATTTGAATCACATCGAACAAGTTTTGAGTGCAAAGAAGATGAGTGCTGCAAAATATTTAGAAATAATAAGACAAACGTCTCTCAAATTTCTATAGAAAGAATAAAAAAGACAGTATGTTGTCATATAAGATGAACTAAAAAAGACATGCCTCAAAACCACTCAGCATGTTGTAAGAAGTACTTGCTAACCCTGATCCAAGATTAGGCTTTAGATTACGTTGAATAGATGGTGTTGAGTTCAACAGTGCTGACTGCTGTAAATTTTCCTTACACTCCAAAAAATCAGTGTCAAAACTCTAAAAGGGTAAACCAAAACCCAATCATATTAGCATATAATATTAATGATAAAAGACCTGCCTGAGAACTTGTTGGAATTTGTTCCAAGGCATTTACAAAGCCTGATCTAGTATTGGTATTGGAACTTGTGTCAACAGGTGTCATTGAGAATAATGGTGCAGATTGCTAAAAACATTACACAAACAGTCAGTAAAAGCATTGACGAACTCTAAAAAGTAGAACAAAAGCATCATATTATCACATCAGACGTAACACTAAGACATACCTGAAAACTAGTTGGAATTTGATGCAAAGCAATTCCCATGCCTGATCCACTATTGGTCATGGGATCCCAGTCAGCAGGTGGTGTGAGAGAAAATGGTGCTGATTGCTAATAACATTTCACAAACAGTTAGAGAAGTCAATGCCACAAACTCTAAACACAGAAAAAAAGCATTATATAATCACATCAGCAGAACAAAAAAAGACATGCCCAAAAGCTTGTTGGAATTTGATGCAAAGCATTTCTAAAGCCCGATTCGTTAGCAGTCTTGAAATCACAGTGAACAGGTATTATTGAGGGGGTGCTGTTTGCTAAAATATATTCACCAGCAATTAGACAAGTCAATGCCACAGAACCTAAAAATAGTAAAAAAGAATAATTTTGTTGCAAGACGTAATGGCAAAAGACATGCCCAAAAACTAGTTGAAAATTGATGCAAAACATTTCCAAAGCCTGATCTAGTGTTGATCTTAAGATCATTGTGAAAAGGCGCTGTTGAGGGCAATGGTGCTGATTGCTAAAATAATTTCACAAACATTAAGACAAGGATATGCCACAAACTGTGTGTAAAACAAAAGAATCCCGCAATCACATCAGATGTGGCAGTAATAAGACAAGCCTGAACACTAGATGGTATTTCAAGCCAAGAATTTGTGAAGCCTGATCCAGTATCAGTCTTGGAATCACAGTCAACAGGTAATGTTGAGGGCGATGGTGATGACTGCTGAATAAACACTAATAATTAGACAAGGCAATGCCATAAACCCTAAAATAAGACAAGAGAAAACATTATCATCCCAGACCTAATGATTAAAGACATGCCTGAAAGCTAGTTGGAATTTGATGCAAAGCATTTCCAAAGCCCAATCCAGTATTGGTCTGTGCATCACAGTGAACAGATGTTCAGGATAATTTTGCTGATAGGTGAAAACATTTCACAAACAATCAAACAAGTTAATTCATTGATACGATCCTTCCTGCAAAAGATTAGCCCAATAACAGGAATATAGAAAATATATAGTGCAAACAGGAACACATGAGCTATATTGCATTGAAATGGTAGATTCGTACTACAATAGATCGCTAGCCTCTTTGAGGGGGCAACCTCCTAGAGCAATGCTCAATACAATATAACTCACAGATGCTCTTACAATAGCCTGTGCATCATATTTATACTAGTTCTAGTCAAGCTAACTACTATTTCCCAAGCATGTGGGATTATTTTTAATAGCTCAAGGGGTGACTTACAAAGCATATGTGTCCAAAGCCTTTGTAACATCAAGGGTAGGAAACTAGGCTATTGTAGCATCTTTTGGTTGCATGCCATGCCACTGGATCAAGACCTTAGTGAGTGTGCAGTTGCGAAGTTGGCAAGAGCGTGTATCCAAGACTGCTTCTAGTTGGAGAATGATGGATCCTTCAACATCAAGCTCAGGAAGAACTATTTGACCAGTAACCTATTGGCCGAGAGCTTTCATCAAATAGGAGACATGGAAAACAAGATGAGCATGAGAGGAAGGTGGGAGTTCTAGCATGTAAGCTACCAAACCAATCCATTGAAGAACTTTGTAAGAGCCATAGAACTTAGGGGCAAGTTTCTGGCAACCTTTCATCCTCAAGGAAGACTGTTTATAAGGCTGCAATTGGAGGAAAACCATATTGCCAAGTTGAAAAGCTCATTCAAAATGGTGTTGATCGATTTGTCGCTTCATGTGGTTCTAAGCCATGTGGAGATTTTCACAAAAGATCCAAAGATTACTGTCCCGTGTGTTGAGGGTAGTGTCCATTGCATTGACTGGAGAACTGCCTGGAATGTAAGAGAGAAGAGATGATGGATTCTGCCCATAAACTGCTTCATCTAAGGTCATTTTCATGATTGTTTGTTGTACCACCATTTTGCCAGTGATAACCACTTGACCCAATGGTGTTGTTGCTCAGAGGTAAAACATTGAAGATATGTTTCCAAACATCTGTTGACTATTTCAGTTTAACCATCTGTTTGGGGGTGATACCCATAGCTCATCTTCAATGTTGTTCTAGATTTGTTGAATAATTCTTTCCAAAAAATGGCTTGTAAATGCTAAGTCATGATCTAAGACTATAGAAGAGGAGGCGCCATGGAGACAAAAAATTTGGTCAAGAAAGGTTTGGGCTATGGTGGAAGAGGTGTAGGGGTGGGCCAAGGCACATAAGTAGGCATATTTGGAGAGGCAATCCACCACCACCAGTATGGTCAATTTGCCTCTAGATTTTGTAAGGCTCTCAATGAGATCCATGGAAATATTTGTCCAAATTTAGGTAGGAATGGGTAGTAGGTTAGAGTACATTCAACAACAAACCACTTGATACCTTCCTTAAGCCCATGCCAGAAGAAATTTTGACAAACCCGCTCAAATGTTTTCAAAAACCCTGAATGACTAGTGGAGGGAGATGCCTGGAGTTCAGAAAGAATTTTATGATGCAGAGCAACGTTGGGAAGTAAAACCAAGCATCCTTTATACTATAAGTGATGTCCATCCCAAGAGTGGTTGGTGATGAACTAGGATCTATAGAAAGTTGGCGGATGAGACATTGTGTGAGCGGGTCTTGTTGCCATTCTTGTCGTAGGTCATGCAACCATTCAGAAAGTGACATGGAAACTGCACATAGGGAAATGGGGTCCTCAAATTGGCAGGAGAGAGCATCCGCTACTACATTCTCCTTTCAATTCTTATAAGTGATCTCATACTCATATCCATGAGTTGGTGAGAATACCTTTTGCTCCAAAAAATATTTGAGACGTGGTAATCTGTCTTGATACAAAAATGTCACCCAACCAAATATGGCCACCACTTGTTGACAACTTGTAAGATGGCCATCACCTCTTTTTCATAGGTGGAGCATACCAAATTGCATCCTAATAAGGCCTTGCTCATGAAGGCAATGGGGTGATCATCTTGCATGAGAATGACACCAATGCCATTGCCGCAAGCATCACTCTCAATGACAAACGGCTTGGAATAATCAGTAATGGCTAAAACCGGTGTTGTACACATACCCTGTATGAGTACCTCAAAGGAATGTATTGTGGCAATAGTCCATGAGAAGGCATCCTTTTTTAGCAAGGTAGTAAATGGAGTGGCAATTTTTCCAATTTTTGACAACTTTTTGATAGTAGCCAGTGAGACCCAAAAATCCACGAAGGCTTCTGAGTTCTTGGGTTTTGGCCAATTTTGCATGGCATGAATTTTGTCAAGGTCAACTCTAACACTCGTTGGGGAGGCAATATGCCCAAGGTACTCAATTTCCTTTTGACCAAAGGAGCACTTGGAGCGCTTAGCACATAATTGATTATCAACAAGGAGTTGTATTGCCAAGTTAAGGTGTTGTAGATGCTCTACCCAAGTTTTTCTATAGATCAAAATGTCATTCAATAAGACCAGGATAAATTTAGGAAGGAATGACCGAAAGAGTTTGGTCATGAAGCCCTGGAATGTGGATGAGGCATTAGTGAGCCTAAATGGCATGACTAGAAATTCATAGTGACCATCATGAGCGTGAAAGACTATCTTCAAAATATCTACTTTGTTGATACAAATTTGGTGCTAACTAGAGCACAAATCTAATTTGGAAAAAAATTTGGGCACCATGAAGCTCATCAAATAACTCATCAATAATTGGAATAGGAAATTTGTCCTTGATGGTGAGTTTGTTCAACTCATAAAAGTCAATGCTATTACACCCCGTTTTTCGTGAATAACTATTTAAGACAATTTATATATTTAATGTATGGCATTTGGATAATGCTTGGAAAAGACATGTTTTTCTTTTGAAAATTTGAAAATATAATGGTTATATTATGATGATGTTATTTTATGCACTCATGGATGTATAATGCCGAATTTGAATGATAATTTGATTATGAAATTTTAATTTCGAATTGATTCCATTATTAGAAAAATGGATAAGAGGAATGAAATGCAACAATGAATTTGATAAATTAGTGAGATTTTGTAATTCATATGATGATGTTGTAAATTGTTATGAAATGATTATCAACTTTATATGATATGTTTTCTAATGTCCCCATTTTGCGCATAACTCGTTTGTAAACAATTAGCCTATTTCCGAGTGTTCCCATAGCTAATTGGCGGTGTAAGGGAGAACTCCAGCTTTCTTGGAGAGTACAAGATTGTTCTAGCAGCAATATTATTCATGGCAATGAGTTCAAGAAGCCATCATGAGCCCAATGACACTTTCCGAGTGTGATTCTATCTCTCTGAGAGCACTCCACACTTCTTGAAGAACGCATGATTAGTCAGGTTGGATTTTTTGACAGTGGCAATGAGTTCAGGTGATCTTGATGAGTCCCATGCTTCTTTCAGAATGCAATTCCGCCCTTGTAAGAGCTCTCCACACTTCTTGGAGAAGAAGGCTATTTTTAGATTGATGCCAAGTTGGTTCGAATCATCATCCTTAGCCCTGAGGAGCATTATGGTATCATTAGAATTTCATATTTGGTTTATTCAGATGCTTTCCACAACTTGGGTGGATAATTAAATAATTAAATAGTTATTACTATAGTTGTCTAAAAAGACTTTATTCAAAAAGGCAACTGTGTGTAACTATTCAGTGGAAAGGATTTTAAGTTGTGCAAATAGGGGCGCTAGGCACATGGGGGACTTTGATTATAAAAAAGAAATTATATTTCAAAAGGTGAGTTTTGGAGGGAAATAAGAAAGTAATATTATATTCACTCCAAAAAGTTATAAAAGGGGGATTGGAGCTCATTGTTGACGTTACTGATGAATTTGATTTTAGCTTCTGCTTTTGAGAGAACTTGTGTTCTTCCATTTTCTCGAGGATGAAAACCCTCTCGAAAATACTAGTTTCAGGAACGAAACCCCCCTAGCTGGTTGTGGTGGTTTCATCCAAGAATCATAGAGTGCTTCAATGGAGGTTTTGATGTGTTTTGAAGTTTTTTTTAGGGTTTTGATGCAGTGATTGAAGATTCAATAATGGAGATTAATTATGAGTTTATCTGATTACATTTGGGGTTTGTGTGATGAGATTTTGATTCCTACTAGTTGTACTTCATGCTCAGGGACAGCCGTACATTTTGGGTCATTGAAGAGTGATGTCTAATGCAAATTAATTCTTGATTGAATGAAGTTATTCCTCTGACCTGGCCGCCTGTTTTGAGTGTTGTTGAGCATATTTTTGGCAAGGTTTTGTGGATCAAATGTTGGCCGTACTATTTCTGTTGGCCGTACCACCTCCAAGAAGGGCATGAGAGTTTAGAGTTCCAAAACACCTCATCTTTGGGGCTGTTTCTGATCTGATTTGAGGCGCCTTGATCTTGGGAAGTCATTTCCTTGGTTTTTATTGATGTTCGTTGACAATTTGAAGGGGTTTGATGTTTGTAACTATTGTTTGAGGGTTTTACTAGTGTTGCACCAACCTATCAGACTATAACAACAGTGTTATCAGAGTATATCAGTGTGTTCTGTGAGTTTTCAGTGTGATTTTGAGTTTTTACAACAATTGCAGCTTCAGTACTTCATGTGGGTATGATTCCTTGTGTCAATTTGAGTGTATTTGAAGCTTCTACTTCATGATTTTATGCTACAGCAGTGTATTACAGTCTGAAATCAGTATTTGAATTGATATTGCAACTTTCCTAAACATTGTACTTTCATTTTATAAGTTGCAATGCTTTATTGTTTGTAAATCCTAGATGGTAGTACCGCCAGTGGTCTTATATAATGCATTTCATGATTGTAAAACTAGATGGTATACTGTCAGTTACTGCTGCATTCCATTAAGCCTGTTTGGCATTGAACAAGCTTGTATTTAATTGACCATTTTTGTCTGACTAAGCTTTAGTCATTTTGCCAGTGGCCTACATTGCACACGTCCGCTAGACAAGTGTTGATAAGGTCAGCTTTGCCGCCTCATGTGCTCATTCTGTTTGCAATCACACTCCGCTAAATAAGTGTAGATGTGGTCGACTCAACCACCTAGTGGGATCACTTTGTGTTGCATCAACCACTTCGCTGAATAAGCATAGATTGTGGATGACGTGGCCGCATAGTGTGTTGCAGCGAACATTTTAATCGCATACATTTCTAGTTGTTGCATTGGATAGTTTGTGTAAATCCAACACTCTATATGCTCTCACCTTGCCCACATCGGGATCTGGGTGATTAGGAAGTGTTGAGGATTTTGCATGATTGCATATTCATATCAGTTGAAAATTTCAAACAAAAACTAAGGTGGTTATTACATGTTTATATCTTATCGAACTAACTACTTTGATGTCATAATGAGGTGTACGCAGGTCCAGTTTAGTCCCCCTCCCAGTTGAAGAGGGATAGCATCATCGGGGAGAGGGTTGTAGATCTAGTTGATTCAGCAATCTATACCATGCACTGAGAATCTGTGTATCCGCACACACCACAGTTTTAGATGTCGCAATCCCTGTTGGTTAATCGTGCGTAATATTTTTGTGTCTTGGTCTTGTCGTGTCATGATTTCATATTAGAAACGTTAGTTTTGAGCTAGCAATGTCTTGGTCATTGTTGTCACCACTCCGAGTTTAAATAGTTTCGACAAGTCCTTTTTTTTCAAATTTTGTGGCGTCAAGTTTTGATTGGTTTAACACTTTGACTTTGTGTTTATAAAGCCTTATCACTTTTGTGGCTTGTGTGTCCATAGAATGTGAATGAGGTGAAGTTTGTTTTACCATAGAAAATATATATATTGTCCTTTGATTAAAATAAGTGAAACCTAGTCTAAAAGCATTTTTTTGTGTTTAATTCAAATCCTCCTTTTTGAAAACTCATAGGAGGTGTGAGCAAATTGTTAGGAATAAATTCATAAGAGTGGGATTTTAAAGCACTATTGTGGACTGGCCCTAATGGCTGCCACACTCCCTCTTTTTCTCTTGGATTGTCTAAGGAATCTCCAACAAATTGGAGTGGAGGAGGAGAAGTTATGATGCATGCACGATGCTGGCATGAAAGGAGAAAAATCAGGTGTTTGAAACAAAGAACAAAAGAGGAGTTCAGAGCATATTTTGCATCATTCGGTGTTGCAGGAAGAAGGCAGGGGACGTAAGAAGGAAGAGAAATTGGGACGTTTTAAATTAATGGTAAATAAAAACAAAATGTGAATGGCTTTGGATGATCTGGCAAAGGAGTTGCGACAATAAGTGATAACACTAAGCATCATTTTTGTTTCTATCTTCCAACAAGCTCCAATTTTCGTGATGCCAAACATGCCCGATCATGGGGATAATATCGAATATTTTCAAAGTCAACAAACCAAGTCTTCCCAAGCTTCATGCCAAATAGTAAATACCTTCAATTCCCAAAACAGTCCTACATGACACAAAAGACAAAAACATAAATATATTTGCCATGCGCACACCTAGTAAATCACTCCTAACTTCCACATCAATGGTGACATGGCCACTAGAAGACAATCCTCCCGAATCAGCTAGAAATTAGATGGTTTAATCTTATTTTAATTCTCCAAGTTAAAAGGACTATCTACTACATAGTCATCCAACATCCCCAACTCCTAACTAGCAACACATCTTCCCAAGGTGAAAGAGGTGCCCAAAAGCTCGAATTACTCAAAATCCTTGAAAAGATTCAAATCTCTAGCCACTCACTGGTGGCTACAAGGCATGTAGCCTTTTCAAGATCGTAAATGAGTGCTTCAGGATTATACTGTGTAAGTTTTTCTCTCAACGTTTCGGATCACACTCCATGATTCAATTCTACTCTCTTGCTTTCTTCTCTTTTCTCCTGATGATGGATCATGGAGTGTGATCCGAAACGTTGAGAGAAAAACTTACACACAGTATAATCTTGAAGCACTCATTTACAATATTATGGACTGTGGAAATCTGATGTCTACTTTTCAAGATCATTTAATGCACAATTAATACCCGAAACATTGTTAAGCAAATCCTGTGACCTAACAATAGGCTTGCCATGATCATCATGCCTTAGTCCAAATGCAAGCAACTTAAGCAATCTAAGAGTGGATTTAGCATATCTACTTGTTATTCATTAAAATCACCTTGAAGGAGCAGCTTCTCCTTGCAGGTTGATTGTGGCAGCATTAAAGCATTAATGAATGCTCAAAAGATGGATTGTTAGGCACTAGTTCGTGAATTTGGCAATGACTTGTGGATTCTCCAAATCTGGCCAGGAATGAACATTAATGTGATTCCCTCCATGATGCCTTGCTATGAGCAACTTACATCTAATCTTCAGTCTAATATGATCCAAGTCTTACATCAATCTTTGGAACATCCTTTTAAAGAGGTACTATGCATTAACCGCCACAAATTCTCAAGAGGATTTAGATTTGACACCACTTTCAGGAGTTTAAAAATCAAAGAGAAAATGTCCATTGGGGAAAGCCTAAGGCTGATTGAGAGATCTATGAGTTCCAACCTTCTCTAATGCAATTGCAAATGTCTGAAAACAAACCATCAACTGCTTGAAGTTGGCTGCAAGCAACACAATCTGAAATGCAAGGAGCAATCACAATCATCCTAGATGATGACCTTAAGGGTGATAAATACCCTATATGCAAGGTTGTTAAAGGTAGACGAAATATGAACCAAGTTGATTCTACCATCACAAAAGGTTAAATAAAATCACTAGTTGTGATGTCCCGATATTAAGACATTGTTTAAATTAAAGATTTAAACATTACGATAAATGGTGAAGTTGCTTTCTCGAACTATGGTGTTTATCATCATCAGTTTGAATGGTAATAATGTATATAATTGAATGATCTGTCATGTCCCCATAATTATGAAGTATTGAAATTCAATAAATATCAAAGAACAAATATAAAATTGCAATTCTATTATTAATGTTATAATTATAAATCAATAATAATAATGTTATTCAAGCTAAGTAATTAATATAATAACAAAAAATAGACATAAGTATCTAATTAATATATATATATATATTCAACTAATATTAATATTAATATTAATATATACCTTATTATTATAAATGTAAGTAAATAACATTACTATTGTTATAAATATAATCGAATGAATATCATTATAAAGTGCAGATTATAACCAAATAAAAAGGGCGCTGAAAAGTCAATAAATTCTTAGTGAGGCAGCGGACACCTCCAAAGAGGTGTGATCCCATGTACCACCGATTCCCAAGTCTCTATCATTAAGTATAAAAGGGCAGATCAGGTGGAAGAAGAAAGGGGGGATAAGAGGAGATATATTCAGATTAATAAATGAAATATACGCAGCAGAGCAACATTGGTAATAAGGCAGCAATGGAGAGTATGAAGATATTAATTAAGACAAGACAGTTTATAGGGGAAATACAGATTTAAGAAGAAGAATATATGCTTATTTAAGTATATATATATATATACACACACCAGTGGACTTATAAATAGAAGTATGCAGATGTGAGGGAAGAAGAGAAACAGATCAGCAAACCATAGAATCTTTGTTTGCATAAGTTATCTTGTGATTATAGATTTGTAGTAACATATGATTGGTAGGATCTATGGGAGTTTAGATATGATCATGCATATTGTGATATCATCTTCATGATTCATTTGTATGGTTGATAGAATTGTTTGCAACTATGAGTTTGATTAGTTTATTAGGTATTAATGTGGATTCTTGTATGAATGTCATGATGAGGGAATTGAGGACCTACGAGGAGGGGAAATGGCATTGGGATCATCTTCTAAGCACCCCACTCCATGGTGGATGGCTGAGGCCTGCCACATGTGGGCCAAGAGGGCATAAGAGGCCGCTCTTGGGCTTAGAAGGAGTGATTTCCGGGACACCCTACTGTAGTTGCACTCCAACCTCCCATCATAGTGATTAATTGAATCATAAGAAGAAACAGAATGGTGATAAGGGGAACGGTGATAGGACGCCTCATTAGGCACCCCACCCCATATGGATGGCAAGAGGCCACATGGGGCCAAGAGGGGTGGAACACCCGCTCTTGGGCCTAGGGTAGAGGGTTTCTTGGGCACCCTATCAAACCATTTTGTTCCAAGAATTAGAAACCCTAACCCTAAACTTGTAAGATTTGAATTTTTAGGGTAAAATTAGTATTGTTCCAATTGGGGACATTACACTAGTATTGCATCTTCTCCATTTCAAATTAGTGTTATCACCAACCCCATCACTCCCACCAAGAACTCTTTCACTATGCATATGTTCACAAAGTCTAGGTGCCTTTCTTCTTTCCCATCTCCCCCAGAAACAACCCCTACCATTACTATTTCCTTAACCCTTGACAGCATTCCCACTCTTAACCATCCAACACTACTTAGGGTGGGAGTACAACCTTTTTTAACTGAATTTTTTTTTTAAATGAACAATAGAAGCAACTCCATTCCAGATTCTAACAATGACACTATTGCGCCATACTAGGCACTCTACTACCATGAACTCCTATCCAAATAGATTTAGCCACCATCAGTGACTCTCTAAGTTGCCTTTCAAATCCATAGAGCTCCAAACTGGGCAGCTAGCACATACATTTCAGCTTTTCAATCCATTCCTCAGAAATATGTAGGCTATCAAAGAGAGCCACAAGGCTATTGTTGCCTTACCGAACAAGAAGGCTTAGGAATACTTAGCCATTGCCACTTAATCCAATTCGGAGAGGTAAAGGTCTTCCCCTCCTGATATTTTTATTATATTTTAGTTTATCATATTTATACCTCTTCATTGGCCTTGCAATCTAGGCAGAATTGAAACATTGGATTCAAGAAATAAGTAGCTGCATAGGATTATCAGTTAATAGGTAACCAAAAGGCTACACCTTTGGATTAATAACACTAAACCTGTGCCATTTCTGGTTAATGGATCTTTGAGCTCTTCTTAGTTTTGGCGTCGTAAGGACAATTTTGTTTTGTTCTTTTTGGCAATGGTTGTGACTTGGCCTTACCAAAGGCCAGTTGATAAGTACTTTGTTAGCAGATTTCTTTGCAGTGTTTTGTAGGTAGCCCTTGGGGAAAAAAATCAATGGTTTAGAAAAGTATGTAATCATTCAAAATTTAATACAATGCAAATAATTATTTAGCCAATAAATTTTTTTTACCCCTATCCAACAATGTTTACTTGTTTCTCAATTAGGTTATTACAAGAAAAAATTAAGGCCCAAAGCTAAAATTTAGGAATAATTTTGTGACACATTTAAACAGTATCAGATTAAATTAGATTTGAAGTAAATCTGTTAAAATAGATAGAGGTTCCAAAAGAATCTTTCTGTCATTCAATAGATACCTAAAATTACTATGCATAAATTTATCTTACCAAAGCATAATCAATAAACTAATGAGATGCAACCTAGAAGTAAATCAAGAACTAAACAGACATATCCCCCAAAAAAATTATAAAAGACAAGAGTTGTCATGGACAGAAACAAAAGAAAATGCCCTAAAATACTTCCCTTCTAGTAGAAAAAATCCAAGAACAATAAAAAATTGATATTTAATATGAGATTCGTACCAGAGGATGCCGGTACCTCTCTGCAAAGGCTATATTTTGATTTGATGATGATTCACATGGCTTGCTAATAACAACTTGCTTAGAAGACTCTGCATCCATGGTAACAATAGACTTTCCACACCCTTTTCGAAACTGTTTTGTTGTGCAAGTAACCTTAAGTTTTGACTTTTGGGGTTCTTTCAACTTTCCTCTATTCACTTCTGAAACCAGATGTTCCCTTGACATAAAAATACACCAGGTAAGAACAAGATATGCTTTACAGTTCAATATACATGACCAGAAAGCATAAGTGCCATTACACATACCAGATATATGACCACTGAACTATTAATTTGGTTGCATCATTATACTTTGTTCAAAAGTTATTGAATAAGGAAAATACACAGAAGGCTTCCAGATATTCACCTGGCAAGATAAGCATGAACAGCCTGAGCAAAGTCAGGCTTGTAGGAGAATAATAGACCACGTAAATACTTCCCTTCAATGTCAGATTCAATTGTATATCCATAGTGAAAAATATTAGTTATCCTGGCCTCAAATATCTTCTCCTCAACAAGCTTCGAATCATACAATGAAATTTTTCCTGCACATTTAGACAGTAGTTTTATAGATCCATACCAAGCTTTTGTAAAGGTGGTAGTGGCCTAAATCACACATATTAAAAGCATCTCTACTTTTATTAAGAACTTTATTTTTTAAAATTTATATCCATCAACTTTCTCAGTTGATTACAAAGCTTACCAAAACTTTACTACTTTGGGATGATACAACGGCCAGCAAACAATGTTGCAAATCAGGCAACAACCCATCAACACAAGCAGAGTTGCAAAAAATAGAAGATACCCAAGATGGGCATAAATGAACTTTGGGAGTTCATTGGTGATTTGAAATTTTAAAAACCAAACAAGATGATATGAATCAATAACTCCTATGACAACAAAAACCACCAGAGATTGAATGAGAAATAAAATCCAGCATTAACATGGCCTGACCAATTCAATTATGTTTCTTTCTTATGATTCAGAGAAGCAGGCAGCTCCTTATACAAATTAAATATGATGAAGGGTACTATTGCCTGAGCTATGCACACAAATTAAAAGGAGAGCATCGGAAAAAAAGATGACATTTAGAGCATTTCATATGAGAATATTTGCAGAATCACATAGCAAAAAAATAATTATACACATTATTAAAAGATTCTAATCTCTACAAGTTTGTCAGTACTCTCCAATCTTGAATGCCATTGAAATTTTGTGGGCCAATTACTATTCCCAAAGTCACAAGTTTCACCATGTTTTATCCTTCAAGTTCAAAATCTTGGTAAATTTACAAGAGAGGAAAGTATATTTCATTTATTCAGCAAATAAATTCCCTAATATTACCTCTAATCATGTAATCATTACTGTGATCCATTGAAACACCAGACAATCTCATATTTGTTCTCTCGCAGAGATTTTTCCTGAATTAAAATGCCAGAAAAAACTGACATTTTTGGTCTAGCAGAATTTCATGCACTTGCAAATATGACACCTTCATGCAGATTCTGATTTGAGAAATATTTTCTTCCAATCTCCAGAGAGGATTAATTATTCTGATTGCTAGCATATTTGATGCATTGGTCGAGGGTTGGTTACACAACTATCAACCACGCATCTGGTTCAAAGAGCATAGATACCAAATGGAACCAAAATTTACACTAGGAAATATTTTCTGTTTATTGATTGTTGGGAAACTTACAAAAAGATGTCTGGCTGAAAGAAAAAACACTCCAAAATTTTACTCCTTTTCAAATTCTTTTACATCACACTAATTTGGTCTATTTTACCTACTTAGTCTCCAATCCCATTGACATTAGGTTCCTGCATTTAGACTTCAAAATGCATTACTAGAAGAGTCATCATAATAGGAAGAGTAAACAGCTCATCTTTCATACATTACAAAATTGTTGGTCCTTCAACTGCAAACTTTTTCATCCTTTATCTGAGCTCCGCATGATTAAAACATGGTCTTGATCGCTATTACTAGATTTAGATTCAGCATAGATAGAACAGGATGGTTTTTGACTTGGAGTCAAACTTGGAAAAATATAGTGCCAAAACACAGCACTGACTTGATATCAAATCCCCAAAAATTATATCTAGTAGTGATATCTCGAAATGTTCTGTAAGAACCAGTGTTACCAAACACAGACTGGGTAAGCTTTATTCAGGCCTACTCGGACTCTGATTTAGATAACTCATCACATATTCTAAGAGCCATGTAACCTTGGTATTGACAACTGTTGCAATAGTCAGTTTGACACCTGTTTGGAGCTGACTTTGACATGTTAATAAACTTAACTTCAAATTTTGGTATTTTCTTCATAAAACCTTGGATGGTGGGAGAAGGCACGCTCACATTTTCTTCTCTCTTCTACAATTTGGGAGTTGGTGGAAGAACGTGAGGTCTCACCTTCTTCCCTATGCAGGAGAAGGTGGGGTTGTGCCTTTTGCACTAGTCTCATCCTTAATTGAATGATATTTGCAATGTCTTGGATAATTATTAAAATTGGTCATGGAGATTTGATCTTGTCTGAGCCTCATGTTTCGAATCTAAATCTGAGATGGCTATTTGTTTGGGAAAAACTAATCCTGCCCTACAATCTAAAACAATATGGGATGAATATCCCCAATTGCGTTGTTATGATCAAGCTGAGTCCATCAGTCATATGTCTTATTTGACAATATATATACAAAAATTGCCTTGAAATTTGTGTTAAAGGAAAAGGAATTGTTTGCTAGAAGAGTTATTTCTCGGAAGATACCTTTAGGACCTTCTAGCTACATTTGGAATCATTTTTGGAGCCTCTGAAATCCCCACGGTGCACATTTGGGCTTGTTCCCTGTCCAAAATTGCCCAATTCTTATAGGGGCGATTTGCACTAGTAAGAGGAGTGATCCTAGCATAGCCTGGGCGATTCCAAACTAGTAACATGGGCGATTTGGACCCAACAAGGGTGATTCAAAGATAGTGGACACTTCCAGACCCTTTTCGAAAAAGTTGTCTATAGGAGAGTTATTCCCTAGGGTTTGCCTTCAATGTCTATCATCTTGGATTGGTCAAGTTTGATGTCCACTTGTACTTTTTCTTTCACCTGTGCCTTAAGTCATGTGGCATAAGGAAACAAAGAGTCTCTTGTGAGACTAGGATGAGTTGGTGACTCTCCTTCCCGTTCAACATCCTAGTTAGACTTCCCTTACATTTTGAATGTCTTTTCTACATCTCTTAAGATGTGTGAATGTGTGATGGTTTCTGTCTTGGAATGGGATGATGCTCAAGTTTCCTTGGACAAGGAAATGGCGGTTGTTCTCATCCTTGCCTTATTTATTTGCAAGAGATGGAAGTCACGATCTAGTATCTGGTTACTGCCATTAAGGGCAATTCTATTCCCTCGTATGGTCATCACATTGAGGTTGTCATGTGACAATGTTGAAGTCTTCCACTTGTGTAGTCATGCTTTGTGCATTGACGTCATGCTCAGTGAGTGTCATTGCATTGTGTTGTTGTATCTCTGATGCATAGTGGTGCATTGTGGCACGTTTGTGTCAAAATTGCATTGTGAAAAATTTGTTCGTCTATTCTTTGACCGTTAATGTCATGGGTGAAATCTTGGGGCATTACACTTGCCAGCTGGCAAGGGTGATGAAGGGCTTCTCACATGTGAAATTAAGATACAGAAACTAGCCAGAGACTAACATTTGTATGGACTCCATGAAGTTTGTCTTTTAATGCGGGCCTGTATAGTATGAGATGCAGTCAGAATCACAGAATGGGGTTGGAAGGAGCATACCTGTTGCAGATCAGGAATGAATGCTTAATAATGATGCCTGATAATACCTGTATCTGCAGAGGGGATTCCTCATCTTTTATTTGCTGGTGTTATGTTTGCTGTGTGTGTTCTGAGCATTTCTTATGGCCCTCATCTGCAGCTTGAGATGCTATGCTGAATTATTCCCACTTTCTTTTTACTCTGGTACACTTTGATTGGAATTGGCACAGGTAAACTACATTTGCATTTGCAGTAAAAGATTGATTTACAGTTAATGCTCTAAGTCAAGGCTTCTTCCAGGAACCATCCTTGATTGACAAGAAAATCAATTGCTTAAGGTACTCAACAGATGACCAAATCCTATGACAAAACCATAAATCAGGCAAATCTTTGCTGGCACGATGGAATTTGATCTTAGGATTTTAATCTCCTTTTCTAGGTCACATAGATGTTACATCCATCTGCAAGAGGTGCACATTCCAATTGTTCAGTGTTGAACAATAGCTCTGTAGGCAATCACTTTGATCGTGCATGCTAGGATTTGCAGCTAAGCTCCAAATCCAGGTCAAAATTTCATTGTAGCACAACTTTATGATAACTCTAGCATGCAACTACGTGTTTGCAAATGCATTCAGTGCAGCAATGTCTTGTTCCAAAAACTGCTCGGCCTGTGCATATAAGGTTGGCAAAATCTGTTACATGAACTGATCCAAAGCAAAGTAAATATCAGCACACTGTCTAATTTTTACATCATTATTTTCTATGTCCCAAAGGATAATCTGCTTAATGAGTCCAATCTTTGAGTCAGGTGATCATTGCTACTACTTTGTCAGTTCAGATATCTGACAGTTAGCTTCAACAAGCTCTATTTCAGCCTTGGCAAGGCATGCCTCAACAATATTGAACTAACTCTATGCCGCATGCATCAAAGGCACCAAAAAGGTAAAATCCAACTAAGTATGCCAATGGGTCATAAAATATATGCATTACTGAACCATAGAGTTAGACCTCAAGCTCAAAAGTAGTTGGTTAAATACATACAGCACTATTAGTGTTGTTGATCAACAAGATTAGTGTAGCTCTCGATGGCTCAAGCTTAGAGCTAATACATTGTATGGAGTTCAATGACAGATCAACAAAAAATTTTGAGAGTCCAGTGCTATAAATCACTTTGGTTTGATGGATAAGATTCCAGTACAAAGCTTTATCATCTGACTGAAACTTGGAATGTGACTCATTGACTGACTCATCAAATGATATTTAAAGCAATTCTCAGAAAAATAATACAGATACATGTCTCCACCCTCCTATGATGCATCCTGGAGAAGGGTGTGCAAATTATGTACACAAAATGCAGGCGTGTATGTCTCTTGGCAATAGAAAACTCTGCCCAAGGAATCCAGCAATATTGTAAAGCTTACAGAAGGTTTCCTAGCATGTTGTTGGCGTTTCAATTCGCACCTCTGGAATGCGAGTTGGAAACGGACAGCTATGCACAGATAAACTGCTCTCATATTATGAGGTGGAGTTCCCTTTTTGCTGATGTTCGCTTAAGAGATAAATAAAACAAATTTGCCTATCTTCTTTTTGTTTCTCAGCTGTGAGCACAAGGTTATAAAACTCTTTTCGCTGCAGCAGAGGTTTTTCCTATTTTGAAACTTCTAACTAAAGCTAGGCCTAAACTAAATGACGCTTTTAATCACCTAAGTAAATTCAGAGCAAAGGAATTAAAAGTTGACAAGGAATGATTTGTTTTTAACATAAAAGCTTTAATAAACTTCTTCCAGATTTACATCAGAAGACTCATTGTACTTTAAAATGAAAACTAAAATAAGATTACGCAAGCTACACATCTGACAACAAAACTAGATGATCTAAGATAGAAAATCAAAGCAAATGGCAGGCATGAGACTTCTATTCCAATATCATAAAGTTGATACAACTCCAGGGCAACAATATTGTAGCAAAAGGTAGGCATACAATATGCGATCGAACATTGGAAAACAGATATCATAGAGTGAACAAGCACTTGGAATAACAATTTCTGCAGGCTAGAATAGGCACAGCAAATCTTTCTATCACAAATACCATTACTTACAATGGGCAAGGCTGCCCTTACTTATACTAAATCAAAGGAGTAGGGAACCCTAAAATCTCCTTGATTTTATCTAACTCGCCAACTCGCAAGCTTTATTTCTATTCTAAGACAAAGATTACAACTAACATTTGCTTTAAAACAATTTTCTTTAAAGCAAAGAAAGCTCCAACTATTACAAAGTGATTTTTTCTATTTAAAGAATGGATAAGCTTGAATGAAAGTGAATGCTTTAAATTGAAAAACATTGAGTTAAAGCTGCTTTCTTTTGAGTCACATCCTCATCTACATTCTTGCTTTATTGGTGATGTCATCCATTGATATTTTGGGAAATAATATCTTCTAAAAAGCTAGTGACCGCATCTTTGCCAAGAACACTGATACTCTCTAAGATGATATTCTGATTTTCCAACATTTCTTCACCATTTGCAACCATCTGAAGGAATTCATGAACTTCACCCACAGCTTTATCAAACTTTACTGTCATCGCGGCAAAACGATCCATCTTGTCGGCACTGGTATCACCATTAAAATTGTTGCGGACAAGTCTGGAACTCTGTCTGTACTTCCCTGAGATCATAGAAGGTACCATCTTCTTTCTCATATGAGCACGGGATCTAAGAAACAAAAGATCTCATGAACTTGAGAACATTTACCACTTTTTCTTCCCATTCTGCTAACTCTGAGATTATACTGTCATAAGTTTTTACTATGAAAAGATACTGTTTTTTCCAAGTAGAAACAATCTTCTTACTTTCAGCCGAATCAACAGAATTATATGCTATCTTCAAGTCAGAGATTGTGATCTCAAACACGAGTCTATTTTCAACCATGGACTGTTGTAACCCCTGAATGCCTTGACGTAGATCATGAGAGTTGTACTTTAATTGATAGAACTGTGAAAGTACAACTCTACCTTTAGTCATAAATTCTTCCACCCAATCTTTCATGTGCCTCCCATAAATGACCAACTGACTGAACTGTTGCTGATCGGTCAATGATCCCAGATTCAGAGGAAGCAGTAAATCAGCTTGTGACGTGCCATGAAAAAAATTGGAAATGTACTGTCGTAGCTGCCTAACTTCAGCCTTGAGGGCTACTTTATCTTCTCCATCCTTCAACACTCTCTTTCAGATTATCTGCTGCAACCTCGAAGAGATTTACATCTATATGTCGAGTACTCCTACCAAGATTAGCTTTGACAACCTTGAAGTCATCAACTCAATATCATCAACATCTTTATCTTCTGGTGGTGCAATTTCAAGGATCATTTCTCCATCTGCATTCTTTTCAATGTGAACTTGCTTCTTAAGTTTCTTGTCTGGTGTGTCTTGGTAGACGCTTTTAAGCTCTGTCAAGTTCAACTGATATGAAGGCTTTCTTCTCTTCCTTCCCAAAATGTTCTCAAACCAAGATGAGCCATCCTCTCTTGGAAACTCGGATCTAACTTCATCAACTCCTAATGAACCAATATGTGTCTCAGTATTACGAACCAGCAAATCTGGCTTTGAATCTATGTGAATGAGAGAAGAGCTCGGTGATGAAGGTGGAGCAACATGAACTGAAGGCAATGTTTCAACATGCGGTGCTGGTTCAGCGGGAACTTCTGATGCAACTGCTGGTTGTTCCTGCTGAATATGAACTGGAGACTCAACCTTTTTCCTCTTCAACTTGACCATCTTTGTTCCTTCTGGAAGAATGCTCATAGCCTTAGTTCTTTGTTTTGGTTTGGAAGTGGAAGGTACTGATAGTTGAACTATTGGCGTCTCTACAACCGAAATGGCTTCTTTCTGCTTATTTTTCAAGAATATCATACTGTTTTTGATAGCTCGGCTCGTCCTTTCCTCAATCGAGGTGTTTTCTTTGGTTGACCAATTAACTGGGGGCAATGGTTGTTGCTCGACCTAATCTCTAAAATATGTGGAAAGTAAAACTTCACCATCATCTGACAAGTCTTCTACATCTTCTGACAGGATATCAACCAACTGCTGAAGAGTAAATCTGTTGTAACTATGTTTCCGTACTTCAAACTCACTTGCACAATTTGTCCAGAAATCTTCAACTGCAGGTGTATGTACATTGTACACAATTTTGACTAAGGTGTGATGCAAAAACACCACGAGGATCATATGAAGACCTCCTGTCAAAAAACTTAAAACCATACTTGGACGATTCACTACCAATTACTTTGGCATCTGCTCCAGATCTGCATCTGTAAATACCCATTCCAATTGGAAAATTGAAAGCCGCCTTACACCTGCTACGCAAAAATGTATGAACTTCATAGACTTGCCTCAAAAATTCCATGAATGCTACCTCATCTGTAGGATATCTCGGCAGCATGGCTGGCTCTCCTGAGAAGCCATATACTCTGATGTAGGAGAAAGTGGGAAACTAGATAAACCAATCAGCCCATTCCACCATTGCCAATCTGGCGTCAGCTGAAAATCATATATGCAACTCATTATCCAGATTTCGCACCGCATGCATAAGGAATGCATCATTTACCCACCTATAATGTCGCTTAGCCTAAGAAAATTCTAACTGCAAGAAATGGCGATATACATGTTGAATGCCCAGAGTTCCAACAATATTCAAACCCCTAAATTGACCTTGGAAAGCCATTAGATATACAAGATATGATATCATGTGGAATTCATGGGCCCTTTGAAAATCAATTATCTGCTAGTGGAGACTATCACTGATGAGTGCTGACCAATCATAATATTCAGTTCCGTCAACAATCTGGGACATGATGTAAAACATCCAAGGTTGAAATTTGTTAGCATCTGCTTGACCTGTGATTCGGCTTAGCAGAGTAATCATAATTGCATGTTCTTCCTTTAACTCTCCACGTCCAATGTTCTTTGGCATAACGTTCTACTTTTCTTTCAACCACCTCTGAGCAATCTTTTTTCGATACTTTTATTTATCATTGTGCCACACCCTCTTGCATTCTTCAATTGAAACGACTAAGTTTTCCCTCCAAATTGGTATTGAAAAACACTTCTCAATATCATTTGGCTTGAGGTTGCAGAGCACCCGTCCTTCTGCTGATTGGATTTCTCTTGTGACTGAATTGTAATGCTTCGTACAAGCAATTACGAATTCGATACTTTGCACTGTGATGGGGAACGAAGCTGCTGCAAGTAACCCGGAGTGACTCAGATTCCTGATAGCGTTGTTTCCTGCTCCTTCCAAAGGATGCAAATTGAACACTGGAAGCACCTTATGCAAATCAGTCTCGAAATTTCTCAGGTAATCGTGAACCAACGTCGTTTTAGACTTGATCTCAATTGGAGAGTACTGTACTGAAAGACTTGAAGAATGACTGTGAACACGCCTATGTCGGAAAAACCTTGGACAAAAGGCTGAAAATTACTTGTTGATTTCTTCTAAAAAGCAAAATGTGAGCGAAAAAGCTGGCACATGGGTTTTGTAGACAATTCCGTTTTAAAACAACCTAGATTGTCGGATTTTGAAAAAGCAGAGGGCTTCCCGAAAAAGCAGCAAAAAAGTAGATTCCCAGAAAAATAAAATTTCCCAATCTCCAAGAGGATGAAATTCTAGATGGACCCATCTCGATGAAAATTGAAAAAGCTTCAGCCCTGTTTCTGAAAAACTATCCCCTAAAAAAAAGGACATTGAAAAAGCGTGCCTCCTTTCTTCCTCATCCCGAAACTATGAAGAACGCTAAAAAAGCACTTCGTTTGGGGCTTCGAATCTTCATGGAAAGAAAATAAAAATCTTCCTTCTCTGAATGCAACCTGCAAAAGTAATGAAATAAAGAAGCCAAAAGCTTGTCTTTATAGAACTTTAGGGCAAAAAAGCAGTTTTCTTTGTGAAAGAATAAAGCTTCAATCTTATCCATGAAGAAAGCATCTTCTAAAGCACAAATCCAAGTAGATATCCTCGAATAGGAAGAATCCCTATTTTATAGCTGCCTATGGCTTCATGTGTGAGATGATGAAAAATATCTTCTTTGATGATGTCATCAAACACGCGAGGTTGCAAAAGTGTTAGCCAATTTTTACTTCGTTTTGAAACTTTTGCACTCGTTTTGACTCCTGCATGGCCTGCCCCTGACTTCAATAAGACAGCAAACCGTCACCACTGACTGAAAAAGTTGACTGATCATGGCACCTTGAAGATTTATCAACTCTGATTTTGTCCCCAACCTCGAACTGACGATCTGACAACGTCTGATTGCAAATCTGACTTCTGAAACCTATTGCCAGACAAAGTTTTGGAAGTGGCTATCAAGAAAACACAGACAGACATGAAAAAATTCTAACACCTAAAAAACTGGGCGCCCCTAGCCTCCAGTGGCGCTTGGTTTTTTGTGCCTTAGCCATTTTCTGTGAAATTTTAACTTCTTCAATTTCCTGTCCCCTGCGCGTGTTCCGGTGACTGTTGGACCCAATTCGGATGTCGAAAATCGCCTTCCGAAGCAAAACTGAGACTGATGATCTGGTAGGTAGGCGAGCCTAATGAAAACTGAACTGATTGTACTCTCTGCTTGCCTCAAAAATTGAGCCAAACTAATTTTCTATGAATCTGACCGAGCTAACAGAGGAGGTTTTGTCGTTTTTCAGAAAATTATGGAAATTATTCTAAGGTTGGTGAAACTGGGCGCCCCCAGCCTCCTGGGGCGCCTGGAATTTGATGCCTGAGAATTGTTTTTCAATTTTTCAATTTTTTATAACTTTTCTCCCTTTTCCATGCTACAGGCCCTATTTGATCTTAGTTCTCAGTCATCCGGCTGACTGCTGAAGCGGGATGAGAGGTGATCTGAGTAGCCTGAACATACCCGAGATGAATTTTTGGCTTTTACGGGCATTTCAACTGAATTTGACTAATTCTGACCACCCGAAATTGGGCTAACGGAAACTTTTTGATGTTTCTCGAAAAACATGAAAAATAATCTAACTCTAAGAAAGATGGACGCCCTCTTCCTCCAAGGGCGCTTGGAAATTCATGCCTTAGAAAAATTTATGATTTTCAAACTCTGTTTGCAATTCACCTCATTTCCTGTGTCGGTAGCTGCTTCCTGCCTCTGATTTCGACAATTCATCAGACAACTGCCACTGGATGAGGGATGGACTGGATAGCCTGGGTATGTTTGACGTGAATTCCAACTTTTCAAGATCTGTTGACCAAAATGACTGCTTTTATCAATCCAGAAATTGACTGACAGAGACATTTTTCGCATTTTCTGAAAAACACGAAGAAAAAACTAAGTCTACTAAAGCTGGGCGCCCCTAGCCTCCAGGGGCGCTTGGAAATCCATGCCTTAACCATTTTTGAGGATTTTTAACTTTTCTACACTTTCTGGATTTACCGTGCTCTGTTTCCTATTCTTCGTCCGTCGACGACTGCTTGACAGTTCTGAGTTGTCTGAACAGCCCAGAAAACTTGAAACTGATCTCTGGCAAATGAAAATCCTCCATTGATGGCTCCGGAGCTCGTGCTTCGCCAACTGAAAAAGAAGAATTGACCCAGTAGAGAAAACTCGACCTTTTGCAGATTCCGTCTGGACCACCTTGATCGTGAAGCAAAATCAATCAATTAGAATGAGGCACGACACCTGAATCGGAGATTCTATTTTTAGAAACTTTCTATTTTTAGAAAATTTTGCTAGCATCCATATCTCAAGAAACCCAAAAAACCTAATTTGTCGTCTATTTTTAGAAACTTTCAAAAAATAGAAATTTCTATTTTTATAAATTTTGACTTTTTGACTTTTTTTGACAAAAAATTTCTAGACTTTCAAAATGCCTTGATAAAGCAAAAAAAATTTGATTGGGTACAACACATGTCTGACTTTGAAGCTTAAACGATATAACATAATTTCTAGCTTGCTCAGCGGCTTCAGCCTTTCATGTCATGTAGTTAATTTTTTGTGCATTCTGAGTTATAAATTGCATTGCAAACATATTGTTCAACTTTCATTACAAGAACTTGTAATATTTTGGTTTCTGCATGTGTGTGTGTGTATAGTAATTTACAATTACAGAAATGTTCATATTTATAATTGCTTATATTATACGGATACCTACATTTCTTTCCATTTTAGCACTTCCTGGCACTGCATACCTGTCAATATCCTCATCTCTTGATGACCATTGCTCTAAGACTTGCTAAAAAGAGGAAGTGGAAGCTGGCATGGCATGGCTTAGTTTTCTGGCAAAAATGGGAAATCTTGTACAGAAACCAATAGGTGCAGAAAACTACAATTTTCTGTAGTTGAAGTGACTGGACCCAAAGAGAAGATCACAATGGTTGACACAATGGCAGAAATAACAACTGAAATGGCTACTGAAAATCTGACTGATTGTCTGATTGTCAAAATCAGTTAGAATGAACATCAAACTGCAGCATCATTCTGAACCTTGGCAGTAGATATGATTCTAGCAAACTTCAATAAAGAAAAATTCCTTAAAAGTAGGTTTATCATACTGCTGCAAATGTTCTAGCTAGTTAAGCATCCAAAATAGATCAAAATTAGTGTAAAAGTGAATATTGTGATAACATTTACACACAAAAGATAAAAAGGGAAACTACATAGTATTTATTACCAGTACATGTGGGGCCGGGTAATGCTGTCAGCAAGGCTGGAGTATGAATTCCATCAAACTTAGTCCCATCTCTCTCTCTCTTGACATTATTAAATGAAACATGATGCTCCTGGCGCTTCCTTTTTAACTCCTTCCTTATAGACAACTTTGCTGGCTTTTGCTCTTTTGTAACATTTTCCATCACCATTTCTGTAATATATTTGGCAGAAAAAGATAAGCATTGGATTGATGGTACCAATGAAATCCATATTTCAGTGGCTCTACTAGAAGAGGGAAAAACCAATGCTATTCTGATTAAGCTTCATAGATATTACTGAAATTGCACAGAATAATCCAAAACAAAAGCTTCAACTGCCCACCTAAGCTGTAGCAACAAATAAGTAGATTTTAAAAATTAAGGCCTGCAAATTCTCAATTACCATCTTAGCTAACAACATACCAATATGCAGATAGTACATATCATCAAGGGCCTCTAGGTTTTCATTACATCCTCCAATGAATACAAGAATACCCCTCTTATAATCTAAACAATCTCCTGCAACAGAAAACCTGTTTGATGGGCCTAAGCAATTGGCATCTCTTTTGGTCCACACCCCTGTCTCTGTCAAAATCAAAAGCAACTGAAATGAATTACTGTTTGTGTGGACCAGCCAAAGCAAAATATTCTTTCCAATATTCTCTCACACATATAGAAATTCCTATATGTAAGAAAATTCAACGCACAATTTACTATACTTTCCCTTATTTTACATTCCACATTTTAGCTTAGTATTAACTGCTTGCTTGTTCAAGCAGAAAGCATTTCATTCTCAAAGAAATTAAAAATAACCTAATAGAAGCTATTTAAAACTGAAACTGTGTTTAATTCACTCTGACAGAAACAGAACTTCCAATAATTATGATGTTTTATCAGGATTCAATTGCATAGTTTTTGACTCAAACTCATTGATCCATATTTCATGAGTAGTGGTTCACATGAACCCTTCTCTCATTTGTGTTGGGACTCCTATTTTCCATGCCTCAAAATTGCAAAATCTTGCCAAATTCATCAAAATTTCCAAAGGAGTTCCTGTGTATTCGCCTTGTTTTGTGTATTTGGTGTTGTCTCCTAAAATCCCTGAAATTTGACTAAGTCTGAAATCTGTGAAATCCTCCAAATTCTAGAATCTGTAGTTTAACTCCTATGGATCCGAAACCACTCTCAAACATCCTGACAGTAAATACTATATACATAAAATATAACTTAAAGTATAAGTTGGTATTTTCCTCTTTGAAAATACCAACTTGTACTTAAATGTTATATTTTATGTATATACCCGTCTAAAATCTGTAAAAAATCCTAAAAAATCCTAAGTTTTCCTGTCTCTGGTGGAAGTTTGGACCCCTTCAAGACTTTGCGGAAATTTCACCCCCTTCAAGACGTATCCACTTAACCTTAGAAGTCTCACTTTTCCACATCTCCCAAAACTTCCACTTTCTTCCTTTGTCATTTCTTTGCAGAACTTTTGCATCCTTCTAGACCTGGCGCAGTTTTTAGGGTGGACAGGATATATCCCTACACCCCTTAAAGTTCTACTTTCTTCCTTGTTTGCCTTTTGGTGGAATTTTGGTGCATGTCTGGACACATTCTGACCTCCCTTATTCCTCCACTCCCCTCTACATGTTTTCCTGGTGGAACTTCCTCCTTGACATGGTAATATCTGGTTTTATCCTCTTAACTCGCCATCCAGGACCCTACTTTTCTTCCATTTCCTCTCCTACCTTTCACTTCTACCTTCACTTCCAATGCACTTCCCAACCTTCCATGAGTCTCTGCCATATCTAGTCTGCCTCAAAAGTTCCGCCAGCTTCAATTCCTTGTCTTTGTAGAGGTTTTGCCTAGACCCAGATATATCCCAAACCCCCCAAGACTCCCACATCCGGAGCACCCCAAAAGTCCCACTTCCAAACCCCCTCGAATTCCCACAATTCGCCAAAAGGGCGTAAAAATGAAAAGCAATAGTCTTCTACAACTTCCAGATGGGCACAACACTGTAGCAGGTACCCATTAATGTGAAATGGGTGATTGAAAATGATGCTTTTAATGCAGTTGGTGGGGTTGTTAGGGTTTTCCATCTGAGTTGTTAAGGCTATAAATAGAAGATTGAAACTCCTTTCAAAGGGTTGGTTTTTTGGTGGTTGCTAGAGGCTATTCAGGTTTAGTAATGTTTCTAGGGCTCTAAATCATGCCATGTCTAGTTGCAGAAAAGTAATGGAGAAGTGACACATATGAGGGATGTATGTTGCAGGGGTTGTGCAAATAATATCTCCAAGTTTGTTTGTATGCATTAGAGTATTCCTCTTATCACATTTGTTGATAAGTTTGTATTGGACATTTGAAAATGTGACAACATTTTAAATATATTACAAGCTTTGTAATTGTCATTTGTTCTCTCCATTTGAAAGCATGTAGTTCATACTGGATAAGTATGTTTGAAGCACAAAACTTGCAATCTGATAAAACATTTGCTTAGATCAATTTTTCTTTGGTTCCTTTCTATCGTTTTCTTGTCTGTTATGTGGGACTCTGTAGCCCAGTTGGATTGGCACCGGTCTTGGCTCCATCAGACCAATCTCACACCATTTAAAACAAATAAACATTTACCGGTGGTTTAGGGGAAGGACCATCGTTCTTGTGCATGAATATTTGCACAGTTTGTATCAGCTATATAGGGGTTTTGTGACAGCCAGTTGTTCTTGGTTCAGTGACAATTTTGGGATCAAGATAACAAGTTGGGTTTGGTTGTTCATTGGTTTTTAGTTGTTCGTGTTGTTTGAACTCAATACTTGTTAAGGTATACCCCTCGGAATATCCCTCCGGAGTCTAAGCTAAGCTCGAAGTGCAAGGGATGAAACCCACTCCCGTAGAGTTGACCTTCAACCCTCCACGTTCTGTTGATGGACCGATTACGCTTGCATGACGACAGCCTTGGCCTTGTGAGTGTGATTTCGTCCTAGGAAGTGGAGCTGTGGTATCCAGACCCGACAATTTGCATGAATGATCCACTTATCACTCATTGCATCTAGGTGATGTTCACTGGGGTGAAGCGTCGGGACTCCCCAGGAGGTCACCCATCCTAGTACTACTTTGACTCAAGTGCACTTAACCATGGAATTTCACCCAAGATCAAGCCCACTTAGATTGCTACCCCATTTGCAATAGCAACCATGGAAAAGTTAACTTACATGGATACCATAATTCTGTTACCATAAAGGACAAATTTAGCACTATTCTGTCATTTTATTATGAAAGGAATTAGGTTCTCCCAGCCAAGGCCTTCAATCTATTCTTGAGGATTTCTACCTCTTATGCTCTATCAGACCATATTATCTAGTATCAGAACCTGTTGATTTTGGCCTTTAAATCTAGTCCTCTCAATGGTTTGCATATTTTATCATTGGTAGTTCTAACTTCTAACGACCTTAAGCATCTTGATCAATCATGCTTGAGGATCCCTCTACTATACCTACTCTTTTTTGGACAATTACTTCAGTATTGCTCTAGTAGTTTTGTTGAAATTATTTATAGGAAAAATGCCTCATCTTGCAGTGCAAATATTTGAAAGCAGAAGCATCTGCTCAAGAGCTCTCTGGAAAGTACACATTAAAAAATCTAAGCAATACTAAGGGATCTAAGATCTCGGGAAGTTGACCTTCAAGAACTGCTGTAGTGTTTTTTTCCAATTGCGACCCATACAAAAAAGATGAAATTTTTTATTTCTTACAACCTCGGTAAGCAGATTAAGCATTAACTTTTACACCATTCCATTTATGCACCAGCCTATCCATGAACCACAAACCCTTACGGAAGTACTTCAGAAAAACAAAGTTCACCACTTCAGTTGCAGAGATGAATAATAATGGGTCAGCTTAGATCCAAAAACTGATGAATACTCATGGTCTGAACATGGTTGGTGGGTAACTCGCCAAAAAACTTGTTAGCAAATTTTGGTGAGGACTTGCAAAACAAGAGTAGAAAAACTCACTGAAAACTCGCAAGCCTGCATGAAAAACTTGGCCGACATCAAAACAAATCAATCCATCCTAAAAAAAAGTCATTTTCATCATTTTTTGCATTGATCTTTTCAAGTATTCAACCTTTTCGATATATTGGAGCATTGATCATTTGTTTGACAGCAATTGGGAGTGAGCATTGATCAAGTATAGCAAACTTAACAGCCACATTTGATAGGTATGTAACACTTTTCCGGTTTTTCTTTTTTTTTTTTTTGCATTCATTCTAAATTTTGAGCTGCTAGCATTTAGTTATTCTATATTTTATTTCTGATTTTCAATTAGTTTGTAGTACCTGCTAGGATTTTTTTGGGAAATTTTCTATTTTTTCCATTTCGCTAGGATTTCATAACATTTTTCCAAAAACAAAATGTCATCCACAAGTAGGAGAAGTGGCAGCAAGTCAAAGGGCCTACTTGGACACATGGGATGGTAAGTCAAAGCCAGGAATGGTAATATGCAACTATTCTGCAATGCAACTCAGATTCAAAATAAACTAAGTTTAGAACAAGAAATAGCTCAATGAAGCCTCCTTTTAAATTGAAGAGGTCCTGTCATAGTTGGAATCTGTAGGCTATAAATAGGACTTTACACATTTAAAACTATAAATATGGTTACATTTTCAACCTTGGCATAAGTGCAACATCATGGCCGAACAAGAAATAGCTCAATGAAGCCTCCTTTTTGGTTGAAGAGTTCCCTTCATAGTTTGAAGCTGTGGGCTATAAATAGGACTTTACACATGTAAAACTACCATCACATAATGCAATTAAGCCTACTAGAAATCTGTAATGATCTACAGGGCATACTGCCATCGAAGGAGAGGAAACTATAATATTTATGGTCACAAGTATTCTTATTGAGGCATACACAATCTTTTTTGCTTAAAAAACTTCTATATTCTCCCACCCCTCATATGTCTTTGATAGGTGGTCTCTTTGAATCTTAAAAATCCTTTTACCATCAATTTATTCCCAAGTTATCATGTTTGTCCCTGGAGGCCCCCATACCCAGCCTGAATGTATTCAGGGACGGATACACTCTAGATCCACCCTAGGTGCATCTCGGACAGCCTGGAGGTACCCTAGGCAAACCCGAGCATAGCCAAAAGTTAAAACAAAACAAAACAAAACAAGAAGATTTTTTTCTTAAAAAATATCCATAAAGAGGCTTGAATAACTATTGTGTGGGACAGTGTACATGTACTCCAAGCTCACTGGAATGAATCTGCAGCTTAAGTTATCTGGTTGTTTAAGACCAAACAATTCCCTAGAGAACATGTTAAAGCCGTTGTTGTGGACCTTGAGCACCCTCTACAATCCACCTCCATTGCCATACATGCCTTGTTTGTTTCCTTCAGGAAGCCTACTTGCTTTTGCAGCAGCCGGACAATAGATAGAAGATAAAATGATTAGTTTAAATTAATGTAACAGATTTTTATATTTATATTAGTTTATATATAACATATATTTTAATTTTTTATATTAGTTTAAACTTTATGTATTAATTTATATATTTTAGTTTTAGTTTTCTTTAATATATTAATTTATCTGTTTATATTAGTTTAGATTTATGTTTTTATATTAGTTTAAACTTTATACTAGTTTATATTTATTTTAAAATTTAATATTAGTTTAAATTAGATAAACTAATAATAGATAACTTAATCTATTTTAATTAGAGATAAAACGATTACCTATATTAGTATATTTATATATTAAATTATTGTAAATATATTTATATTAAATTATTAATATATTTGTACTTATATATTTCTAACATATATATATATATATATATATATGAACCCAAACCTGACCCCATACCCAAACGGGCAACTTAGATTTATTTATGGTATTGCAAGCAATCAGGATCACCCTCTTTTAAAAAAGGAAATAATTAGTAAGCAGTATCAATCCATAGGATCATGTTTCTGTTCTCAACCTTGTGCCCCCTTCTTCAATGCCTACATCCTTCAAGCACTTCTTGACACTCGACTTGCTGCCTTTGTTTCTGTCTTCTTTCATCATCACCACTTTTCATGTTCTATTAAGATCCTTAAATGCAGCACACTGATAATGTCCTATACACACTGATAATGTCCTATACACCATGTAGACACCATGTTGCCTATACCACTTGTATCCTGAAGTCCACCCTATTTGACCTAGTGGCAATGCCTCTTCTTTGTGTCACCTTTAAGAAGTACTGACCATATTTTGGGTCATGTACCCTTGTTTGGCACCTTTTTTGGGCAGTGAACACATCTGCAGCACCACCTCTACTTTCTCAAAACATCTGCAGTTTATAATAGCCACACCACAGCCATCTCCAAGAATTCATCATGTCACCGCCAAAAATGCTCATTCGCCCATAAATCAATCCTAACATCTATTTTTATGTTTTCAAATTGCAGCAATTCTACACCAATAGATATGCAAAACAAATATTTGTAGACCAGTGAAATAAATAGTGGTTTGTTTGTAAGCTGACTTATTGTGTTAATCTTTGTCAGCATTGTTGTACCCACAAAAAAAAAATCATATTGAGTCACACTTTGAGTCAAAATCCTTGTTTATGCCTTGTGTTGTGTATCATGGACATATCCTTCTCTCCCTTCATCTTGAATGCCGTTATTGTAATTTCTGGTCAATATCTGTTCAGGGCCAACAAAAAAGAGCTTTCCAACACATCAAGTGAGGCAAAGATCAAAGCTCAGATGAGGGAGGAAAGGCAAAAACAAAATATCGCATGAAAAAGGGTACACCTATTGTATAGGCACATGTCTATACAAAGGACATCCGTGGATAGTGAAACAGTTCTGAAAATTGCCCATCTAGATCACCAGCACACACCTACATGAAGAAAAGGTCATTTTAAGTTTTAAAAGTCAAAAAGATGAAATCCAATACAGTGTCACGCCTCCCCTATGAAGACATGTCCAAGAATTTTTTAGTCAAAAGGTACATTTAGTGTACAGAGGTGCGGCTAATCAAAGGGGTGTATGAAATTGGTTTAAGTGTTTCAAAATGTGCTACTCAATGTAGTGGCACAAGCCTGACCAAAGAAGCATGCCAAAAGTGCAAGATTAAAAAAGTGCACCTCTATGCATGAGCGTGCTTCAACAAAGGAAGACACCAAAAGTTAAAGTTCAAAACAAAATGCACACGCCTCCCCTATGACGACATGTCCAAGAATTTTTAAGTCAAAAGGCATGTCTAGTGTACAGGGGTGCACCTGATCAAAGGGGTGTACGAAATTGCTCTAAGTGTTTCAAAAGGTGCTACTTAGTGTAGCGGCACAGGCCTGACCAAAGAACTAATAAGCATACAAAAACCATCAGATTAAAAAAGTGCACCTCTATGCATTAGTGTGCTTCATCAAAGGAAGACACCAAAATTCAAAGTTCAAAACAAAATGCACACCTGGTGACAAAGCATGTGCCTGATCAAAAGACTGTCCAAATTTAAGTTTCAAAACATCATAAAAGATGTCAATCAATGTCTAGAAGCACACCTCACCAAGGAAGGGTCCAAGTTTGGACTTCAAAGAATCAAAACACAGAAATTTCAGTCCCATACATTGAAGCATGCTCATGCCCAGGGAGGACCAAAAGTTGCATAAACACAAATGTGCAGGTCTATGTACAGGCATGCACCTTTACATGGAGTGATCTAGTTTGAAGACAAAAACCAATAAAAGGTGTCTCTTTATGTTCAAGCACGTGCCACTTCAAGAAGGGTGCAAAACATAACAAAAAAAGGTACATCTAGTGCTCGGACGCACGCCTGTACAAGGGAATGTAGTCTGTTTTAAGTTTTGCAAAAGACTGCAATGGGAACTAAAATGCACACTCGATCAAATGATTCACCAAAAATTTAAGTTTGAAACATTTAAAAAGTGTATGCAGCCTAGTGCATGTATTCATGCAAGGCATTCTCAAGTTTTAAGGGTTTAAAACACTACAGATAGCACTGTTTGACATGGATTGGTCAAAGTTGAAAATTAAAACTTTAGAAGTGTAGAACAAACCGTTGGCACACACTAACATATGGAGTTGCCTAAAGTTGTGAATTTTGAAATAGAAAGCTATAGATAGAATAGAATGCAGCCTATTTGTTATAACTGTTCATTGCAAATCTACCTTTGAGCAGAAGGTTGAATGACCCTTCCGAACACCATTACAGGATTTTGTTCATTCTCAAAGCGTTTAACAGCAGGTTTTTGACATTGACACTATTTAGCTGCCATTGCAAGGGCTTGTTGCAAGTTTTCAGTGGATTTTCAATCATCAAAGACAATGTACATCATCTCCACTCAGGCACCTAGGGTTTCAGTGGTTTTAAAAGGATCTGAAGATTCATTTTTAACAGTTCTCATTCGGACACCTAGGATTTGTGAGCTTCTTTTCACTTTTCAAACTTGCAGAATTAATCAAACAGCTAGGGTTTATAGGTGTGACTTTCAACAGATCTCCAAGGGTTTCAACATTTGCAATCATCTTCAATAGTCTTTTTCCAGGTTTCACAGCTATCAAATTCCTTTTTCCTAGATTTTCATGGCTTTGAAGTGTAAGCTTCATCAGCAGATTTGAAACAATTTCGTGCACCATAGAAACAATTTACAGCAGGCTTTTGAGTGTTCTTAGTGGTATCCCTGTCTATGCATTCAGAGCAAAAGATTCTACCATCCAAGCTGCATTGTACACTCACCATTAATACATTGTTAGCTTGCATGGAACTCTGTACCTTGCCACATTTATTAGGCCCCAACCTTGTGACTCAGTACCTTGGTCAGATAGTTCTAGATCATCCTCCCCTGATCCCACCTGAACCATCAATATCCTCATCTTCAGCTGATGATCTTCAAGCATTTAGGATTGAAGAGCACTGCACTTCAGCTGTGACACCTTGTAATTCATTTTCCATATCCTTCTATAAGTCAAAAACTCCAAGGTAGAACATTTGTATGACAGTGAAGCGTTTGAAGATTGCACCCTTGATGATTTTCAACAGCCATGGCCTTGACAAATTTCAGTCATGAATAGTGAGATGATCTTCAAGTGATACCGATGTTTTTTTTAAGTCATGTTGCGGTATGTTTTGGTCATTACATATACAGCAGTTTGATAAGACATTGACAAATTATCATTTCCTTCACCCTTCATTGAATCATTCAAGGTACTTCAAGATTAATGGTCTGATTGTGTGAAGTGATGGGAATTTGAAAAATTTTAGTGGTTCTGGTCATCTTGTGGTCCCCTGAAGGTTAGGGTTTTGTTTTCCATTTGCTAGGGTTCATTCTTAAGACTTAAGCTTTCCAAAAACCCTATTTATGCAAAAACCCTAACACCTCTCTTAATTCGTCATTGGCTTATTTTTGCTTTTCCTATGTCACTTAAGTTGCGACTTAAGTCCTTTGGCGTTGTAAGTGAATTGGCCCCTTTTTCCTTGCTAGGCATTTGGCCGCGTGGACCTTTTGATTTTTGCATGTCGCCCTAAGTTTGAGAAATAAGTTTTAATATTTTTGCTTTGGACGAGGTCAAAATATATTTTATCTAAGTGCCTGGGGGGGTGGGGGGCCTTTTTAGGTTGCAACTCAAGGCATGTGCTTAATTTTCCTTAAGTTTGGTGTGGCAAGGTCCCACAACCCGGTCTTTATTGGTTGCCTGCCGGCCCGTAGCAATAAAATAATCAATGAAAAATAGGTGCGGGATGGCATGCAGGTGCCGCGTGGCGTGTTCTCATGCGCGCCTTAGTTAATTTTGTGGCAACGCCGGTGGTGGGTCCCGAATCTAGGGGTCTGTATTGTTTGTGAAGATCCAATCTCAGTTATTCCCTGCCAGCCCGCGGGGGATCTGTCGGTGCGTGCTAGTGTCATGCGGTTCGGCGAGCGACTGCCAGGTGGTTTCATCCATCTATCCGATTCGCTGAAGGATCAATGGACAAAATTCAATGCATCACTTTTCCTGCTGAAAGCCTTAAAGCGAGGAGGTGATGGATGATGGGTTCGCGGTAGCAGTCGATCTTGTGGCAGGATGTTCTCATCAACGATCCAGTTTCAAAATAGGATAAAAGCCAAGATGATGGTGTGCATGTTTTGATGTGCCAGTTCGGAGGTGGGCTTTTTCAAATGTGTGATGGATTATATTCACTGCCATTGTACATGGGATTGGTGTATGAGGGGATCGTCTGGGTGCAGAATCGGCCCTTAGGGATCTGTTCTAAGCTTGTGGGGATTTCTCGCTCACGTCTCAGCATGATTTGAACTGAGTGTGTCATTTGAAATGGAATAATCGTTGAGACCGAGGGGTCAAGTTTGATTTTCCCATTGTGGACATTGACGGCTCTGAGTTGTGGGACGTCGCAGGGTGTCGTCTCCTTTTCCTTTTTTCAGTAGTATTGGCAGGTTGTTGAAGCTTTCCATTTATGATCAATGGGCCGTGGTACTAAAGGATAAAATTTGATAAGGCACATTGAAAGAACGTGATTATGGAAAGCGTGGGAGCTTCTACAATTTTGCTATAAATTGGCGCCTCTATTGTTACTTTGTTCATTATCTCCTTCTGTGCAAGCATTATGGGTTTTCATCTTTTTAGTATGCTTTTTCAACCATCCCGTGCCTTAGGATTTTCTTCTCTATTCTCATGGATAGTGATTTGTTCTTATAAGATAAGGCATTTTAGAGATGTTTTCTTCTAAGGTATGGGTAGTTCAGGTAAAATTCAAGAAGCACAACAACATCTATTGAATCGATGTGGCCCCTTCTTTTCTCTTTGGCTTTATTCAGTCATAGGCTTCAAGTCCCAGTCTGCCGACTCCAGTAACTTCCTATTCTTGTGAGTTCCCAGATTGAGCTTGAAGGTAGAGAGGCATCATTGTGTGTCCTTTTTGTTGAAATTCCTCTCAGGTAGTGATATATCATTACACTATAAAAATGAATTATAAAAGTGGACTGTTTGGGCCACCAAAGCTTAATCATTTTAAACATTGAACAAGAATGGAATCCAAGTGGAGTCTATGTGACCTATACCTCTTAAAGAGTTGAGCCACAATAAGTTAATTATTCATCTGTAACTTTGAATATTTTTGGTTTATGGTTTATTTATTTTGGCCAAAACATTATTATCATCTTAAACAATGTTAATATCTAGTTATATGTATGTATGTATGTATGTATGTATGTATATATATATATATAATGGAATCCAAGTGGAGTCTATGTGACCTATACCTCTTAAAGAGTTGAGCCATAATAAGTTAATTATTCATCTGTAACTTTGAATATTTTTGGTTTACGGTTTATTTATTTTGGCCAAAACATTATTATCATCTTAAACAATGTTAATGTCTAGTTATATATATATATATATATATATATATATATATATATATATATATATATATATATATATATATATATATATATATATATATATATATATATATATATATATTGTATGTGTATAAGTTCAATTGAATATTAACCGAACAAGCAAATTTATTATTGTTGCTTATACTATAGTTTATTTCATTACAAAATGATGTATTATTAATAATCTAATAGACCTTGTAAAGGTGTGATTAGGAAAAATTGAATTGCTTTATTGTGATTCCAAGTTTCATTTAAGTAGATAATTGTGGCTTGGTATGCAATTCCATTTGTTCATTACCAAACAGTGTGTATTGTTTTCAATTCAAGTTTTGTGTCATACTTATGCTATCTAGTCTCTACTTGTAGCTAGAGAGCATGAGAATTTGTTAGCTGATGTAGGTGTTAACTTTCAAAAAAAGATATAAAAATCTCTCATCTTTAGTATAAGTGTTGATAATCCTTGTGCCCTTGTGAGGCAAAAAGATAGGCAATTTCTTTAGTTTGTTTGCAATGCATGCTCAAAACCCAAAGATCTAACTTGTATATATTGTAAAACACTAAGGTTGTTTTCTTAGGTTCTAGAGTTTAGTTTAGTTTTTAGTTACAAGGGAGCTTCCCCTTCTCACTATTACATTTTACATTGTACTAAAAGGGACAAACTAAAATGCTAACAGCTTGATGTTCAATTGTTAGCAGTTGCATAACCAATAACCATGAGTCTTGTCATTTGAATAGCAAGTCTTATGAAGGATGAGGTTCTTAGGTAACCTGCAACATCTCCATGTGACAGAAAATCACAATGTTGCAAATTGTCCAAAAATGCTTCACATGATGCAACTCATAGCTTCCTCCAAGACAAACAATCAAAGGTTCTTGGGTAGCTTGCAACATCTTCATGATGAACCTGATGGTGACTCTATGATAGGGTGTTTTCAAAATGGACCCATTCGTGCTAAAAAAGTGGATACATTTGAAGACCACGCATGTTCATGGAGTCAAGATGCTTCAGGGAGGAAACTATTAGAAGAGGATCCTTGGAAGGAGACTCTAACAGTGACTTGTTTTCAAAAGGCTGATTTTGCCCCTTCATTAATAAGCAACAATGAAGAGTTTGATTTTCCATCTACCACATAGGCACCGGTCAATATCCATGATAAAGGAGAAACAACTTGCATGTCAAGACTAGACGTAACTGCATCACTTGTTTGTTGAAGAAGATAAAGTCTCATTAGCATTTTCTAAAACAAATGATGGTCCAGTTATGCATACCAAGACAAAAGGTACAGACCACATAATGAATGAAGACAGCTCCAATAAATTTATTGTTCTTCACATTTGAGGGACTTTTTGATGGGCCTCCATTGGACAAAGTAGAAGAAATAGCATAGTTCCACGGGGTTTTGGGAATGGAGACGGGGTGGGCGGGGGGCGGGGGTCTAAATTTGGGGGTGGCGGGGGACGGCCGAGGGGCGGCGACGAGGGAGCGGTGCACTGAAATACATATAGTACTTGAAAAATTACTTATAAAAAGATGTATAACTATAGAAGCCTAAGGAATAACAGTATGGACATCCATCAAAACATAAAGGATAGAGGAATTTTGTTAGATGTTGTAGTTGCAACTGCCCTGTTAGACATGTATGCAAAATGTGGAAGCATAGACAAGGCACGTGAACTGTTTGACAGAATGCCTCAAAGAAATGTGGTCTCATGGACTGCAATGATTGCAAGATATGCACAAAATGGATTTGTTGAAAAGGCTTTAGAAATTTTAAAGCAAATGCAATTGGCTGGTGTAAAGCCAAATTCCACAACCTTTGCCAGCATCCTCCTTGCCTATGTCAAAAATTCAAAATGGGAGTTTGGAATAGGGTATGGACATCCATCAAAACATAAAGGATAGAGGAATTTTGTCAGATGTTGTAGTTGACTTGCAACTACCCTGTTAAACATGTATGCAAAATGTGGAAGCATAGACAAGGCACGTGAACTGTATGACAGAATGCCTCAAAGAAATGTGGTCTCAATCAATTTTATTTTTGACAAAATGCCTCAATCGATTAAAGATTTAGACTAAAAGTTTTAGGTTTTGATTTTTTTAAAAAAAATTATTGCATTTCAGGGGGGACGCCTGGAAGACTCGGGGACGTCCAGAAATCCCCCCAAAACCGAGACGTCTTGGAGGCAGCAGCAAAACGAGGGGATGGCGGGGGGACGTTTCCCTAACGTCTCCCCATCTCAAAAACGTCCCCGTCTCGGGGACGGCTGTATTCCAAGGGCGGATGCATCCCCGTGGAACTAGGAGAAATAGCATAGTTGAATGGAAAACAAGATATTCAATTTAAAGATGATATGGCTCTAGAAGCCTATATTATGTCTAAGGCATGTGTGGAAGATTCGCTACCAAACTTGGATGTTTTCATGCAACACCTTGAGAATGGGTCATCTATTAAAGATATAGTGAACTTTCTCTTGTCCTCATCTTCAAAATCTCCCATAAGCATTGACAAAGAGCCAAAGGTTGAGCATTTGGTGCTTGTCAATAGGCTTGAAACAAAGATGGATATATCAAAAAGGAAAGCATGTTGGTTGAAGAAAAAGAAATGATTGAAGCAGAAGAGATCCAATTTACCCAAAACACCAACTTATGGAGATGATTCCTTGTCAAAAGATGAGATAAACATATGGGATGATTATGTTCCTACTTTTAAGCCAAGAGAAGATGGATGGCAAAGTATGTCAATTGAAGATGATGTCTTTCCAACATGTATTTTTCAATAATAACCTATGGTTGTAAGATTCAAACGTCAATGGTTTATCAAATTCAGATTTCACTGATATAGATAGTGAAGAACAGTGGCAAGCACAAAGCACATTGCCAATGCCAATTGTGGAATTGGAGAGTTACAACAAGAGGCAAGGATATTTCTTGAACAACTTCAACCTTTTCTAGATCCTAGTGTTGCAAATAACATTTTGATTGAATTTAGCCTAGCAACAGGAGAAGATGTTCAAGTCAGCTATGAAAGCATCACCATTCCAATGGATATAATACAGCCATAAGATCTTAATAGATATCTTGAAAAAGAGGCACAATATCTCCATAAGTCAGAAAGGTTCTTCACCATAAAAGAGGATCATCTAGAACTGATGCCCATCAATCAATTTGTATTAAATTTCTCACTACATGGTTGTTTCTACACACCTGAACCTCAGGAAAATTTTACAAATGTTTTCAAGACATCAATTGCCACGATTAAAGCCCTGACTCCAACAGATGAGTTGTTACTTTTTCCAACCCATTAACATCTCTGTCTAGTCAATGTTTTCACTTATGTCCATCAGTAGGTAGGTAGGTCATGTTTTTTCCCTTTACTTGTGATGTCATAATGTTTTTCCTTTTTCGCATAAAGTGTTTTCTTATTGTCTTGTTTTAGGTTTTTGTTCAAATTTGGTTTAGACTTGACTCTATTGCCCGCAGCTAAACACTGGCAGCATGTTTTTCAAAGATTCTAAAGTTCTCCTATGGTCCCATGGTCCCCTGGAAGAGTTACTGTTAGTACCCCTACAAAACTTGTCTACAATCACGTTGGTAGTCTTAGATCGAGGCTTTCTTGTAATGTTATTAATGTCAACTAAGTTCTCTAATCAAGTAACAAAGATGTCCAGTCATGGTTCAGTGTCTCAACTAACAACTCTTACAGACTGTTTGAGGTTGCACTATGCTAAGGAAAGACAAAAGTTCCTAACTAATGGAGGCACAAACAATGAGAAGAAAGAGAAGGAAATGGAAAAGGCTTGGGCCTAAAATGATCAAAGATTGGCAGACAGCTAAGCAATTTCTCCAGTACTCCATTCAAATGACACGTCAGCATAAGGTAAAGCAAAGACAAGTCACAATATTGACTTTGTCTACAATCACGTTGGTAGTCTTAGATCAGGGCTTTCTCGCAATGTTATTAATGTCAACTAAGTTCTTCTCTAGTCAAGTTGCAAAGATGTCCAGTCACAGTTCAGTGTTTCAACTAACAACTTACAGACTGTTTGAGGTTGCACTATGCTAAGTGAAAGATAGAAGTTCCTAACTAGTGGAAGCATAAGCAGTGAGAAGAAAGAGAAGGAAATGGCAAAGGCTTGGGCCTAAAATTATCCAACATTGGTAGACGGCTAAGCAAATTCCTCTAGTACTCCATTCAAATAACACATTGGCATAAGGTAAAGCAAAGACAAGTCATAGTATTGGCACACAACTTGAATGACAATGCCATAGGGAAAAGGTGTCTAGGTGGCAAACCTCATCCCAAACCATGCCAAGGGTGAAAAGGTGGTGAAGACAAGTGAAATTTCCACCAATACAAATGAGTTAAGTGAAGATTATAACACATAGTGGAACTCTACCTTAGCAAAGCCGATCCAAATTTGCAAAAGTGCACCAAGGAGAAAATGCATTCAACTTAAGAGAAATTCACACTTTATTGATGGCAATGCTAGCCTAAAACTCCGATCAAGGTGGTGATGGCACAACAAAACTGTAACAATGAACAAAGTAAGAAGTTAGTGCCATGTTCAAGTGGATGAAGCCAAGAGGAAATCATGCCAAAGTGGTTAACACCTAAGTGATACATGCCAAACTTCAAACATGAAACACGTGTAACTGCAAATCACACTTTTCTAATGGAAATTTAAATGGCAAGTCAATGAGAAACCTTGACTAACAAGTTTATGAAAGGAAGTGAATTGTACTTTTCCAATGGCAATGCTAGTACAAAAATGTGACTTTAAGTGGCAGATAATGAACAAAACCGTGACCAGCAAACAAACATGAGAAATTGTAACTTTGAAGTGGTTATGCCAACAGAAAACCATAACTCAAGTGGTTAACATCAAGTGAAAACATGCCTAAACAAAAATGACTTCAAACATAAAGGAAAAATTGCACTTTTCACTTCGCAATGTCATCCAAAATGTGCGACTAGGAAGTTAAGTCAGCTAAAGAAAAATCCAATGCCTATTTTCAAGTTTTAAGCTAAGTAGTTGAATCGGCTCATTTACCTGCCGATTCCGGGTATGGGTACGTCCCGGAATCAGGTACGTCCCAAAAACCTTGCAGAATCGTCCAAGGTTCGGGTTTTGTTACCCAAGAACAACTCTGGGCATTTTCGCCCGATTCATATGATTACATGGCATTTTTTGAAGGTGTTTGAGGCTAACATAGCATATTGGGGTTTTTTCCAACGCGTGTGTGATTTTCATCCTTTGCCCGGGTGCGATTTTCATCCTCTGGCTACACGCTGTGAGTTCGGAAGACTGAACCCTCCGCGCGTGCTGTAATGTCCCCTTTTCCGAGTGATCACCCAACGGAGTCGGCTAGCCTATTCTATTCGCGTAGGCTATCGGAAGTGCAAGGGAATAATCTAATTAGTTAAATACTAAGTAATCCTAAGTCACTTTTGGATTATTTATATTTAATTAATTAGGCTGGACCTAATTGTAATGTGAAATGACTTTATTATTTAAGTGACCCACTTGATAAATAAAATAAAATAATATAAAATAAAGTGAAATGCCTAGAAGTCGGCCAAGGTGGAGGTTATTTGGTGACTATAAAAGGCAAAAAGCAAGTCATTTCCATCATCCATTCATATCCTTTTTCATTGGAGATTTTCTCTTGTGGCTGCAACTTAGGTTCAACATATTCCAAGGACAAAAATGTAATATAAACCATGTTTTGAAGGTTTTCTATGACCCACTTTTTTTGCCAGTTTGGTTTTTGCTCACTGTTGTGTGTTTTTGATTGCTTTTGTGTTTTTACATATGATATTTAAAAACATTAATGAAATACAAGACATGCAAAGATACCCAAATGGAAATATAGCATGAACACATTAAAATAAGAATGCCCAGATAAAGAAATGTCTCAAATGTTTTTACAATGACATACCCATTTGTATTTCTTCAATGTTGTAACTCTAAAGTACAAAACCAGCTAGGGTTTGCACCCAAAATAGATTCGAAAATGCATCAAACTGTGAACACTCCAATATGCAAATGAGGGTTATGAGCCGCTGAACCCTAGGCGCTCATATTTCATACAAAACCTGTCCCAAAAGTTAGGTGTTTCAGCCTTAAAGGAGCCACGTCCCAATATGGCCTATACGGCCCACCTATGTGGCTGTAGCAGCAAATGAGACCCACCAAAAATCCCTATTTTCTGTGTGACTTCAGACTTCACCAACAGCAATATGATTTCAGCACTAAACGCCTAGTAAAGGAAGAGTTTTTGCTGTCCACAGTCATAACTACCAGCTCTGCAAATGGTACAGCCCTGTAGAGGTACGGCCAGCATAGAGTAGTATCCAAAATGCCAAAAACTCCCTCAAAATCTAAGAAATCTGCAACTATAATATTTATCATTGGCTGCTCCAAAAATCTTAGTATGAAAACCTATGAAAGCTCCATCAAAATTCATCAAATGAACACAAGCATAATCTCTGAATGAGACTACCAGCAAACCCTCCTGATGATATCTTCCAATCACGAAGAGAGTGTGATCTACAAAGGATTCCATCCTTGCAAACCCTTGTTTTCCAACTCAAAGCCAAAGCTCCCAAAATGCAGGACAAAGATGAGTGAATGAATGAATGAAAATGAATTCTCTTTTTTTTCTTTTGTTCTCCTCATTTTCCAACGCACAAGGTGAATATTTTTATTTTTAATGTTTAATACTTTAGACTCCTTATCTCTCCATGAGTTGGGCACCCCCACACAAACCTAGCACATTCACTTTTAAAACGACTTATGACTCCCTTTTAATAAGTTACTTTCTAATATAAAGCAACTTATATTAAAACAATATAAGTTATATCTTTAATTTAACTTAATATTTCGACATTTAATATATCATTCCTTGGCCGTTTCGAAAGCCATGTAACAAGTGCTAGATACTCCAACCGGCGATACTAAAAATAGAAATATCGAACAAACTCCACCGGTGACCCCCTGTCTTACTTGCTATAAATAGTATTTCCTAGAAAATGTGTCCAAGACACCCTCAGAAAAGAGAGATGAACTCAACCCATCATCCAATTGTGCCAGAGCTGCTGGAAATTCCCCACAAAAGTTCCCTAACCAGTCACCATTAGCCTACGGGAACCCTAGAATAGGCTAATTGCTCCCACCTGTCGAACTAGCTAAGAAGGGGACATTACAAAAAACTCTTAGGAATATTGGTGGATTGGACAAAAACCCTTAGGAATATTGGTGGATTGGGCCAAAACCCAATTCCATCTTGGAGGTGGATTCATACGGAGTTCACATTTGCACTTCATTGGAGTTTTGGAGAAGAAGATTGAGCTTGAAGACATTTATTTCTGCAGATTTGGAGAAGAAACCCTAGGGCCAAAATTGTGACATTTGTGGCCAAATACAATTTTGGAATTTGATGATATATTCAGATTTTCAGATCAGCTTGGGAGCACCCCATTTTGGAGGGTTTTGAGTAAAGTTCTTGCTAGGGTTTTACCCTAAAAGTGAGCGCCCACCTTAAGGAGGGTGATTTCATGTTGGAGGAGGTTTGAGGAGTTGATTGAGCTACATAGACACATCTATTTGCAGATTTATATCAGATTGGAGAAGATATTTTCAGTGCCATATTTTGGGAGATTGCTCCAAGGGTTTGCCCTAAGGTGAGCGCCACCTCCTAGAGAGGGCGATTTGTTGTTTGTGGGCCTTGGAGGCCATAACCTAGTAGCCACCAAGGGAGATCCATAAGCAGATTTGATTGCAGATTTTCAGCTTCATTTGGAGGCTTATTTTGAAGAATATTATTAGGGTTTGTACCCTAGGAGAGCGCCATCCATGAGGAGCAGAAAATTCAGACCTTGAGGAACATTGCAAGCCAAAACCTAGTCACCACCCTCACTTAGCATGCCATTTCCAGCTACAAGGAGCGCCCCCTAGTTTGGAGGATGATGCATGGTTCTTTTTGAGTCTCAAGGTGTATGAATAAGAGCCAAATCTGATCACCCATCTAGAGTTTGAAACCAAGACATCATTCTTCATCATTTTGATTTGTAGACTCCTTTATTTATCAATGTAAAGGTCTGATTTGTGATAGCAGAGATCTGAGTTATGTTTGGGCATGTTTGAGCCTTGAGATTTGATGTAATTTCATTTCTAAGAAGTCTGATTTGTAGCAGCATTATCCATGTTCAGACATCAGACCTTATTGTCATGTATTTTGTGTTGGAATGGTTATAATATGTGGTAGAATTTATGGTTGACGTTATCTTCACAATGGTTCATGAATGACATGTTTATTTGAGCAATTTGCATATATATTTTCGCTGTCCATAACCATTTACAATTCAGAAACAGAAAAATCAGATTTCAAACCTAGGGTTTGAAAAAGATAAAAATCAGAAAATTAGGGGAGATCTGATTAGGGATCTTACACGCGCCATCTTAGAGGCTTAGTCGACTATATTTGAAAAATCAGGTCGATATTTTTTAATTATATTTTAAAAGTATTTCGAAAAAACCCTAAGTCACCTGTATTTTTTTAAATTTATTATTTAGAAATTTAGAATGTTTTAAATTTATATAATAGACTCGTAGAGTAATAATAATATTAATCGTTTATTATTAATAATATTATTATTTATTAAACCAAAACATTTAAAATTTTAAACTGTTATTAATATTATTTAATATTTTTTAGTTTTATTTATTATTATTTTAAACTGTTATTATTTTTTAAATTTATTTACTATTATTTATAAACATTATACACTGTATTACGGTTTAATTTTTAAACGGTTTTAAATTTTTTATAGTATTATAGACTATATCTGAAATTTTAAAATTTCAAGCCTAGTGTCTAAACCAAGCACTCTAATACCACATATAAGGTCCCAAACAAGGTCCTTATAGAATAAATAAAAACTTTATCTATATACGAATAATACTATCAAATTACTATTAAGTTTTAAGAAACTTATTAATATAAATGTTATAAGTCAATCTAAGTACTCAAGAATTATCATAGCCAATACGGGTTATTCTATCCATTGGGCTTATTCGTCCATACAGGATGATCATTACAACATAGCCAATCAGACCATGTCTCTATCCAGTATGGGATAGGAAACTAAAAATAGCCATTCAGCCTATAAGGACAAGAAATTAATCAATATGCTCTAGCCAAAGACTTAGACTCATTGGAACCAATTGAGTTCTAAGTCACTTACAGAAAAATCATAGCACACCCATGCTACTGTACTGAGGTTTTCTGTAAGTTAATATATATTTAAGTCCTTGTACCCTTCCTCAGGCTTTGGCTACCAGCCAAGTACAAGAACAATCCACCCCGAGGATTCTTTTGAGTAGATCAGTGACTATCATTTTAATTGGATTATAATTATTTGGTTCATCATCTTAATCAAATTTATGTTTTAAATGATAAGACGCAAAACCCCACAACATCCTTTGTACCTGAGTGCTGGAAACATCCTTCATATTCCAAACTACAAACATACACTGTATCCATGTGATCAAGGCACATAAGGAATCGATGTGTGAAATATATGTAGTTATAGTTTAATATACGTTTATGCAACTATATGAGTGGGTAGGCAACCATTTCTTGGGTCTAGTTTCCCTAGACAGTTCTTCGTTGGCTACCATCCACTCAGGTGAAATGGGAATGAAAACCTAAAGAAGCACCTACATGCAAACACCTAAAAGGAGTGTTTGATGTGAAGTTTAGTTTATTTGACGTTCAAGTTTACCTAAGATGCAAGTTTTATCTGAGGAAGATTTCCCATTCACTCAGACTTAAAAGTTGTTTTCCTTATATCTCCCCAATGATTTAAAGGGATGATGTCACAGACATTGTTGCAGCTTATTATATTAACTATATTAAATAATTTAAATATTTGAAAGTTTTAAAATTTAAACAATTTAATTACTATTTTTAAATTTAATTTTATAAATTAATAAATTATTATATTATTTTAAAAATTTATTTATTATTAGCATACTTATTAAAAATTAAAATTTTAAAATCAGAATGGTAGAACTTTAGGCTGTAGCTATATAGAGTAAAATTTATTAATTATTAATTATAATATTATAATAGTATTTACATTTTTAATATTATAAAAAAATTAAATATTTTAAATATATATTTATGTACGAACATACCCCACCCCCCCCCCCCCCCAAAAAAAAAAAAAAATTGTTGTACCGGCATACCGTGCCCATGTTCCCGTCCCCATACCTGTACCCGATTCGGCAACTTAGGTTATAAGAGCAAAAATCACTTAAAGCAATGGCATCATCTTATCCTATTGGCCTAAGAAAGGGGCAAAGCAAATTTAACGCTAAGGAAAGCCTATTTTAGGCTATTGAAGTGTTTTATTTCCTTTTTGCACTAGATAAGATTACAATTACTTTAAAGAAGGGCCTTATTGAATATTTTATTATTATTTTCTCTTTAAAGTTGCACAAATCCTTACATGCAACTTCTCGAGATTCTAGAGCCCTAGGTTGATCAACTCCTTTCAGCACATCCAAGAGACTAGTAGCCCTATCAACATTTGGATAGTATTACTTCTCCCATAGATGCAGACAGGCCTTTGAGACGTCTCTCACAGCCTCTGCCACAACAAGATCCCCCTCAACATCATGGTCCTATTTATTCCCAATGCCACAGCCCAACTTCCTCTCGTCGCCTTAGATCTTCTCCTCTCCAGCCACCTCCCCACCCACATGGACTGATGCATATTACAGGATTTTTCACTATTACCGGTGCTACTTCAGCCTTGGATGTTAGGTGTGATCTTAATGGGGGTTATCTCCTGGTCCTCAGCACCCCTCGTTGAGCATTATCAAATCTTGTATCAGTCCCTTCACAGTGATCAACGATGGCACCGATGAATCCGCCATTTCTAGTCTAGACAATGATACTTGATGATCTTCAGTCTTTCTCTACGGCTGCTCTCTGCTCTTCGGGGTTTTGTTCACCTTTCTCGGCCATTTGTACCTATTTCCTGACCACTTGTTTTGGTGGTCCCTTGTTTTTTTGTATTTTCTACTTTTTTTTCTTCCCCTTGGTGGGACCTTTATAGGTTTCTCTTCCTACATCTCTCTATTGTATACTGTTGTTCTCTTGAGTCCTATTGACCTACTTTTGGTCATCCATGGATATTAATATTATTTCTTTTATTTTCCTTCTATGCCACATTGAAAACTTGAATGCTTTTTCGTTGAATCTGAATTGAAATCTCAAAACAATTTATTTTCAAGTCTCCTTTGATAACAGAAACAATTTTCTCCACGTAAACAAAAGTGAAACACTGAAAAATGAAATCATATAGACTATAGTGTTATATCACTATAACGTTATTGTTTTTTTAAATAAGTTTGTTGACTTCTATTTTTTAGGGTTCGACTTGTAACACAAACTTATCCCCAATACTGATCAGCATCCTAACCTCTTCTACTTTTAAGACAACCATAACCCCAACATGTCATTTTGATTTTTTGATACATTTTTTACGAATTAAGATATTGTTTATGTACACTAAAAGGAACCAAAAGAAAAACTATTGATTACAGATAACAGCTAGAAGATCCATTTATTTAGTTCCTTCCACAGCTTACCTACGTTGAGTATATGCAAATCATTATATAACCTGCGATTATCAGTGTATCCACCAAAGATAAACAAATGCTTTCCCAAAGAGACTGTGGAATGGCCTGCCCGTGCTTCTAGGTTTTGTCCAGATGTTTTCAGTTGTTCCCAGGTGAGAGTATCTGCATAAGAAAATCATAAGTTCTCCAGGCTTCAACAATAGTAATATAAAGGAGACTTAATGAAAAATGAAATCAAAAAGGTATAACAAGGATCCATTTTATTGAATTACTGGCTGTGGATTACCCCAGAATTGTATAACTATTTTTTTTACTTTTTACATCCACATCCCTTTCATTAAAAGATAACAAACTTTAAAACATGATCAGAAGTGACTAACCAAATTATATTATGGAACATCAAGTTTGTACCTGTATCAAGGACATAAACATCAGATAAATAGGAATCTGATGCGTCTTCACCACCCACAACTATTATTTTGTTATTCAACACCGAACAAGTGTGGTTATCACGTGGAGATGGTGGCGTACCACTTGTCACAGCTTTGGTCCAAGAGAATGTCACTGCACTTACAAATGAAATAGCAGAATAATTTAATAGCACAGAGCAACAAGGAAAACCATTCATGAACTTTTGCTAACCTTTTTGCTAGAATAACAAATTGATGTAGGAACCACAATCTATGAACTAAATTCAAACCAAATAACTTTTTATTTAAAAGGAATCTATAACTATTAAATAGAAAATAACAAATCATTTCCACCTATCCAGACAAAACAGATGGAAGAGAAACAAATATTTAACATCCAGTTATAAAGAGAAATAAAAACAGAAACAACGCAGACTTGGACTGATCTAAATAAGCACAACTTGACAAACCAAACACGGAACAAATGTCAGTTCAAAATTAGACCACACAGCAAAAACTCATTGTCAAGAGTGGCATTATCTTGTAACTATCTCCAAACACACAAAACCTAGATTTAGTTCATTCTTCAAAGTTCAAAGTACATGTTAAGACTTATATTCAAACCTGGTCATTTCACACCATGGAGTACACTTCATAATGTTTTATTGAAAGATATTTAAGTTGTTAAGGGATGATAATCAAGTCATGGAGCAAATCTACAGTTCAAAGGACAAAACTCAAACTCCATTGTTAGACTATTAACTCCCTCCTCTATGCTACTGGAAAAATACCCGAAGCTCAGACCTTTTTATATGACAACGTTATATCTGACAACGTTATATTTGGTCAACAACTCATAATCACTTCAGATATTCGTAATTTCCTCAAGCATATTCATCTCAGAGATTGATTTCACAAAAATTCCCATGGCATCAGTGCACCTTTGGCTCCAATGCAAATTTCAAAATTTCTCGTTGTCACCCATTTTCCTGTGCATTGCAGATGGGCTTTCAACTGCGATTGAGACATCCATCCCCATTCCTGATATTTGACACTCACTGGCAACGCCTCTAGCACAGGTATAGAACATATATCTCACAGATCAGCGCACCTTTGGCTCCAATGCAAATTTCAAAGTTTCTTGTTGACACCCATTTCCCTGTGCATTGCAGATGGGATTTCAACTGTGATTGAGACATCCATCCCCATTCCTGATATTCGACACTCACTGTTAACTCCTCTAACACAGGTATAGAATATATATCTCACAGAGAACTAAACTCCAGTCTGCATTAATCTGAATTTTGTCTCTGGTTTTCCCAAGGGATCCAAAGATTGACCAACTCTGGTCACATGCTTAACCATGATTAACTCGTCACATACTTAACATGGCCTCACAAATATGAAAATTATCTATTTTGTCCATTCAAAATCAACTGAGGCTATGGCACATGGATTGCCAAGAGGAGGGGCATAACAAAAGCTCATGCCAAAGGAAATATTTGAATGTAATCATAATGGTGTGTGAGATTTGTAGAGGTGAACAGGAAACTAAGCAATGTTGATTGCTTTAGAAGGCTAAACAAATTAAACTATCTGTGGCACAAATCCTGTGATAACTCAACCCATGATACAATATTTTATCATGTATTGGATGAAATGTGTGAAGCATGTCAGTTGGGCCTGAGCCAAACATATGTGAATCATTCTGATCTACAACCAAAATTGTCATGAAGAGCTCAAGGCTATAGAGGATATAATCAGCAGAATTTCAATAATAGGAACCAAGGTTATGGCCAGAACTCTGGTGGGAGAGGAAGGGGATATGGTGGAAGATTCTACAAGAAAGGAAATGGTGGACGAAATGGAGGCCAATCTCAAAAGGAGTGCTTTAAGTGTGGCAAAGCCGGATCCAAAGAAATTGCCCTTTCCTCAATGGGGACATTGCGTATAAGCTCATAGACCAGAGAATTGTCTAGAGCTATGTGAAAAGATTCTTCAAAGGGAGAAACTACAAAAACGAGTTAGCATGATCCAAATGTTTTCAGGAGATTGGTCAATTTCAGCACCAGGATTGCATGATAAGCCAAGGATGGAGTGTCACACAAAGATTGATCCTTATGTGAATATCACAACTAAAGTAGAGTTACTATCCAACAACCGAAGGCAAGGAATGTAGCTAAAGAACAGGATATGCACACACTAGTGGTAAGTTCTAACCATCCAAATGGTGTGATGCATGACAATTTATGGCAAGCTGATGATGTCATTCACAAGCTACAAGGTAAGGTGTAGCATGCTAAGGACTTGGAGCCTAAGCTAAAGAGACTCTAGGAAAGTATCGCAGAAGAATTGAGTTAACAGATACTCAAGTCTCTTGAAAACAGAAGGCGTTCTACTCTTGTTGAGGAATTGGCTTCAGAAAACTACCCAAAAGGACCAAGAAGTACCAAGAGAATTGTGCATAATGAGAAAATCAAACTAGACCAGGAATTTTTGATTGATGCTACCATCAATGGCTGGTCAGTATGTGATATCTTGACAGATGCTGGCACAAAGGTAAACATTCTTACCAAGGATGCCTAGATTAAGATGTCATGCTCGGCACTACAGCCATCCCAGATAAAAAAATTATCACAAACAAAACTCACACACAACCTTTGGGAGTATTGTGTGACACCGAAGTTAATATCATGGGTACGAAGTTTAAGGGAGATTTTGAGGTCATCGCACTAGTCAAAGAAGATAATTATCCTGCTTTGTTAGGCTACCCATGGTGTTGCGTCAACAATGCAGAGATGCAATTCAAGAAGACGCTTATGAGTTTTGAGAATGGTGAGCATAGAGTAGTGAATCCACTAGATGCTAGTCAAGGTCCAGCATATGTTGAAACTGTTGAGAGGGGAAATGACATTGATGACATCTATGCTATTACTGTGCCACATAAAAATAACTTACAGCCATTGGATGATGGAATTCTTGGCTGGAGAAGCGCACAGTCAGAGTTGAATACCACAAGCATTGCTTGTGGCCAATGAGTCCAAGAAGAATATGAAGTGACTAGTCAAAGATGCAATAGAATTAAGCGTGCAAAATTTGTGACATTTCATAAGACTGATTCCGGAGAAACTATAACAATTGAACTAGCAGAAGCAAGCTAGCAGGCTATTCAGCGCAAACATTTGGATAGGTAGCCTGAAAGTTCAGACTTGACTTTGTCAAAATACAAAGGGTATGTGTAAGGTTGGCATAGAGGTTCAAAACAACGTGCAAAGTTGAGGGTAGGAAAAGTAAGGAGAAAAAATTTGTCATGCATGGCAGAATTCTGTCAAAGCGAAGATAAGATATAACAACCACAAACATGCAAATTACCACAATAGTTAACAAAGAGTAAAGAGGCGATGCAACTGAAAAAGATGGAGTGAAGACCACAAGCAAAGGACAGACATTACACCACCCATTAGAATCAAGTCAAAGGAATCAGGGATAGAAGAAAGAGTAAGTGCAATGACAATCTAGCAATGTTAAGGGAACCATGTGAAAAATTTGACATGCAATGTTGAATACAAAGCTAGTAACCAAGGAAAAGAATTTAAAAGATCCACCTAGTCCAAGTCAGTTGAAGATCAAGATTAATCCACTGTTTAAGTGATAAAATTCAAAAAGAATTCAAAATAAATACAGTAATAAGGTTGGTAAATCATAAATAAAATGCACTGCAGGGTACAAGCAAAAGGGACTTTGCGCAAAATTTTGCAGCAAAAAGAGTGGTATAAAGAAATAAGAAGTGAATAATTAAAGCAGGTATAAGGAAGTAGGAAGGTATAAGGAAATAGGATGCAAATAACATGGACTTGGCATCAAGGAAAGCAAAATTATAAAGTTATGGCTAGAAAATTTGTAAATATAGTAGAAAGGAGGGTCACAACAAAAAAGAGATTAGGACAAGGAATAAAGGACAGCAAGATGTAGCAGAAAATCTTTGCTAGAATAATAAGGACATAAGGAATCAAAGGAAAGTTGTGGAGTTAAGAAGAACCCCCAAAAGAAAATGGAATGGTAATCCAGACAGAAGAAGCAGGAACAGTGTCAGAAGAGGCAAAGAAAGGCAGAATGTATACTAGAACCAAGAAGCTAGTCAAGGACCATAGGACGTAAGAGATATAAAAGAGGATAAAGGAGAAACACTAATCTGTAATTTTGTCAAACATGTAGAAACTATGAAATCACTTAAGTAATTACTATTCTACTTGCTTAGTCACAAATGACAGTTGATGAGGGAAGAATTTTTTGTTAGAAAACAGAGAAACACAAGAAAACTCATAAAACAACACACAACTCAAAGAATTTTATCCTAGAAAACCCCCCTTGAGAGGGAAAATCCAGTTGGTAGTGGCAAACACTCAACTACCTAGTGATTATTATTATGAACAACACAAGTACAAAGAGGGGAGAAAACCAGTTGTTGTTCCAATTGCTCACTGTCAAGCATACACAGTCTTGTACAGCTGAATTCTCCTTTCTCTCACACATACAACACTCTAGAAATCCTTTGAACCCTTCAACTAGCTTTGTGATGCCTTCTAACGGATGTTTAGGACCTTTACCATGCACTACAAGTCCCCAATCCAGAAATGGAAGCACCAAAATTAGTTTGTCTGTTTCAATTCCATGTTCCCTAAGTTGTGACAAAACCACATCAAGCAATCGTTCGTTTTTGCCATGGTAGTTTCGATTTTGCCATGGCAATTTGGTTTCCTGTAATGTCCCACCCTAATTTTTCCTTGTGTTTTCTGATTGATGTTGTGTTTATGTGTTTCAGGTTTGCGTTTTGTTTTGCATTGCATAAGACATACGTTCAAAAATAAAGCAATCTAATGATACCCAAATGCTTATTTATGTGGCAAACAATAATAACATCAATCTATCAAATACCCAGATGAAGAATGTGCATAAATATCAAAAAGGGAACATACAATTTGTTGTTTTTCTACATTGAAGGTCTGATCTAAAAACTACAGCAATTTGGAGTCATAAATCGACCTCCCAAAACAGCAAACCCTCATTTCTCCCACGTTAAGACTTCAAACAGCAATGTATACTAATGAGGCACTCCAAATGGTGTCGTTTTGGGATCAAAACCCTAGGCACTTTGGCCTTGAGGAGCCACGCCTTGTCCTAGGTCTGGTACGGCCTGTTTATGGGATAACCAGCAGCAACAAACTCAATACAACTCCTCCAATCTGCCCTCTATTCCCTTCCTAAACACCTAGAATCAGTTGCTAATCCTCACGCCAAGATTGAAGGGGGAAATCGCCCCAAAAAACAGCCCAAACAAGACTCAAATGGTATGGCCTGTCCTAGAAATGGTACAGCCAGCAATAAAACTCTATGCAAATCCAAAACTCAAACAAAACTGCCTTATTTCATTAGAAATCTCTGCTCATCCTCTTCACAACAAATCTGCAATGAAACCCTTCCTATAAATTCTAGAAATTTGCAACAATGTATTCTGGCATAGCCCCTGTACGAAGCTATCAGCAAACAACCTTGGGATGTCTTCCAATCCTGCAGTTGTTGATCCTCACGAGGGATTCTGTCCTCACAAGGCCAAGGAGAACCAAAGTTCAGCCACAATAACCTGTAGAATAAAAATCAAGCATACTTGCAAAATGAGCTCCAAAGCCTTTTATATTTTCCCCATTCTCACGCTCAACTTGGACATTTAATATTTAATTCAATTTGTTTTATTACCCACCTTATAACTCCCTCAAATTGGACGCCAAGTTAAGTCATTTAACTTAACTTATAAATATGTTTCTTTTTTCCAAAGTTGGGCGCCCAAGTATATAATATAAAGTCACCTTTATAATATTGAATTATCGCTAAGTTAAATATTTAATTTAACTTTATACATTAACGATAATTAATATAACATCTCTCCTTAAACGGACACCAACGGGCATCACGTGAAGAGATCAATCATGACGGAGCATAATCGGTGCCATGTGACGAAGTCGATGCCGAGTGGTGACCCTGCTTAAAATAGTAAGTGTAGACCCCATGTCCAAAAATGCCTCGAAAAGCATCACCGTGAATCTCCTAACATCTCTGAGCTCAATACAACCTTTGAAAACCCCAAACGACTGAACTGTCATGCCATCAACCCCCTCAGAAGGAGTCCTCTAACCACCATGTTAGCCTACAGGATCCCAAGTACTAACCATCACCAACTGTCGAATGCTTAAGAAGGGGACATTACAGTCCGCCCTTCCCAAAATTGCTTGTCCACAAGCAATCTCAACTCTAGGTGCTGTAAAATCTACTCATTTTCCCATGTAGCATCCTCTATTGGTAAATTCTTCCACATCACCAGGTATTCTCTAATGACCCTCCGTAAAATACGCTCTCTCGTGTCTATAATGGCCTCCGCAATGAGAATCAGCTTGCCTTCTTCATCTAGAGGCAGTAGCTCAGTTACAGGGATCATATTGTGCCCCAATGCCTTCTTGAGGCAAGATACGTGGAAGACATTATGAACTCTGCTCTCTGCCAGCAACTCTAACTCATAAGCTACCTCCCCAATCCAACGGGCAACTCTGACTAGGCCATAATACCATGGCTTCAACTTCTTTGCACCACTCTTCTTGAGAGTGGACTATCTGTAAGGCTGCAACATCAAGTAGACCATATCACCAACCTCAAAGGAACGCTCAACACGATGCTGATCTGCATATTGCTTCTATTGATTTTGTGCTTTCTGTAAGTTCTCCTTTATGGGCTTCATAATGTCTTGGCTCTCCTGTAATAAGTCCTTTGCCTTGGCTACCCTACTATCCCCAAACAACAAGTCTAGGAAGTTCGGCGCTTCATAGCCATATAACACAGTGACATCTATATGGACCTATGGTAAGTGGTATTGTAGCAATACTCACCAAGGTGGAGCCACTTAACCCATGCCTTCTGCTACCCTGCAATGTAGTTCCTAAGGTATCCTTCCACCCACTTGTTAACAATTTATGTTTGTCCATCAGTCTGTGGGTGATAACTAGTGCTAGGAGTGAGCTCAGTCCCACTCAACCTAAAGAGCTCCTGCCAAAAATGAATTAGGAACTTGTTGTCCTTGTTATTTACTATGCTCCTAGGCAACCCGTGAAGCCTGAATACCTCTCTAAAAAACAAATCAGCAACCTGTGCTGCTGTGTATGTGGTTGAAATAGCAAAGAAGTGAGCAAACTTCGTCGATCTATCAACCACCACATAAATACAATCCTTCCCGTCAACCTTGGGCAGCCTTGTGATAAAATCCATGGAGATGCATTCCCACTACTGATTCGGAATAGGAAGGGGTTGTAGAAGACCAACTGGATAAGAATGCTCATGCTTGTTTTGTTGGCATGTAGGACACTCACAAACAGACTTAAGAACTTCAATTTTGAACCCTTTCCATGTAAATCTTTCCTAGATCTGCCTGTAAGTTTTGAAGTAACCCGGGTGACCAGCCATTGGAACATCATGGAATGCCCTCAAAATCTTCTTTTTAATCTCAAAATCAGGTACCAAGAAAATTCTATTCTTGTAGATGATGAGATCATTTACAACTGTGTACCTGTCATCACAAATGCTACCCTCAATAATGCCTATGGCCCATCGATCCTTAGCATACTCGGCTGAAATCAACTCTTTCCAATTAGCTGTGATTTCTACTAAGGAGCATAAATGTGGTCTCCTAGACAAAGCATGAGCAACGACATTCTTTTTCCCTTGACATAAACTATGTCAAAGTCATAAACCTGTAGCTTACTCACCCATTTTTGCTGCCTGTCATTTAGATCTCTCTGATTCAAGAAATGTTTAAAACTATTGTGATCCGTCTTAACAATAAACTTGCCCCCCACTAAGTAAGGTCTGAATTTGGCTAATGGATGCATAATAGCCAACATCTCCTTATTATAAATGTTGTAACCTCTCTTGGCACCTCACAATTTTTTGCTCTCAAACGCAATGGGATGCTTATCCTGCATCAACACTGCACCTATTCCCTCTCCAGAAGCATCACAATCCAACTCAAATGGTTTAGAGAAGTCAGGAATAGCCAATACTGGGCAAGTGCTCATTAACTGTTTGAACCGATCAAAACATTGTTGTGCATCACTAGACCAAACAAAAGCCCCCTTCTTTGTGAAGTCCGTAAGTGGAGCAGCTACCTGTGAAAACCCTTTGACGAACCTCCTATAGAAACCGCAAAGACCAAAGAATCCCTTGAGCTGTTAGAGATTCTTGCGTGGAGGCCAATCAATGATCGCTCTAATCTTCTCAAGATCCACTCTAACACCCTCAGAGCTGATAATGTGACCAAGATACAAGAGCTCGGTCATGCCAAACTCACACTTAGACTCTTTGGCGTACAGTGACTCCCTCTCCAAAATAATCAACACCTCGTCAATATGTTGCAGCTTTTCCTCCCAAGTCCTGTTAAAAATCAATATGTCATCAAAGAAGATGAGGACAAATTTCCTCAACTGATTCTGAAACACCTTGTTCATGTAGGACTGAAATGTAGCTAGGGCATTGGTTAAGCCAAAAGGCATAACTAGAAACTCGAAGTGTCCATAATGGCATCGAAATGTCATCTTCTCCACATCTTCCCTAACTCAAATCTGGTGGTACCCTGATCTTAGATCTATCTTCGAGAAGTAGCAAGCACCATGTAACTCATCTATGAGCTCATCAATATGTGGGATGGGGTATTTGTTCTTTATCATCTTCTTGTTCAGGGCCCTGTAGTCAATATACATCCTCAACATCCCATCTTTGTTTTTCACCAACACTATCACAAAAGCAAAAGGGCTCTTACTTGGCCTAATGTGCCCCATCTCAAGAAGCTCTTTGACAGCCTTCTCAATCTCATCCTTCAACCTCTTCGGATGCCTGTAGGGAGTAATAATGACCGACTTGGCCCCCTCCTCCAACTCTATCACATGCTCAATGCCCCTCTCAGGAGGCCTCCTAGGTGGAATGTTGCTAAACACTTTGTTGTGCTTGGACAACAAAGCCTGGTTATCTAGGTGGTAACTCTACTTCTGTTGCTCTGTAACTGTGGACATAATCAAGCACTCTATTGCCCACTCTACCTGATCATGTATAAGAAGTCTCTCCATCCTCCTGAGAGACACCACCCGTAAACCACCATCTGACATTCCCATAAGCACATGCTTCCTCCCATCAACCTCAAACTTCATCTCCATGGTACGCAAGTTGAGGTAAAATTCTCCAATAGCATGAAGCCATCTCATGCCAAGAACCACATCCATCTGCCCCATGCTCACAACATAATAATCAGCTTGGAACTCATAATCACTCAACTGAATAGTCAAGTTAGGAATCCTCCTCTTACAGGTGATAACAAAACCATCCGCTACTCTCATCTTGAATCCTTCGAACTCTTCTGTCTTGAGTCCCCTTTTTGCAACTAGCCCCTCATCAATGAAGTTATGAGTGGCTCCTATGTGAAGAAGAGTAACTACTCTCTATCCTCCGAGAACTCCCCAAATCCTGAATGAACCCTCTTTCTGGATGCTAGAGAGTTGGGCTATGGGTCTATCATCTTCCTGCTCCTCGGACTCATCTGAAGAGTTCTCCTTCTCTCAATCCCCTAAATCGGCATGTTGATCTGCACTTCATCTACTAATTCTTCCACTAAAAGGTACTCTATCTGTTTAGCCTTGGCTTGGGCAGCACACTTGTGCAATGGATCCCAAGACTCCCTACAATGAAAACACTTCTTTCATCTGAGTTCATTGAGCTGATCACTATCTAATCTCGAGGGTCCCTTCTTAGGTGGATTGGAGTCTCACTGAAATGGTTTCTTGTCCTTGTCTTTCTTATGAAAGAAACCTTTGGTCTGAAATTTGCTCCTTGAAGTGGAAGACTCCATATCTCTCGCTTTCTTCAGAGCATCCTGCAAGGAAGGTGGATTAAGGGCCTTAATCCAACCTCTCAAGGGATCAGATAGACCATTGATAAAAAGAACCGTCAACCTCCTTGCAGAAATATCGGTCACCATCACAGATAACTTTTGGAATTCAGAAATGTAAGTATCAACTGAACCCCACTGTTTCAACTGAGACAACTACTTAAACTGCAACTCAAGATCCCTTTTGTCAAATCTATCCATCAACCTCTCAGTAAACTGTGTAAGAAGTAATTTGATCATGGCCTAAAGTGACCATCCCATGGTGCCACCACTCATGGGCACTACCATCTAAATGAAGAGCAACATATGTAATGGCCTCATCCTCCGGCATAGGACTGAGCTGAAAATAGTTATCTAACCTGTGTACGCAAGCTCTAGCTATAGTCTTCCCCGAGCCGTCAAAGTAAGGAATAGATAACTTACCAACCTTCTGAAATTCATGATTATGAAGTCTGACACCCCCACCTCTATGGGGCCTATGCCTCAATCTGATATCCATATAATCATGAAATGCCATCTCAACCTGAAATTCTGCCCCTCCCTCCAATCCCTCATTGTTTGATCCTGCAACTCATGTTGTGTGGGTTCATTAACAACTGAAGGGTTATCCCATGGAGGAAAGGTAGGCATATGAGGCCTAGTGTTTGTTTTTCCAGCCATAGAATGCTGATTTGCAGCCCTATTATTGACTGAACCATCCCCATTATAACCATTCATTATGTTACCATTACCATCACCATGTCTCCCATTGCCATTACCATCACCGTTGTTATTGCTATTGTTATTTCCCGCAATCTGCTGAGCCAAAAGGGCACAAAGCTCATTCATATTTTGTTGCAATTCACTTTGTTCCCTAGCAAGATCATTTAAGATATCTCTAGTGCTCAGTTCATCATGATCTCTATCACCCATATCTACCTCAACCCTGTCAACACCTGCAAATGGATCTATATGTACTAGGATTTCAGGGTTTGGGTTTGATCTCTTTCTTCTCAAATAGTACTGATGAGTCTTAGGCTGCATTACTCAAGAAAGTCACTGCATGTTCACCACATCAACCGCACAGGATGGGAAAAAGAATTGTGCTCTGATACCACTGTAATGTCCCACCCTCATTTTTCTTGTGTTTTCTTATTGATGTTGTGTTTATGTGTTTCAGGTTTGGATTTTGTTTTGCATTGCATAAGACATACATTCAAAAATAAAGCAATTTAATGATACCCAGATGCTTATTTATGTGGGAAACAATAATAACATCAATCTATCAAATACCTAGATAAGAATGTACATAAATATCAAAAAGGGAACATACCCATTTGGTGTTTTGTACATTGCAGGTCTGATATAAAAACTACAGCAATCTGGAGTCATAAATCGGCCTCCAAACACAGCAAACCCTCATTTCTCCTACATTAAGACTTCAAACAGCAATGTATACTAATGACGCACTCCAAATGGTGCAGTTTTGGGATCAAAACCCTAGGTGCTTTGGCCTTGAGGAGACATGCCTTGTCCTAGGTCTAGTATGGCTTGTTTGTGGGATAACCAGCAGCAACAAACTCAATACAACTCCTCCAATCTACCCTCTATTCCCTTCCTAAACACTTGCAATCAGCTATTAATCCTCACGCCACGATTGAAGGGGGAAATCGCCCCAAAAAAAACCCAAATAAGACTACAAATGGTATGGCTTGTCCCAGAAATGGTACGGCCAACAATAAAACTCTATGCAGATCCAAAACTCATACAAAATTGCCTTATTTCATTAGAAATCTCTGCTCATCCTCTTCACAACAAATCTGCAATGAAACCCTTGCTATAAATTCTAGAAATCTACAACAATGTATACCAACATAGCCCCTGTATGAAGCTATCAGCAAACAACCTTGGGATGTCTTCCAATCTTGCAGTTGTTGATCCTCATGAGGGATTCTGTCCTCACAAAGCCAAGGAGAACTAAAGTTCAGCCATAATAACCTGTAGAATAAAAATCAAGCATACTTGCAAAATGAGCTCCAAAGCCTTTTATATTTTCCCCATTCTCACGCTCAACTTGGGCATTTAATATTTAATTCATTTTGCTTTATTACCCACCTTATAACTCCCTCAAATTGGACACCAAGTTATGTAATTTAACTTAGCTTATAAATATGTTTCTTTTTCCCAAAGTTAGGTGCCCAAATATATAATATAAAGTCACCTTTATAATATTTAATTATCGCTAAGTTAAATATTTAATTTGTAATGTCCCGTAGGCTGGCGGTGGGTGATGTGCCCCACCGGGTGGGAGATGGGCCCCACCTCAAGGGAGATGTGCCCCTTCCCAAGGCTCGTGGCCCAAGGTCTCCTCATGGATGCTCCGGTGGGGAGATGAGCCCCCACTCTTAACACCAGGGGCCGCCATTCACCATCAATCTGGGCTTTTGGCGTAGTGGTTGCCTTAGCTTGGTATCAGAGTCAAGGTCTCGAGGTTGAGACTCTTCGTGGCGAGCGAACTGTAATGTCCCATAGGCTGGCGATGGGTGATGTGCCCCACCAGGTGGGAGATGTGCCCCACCTCAAGGGAGATGTGCCCCTTCCCAACGCTCGTGGCCCAAGGTCTCCTCGTGGATGCTCCAGTGGGGAGATGAGCCCCCACTCTTAACACCGGGGGGCGTCATTCACCATCAGTCCGGGCTTTTGGCGTAGTGGTTGCCTTGGCTCTGTCATGTCCTCATTTCCAGAATGATCACTGAATGTTATAAGTGTTTAGCCTATTCATCATTCCCATAGGCTAAAACACATAGTAAGGGAATGGAAGTGATTTTGGTTCAATAACCTTCATTGTATATTTCATGTAAGCCAAAGTCATAAGGGCTTCATCATGTGGAATTACAATTTCTATTGTAATTTCTCATATTCAAGGGGGGTAGGACCTATAATTGAGGAGCCAAACTAATAAGTGTTTTCTAAGGCCAAATTGTAAAAGGGAAAATGAAATCTTTAATTACATTTTCTCTAATCTATTTTAGATAGGACCTATTGACAATTGGTGTTGAGTGTGTTGAAGGAATAGGTCCAAGCTAAAAGCGATCCAATGCAAATTCAAAAGAGACTTCAAAAAGGGGGATCGACCACCATAGAAGAACCCAACGAATGCACAAGGAGAGAATCAAAATTCAAATTCAAATTCAAAAAGGAGCAAACAATTGTAATGGGATCATTCGCCTAAGACACTTGGAGGGAAATGATTCAAATTCAAATTATATTTCAAAAGGAGGCATTCGCATGGGAAAAGCATTCACTCCAAACTCCCAACAGCCACCTAGGATCATGTGCCATTCCTAGCAGTCACCTACATGAAGAATTCGGTTCAAACAAAGACCAATAATAGCATGGAAATATGTGCCAACGGTTGGAGAAGAAAGTATCCATTGGATCATGTGCCAAATAAAAGCATTCGCCCAAGGAATATTTGATTGGTACTTTGAATGAAGATCTAGTGCATAGCTAAGGGTGCCAACGGCTTCAAGGAAAAGGCCCGACCAAGGGATAGGAGGCATTCGCCTATGCAAAAGTTCCAAATGCATGAGCTCAAGGTAGAAGTTCGACCATGATGCATTCGCCAAGGTAAGTTAATGCCTAAATGCCTTTTGGCCATAATGAAGAACAATCCATTCGCCTAGATCAAGGAAACCACTCAGCCATAGCAAAGGTTCAATGGAGATTGAAGGTGCATTCGCCAAGGAGAAACCATAGCTCTATTCCATTCGCCCAAGACATGATGCAATAAACAATGCATTCAAGAGACATGAATCGATGCATAGAAGCTCTTATGCCAATACAAGCCCATTCGGCCATGATAGACATATTCAGCCAAGGAGATGATAGAAGAAAAGCATTTAATGCCCATTCGCCTTGACATGAAGGAATTCGGATGATATTGCTTCACATCTACCCAAGGAGGATCACTTCTACCAATGCACAAGCCCAATTGGCCATGAAAGCTAAGAATAAATAGAGGAGCTCATGACATTTGAAGACATGACTGATTTGGTATGTTTTTCCTATTCATTTCAAGCTTGAAGATTCTGATTTTCATTGCTTTCTTGCAAGGAGATGTGCCCTTGCCAATAGGGAGATGACCCCCTATGATTTATGAGGTGATATTGCTCTAATTTCACCATTGGATTCAAACTTGCAGGTATTAGGAGAGAGAGAGTATTGGAGATCATTGTTGAAGGTTTGGCATTAAGATCTTGGACATTCAAACATTCACTATTCTTGCTGATTGCATACAGTATTTTCAGTCACTTGCAACAGTCATAACAGCCAGCATACAGTGTCATTGGAAGGAGTTACAAGGCTCATTGAGTGTTGAAGCTACTTGGCATCCATTTGGCAACCTTCCTCTATTATCAGGCTATTATTAGAGCCTATATTTTAAGTCAATTGTAATTGGTTGAAGGTCTGATTTGATTTCTGTATGTCACTGTCACAGTGGACAGCAACTATTGATTATAATTACATCATTTCTCTTGAAGAAATAAAGCATTTTGAGTTGGGTTTCATTGAGTATTTGTGTACTTGTTCAATTTCATTTGAGTGGGCTAATTGTTTGCAAGTATTCTTGGTTAAGTTGCAATATAAAATTCAGTACAACCACTAAGGAACATTACATAATTTAACTTAATACATTAACGATAATTAATATAACACATAGAAACGAGACTCGCCCAGACTCGCCAAAACTCGGCGAGTCCGAGGCGAGGCACCTTGGCCGAGTCTGGGGGACTCGGACCTGGACTCGGCCGATTTTTTCAAAAACTCGCCGGTTTTCATAGACTCACCGGACTCGCCAGTCTCGGCAAGTCCCGATGGGTAAACTCGTACGCACAACATGACATCAAAAAGTTAAAAAAAAAACATAAAATGCTTGCTTTAAGTTGTTTTTTTTTGGACTTATATTTCCTCCTCCACCCTAAAAGCAACATCATTTCATTTTGAAGCCAAAGGGGAAGGAGAAAAGAGAGTTGTGAGCAAAATTTGGAGTGCATTGTAGGGAAACCGGCAAGGAAGTAGAGCAAAAATCGATTGTTGAATCGCATTGGGGCAGCTTCATAGCTACTTTTGGTGCATCTAGAGGTGTCTACGAAGGATTGGAAGGAGCTCTCTATTGATTTCAAGCTAGATTTAAGAGGTAAGTTTCTATTTTGAAGGTTTTTTTGTGTTTTTTTTTTTACCAAAAATTGCATTTTTCTTTACATTTCATTTCTTCTTTCTATTTTATTTTAGTAGATCAAAGAAAGAACCCTCGGTGTTTTGATTTTTTTTAATTAAACCCTAGGTGTTTTTGTAAGCAAACCCTACATTTTTTTTATTATTTTAATAATTATAAATCACAAATGTTAATTTTTTTGTATTTATAAATTTTATATGTTATTGCAGCAGTGTTGAGATTTTCAAATCATCTTTATCACAATGTCCAAAGAGCCAGTTAGAAGGGACCCTTGTTGGAAACATGCTAAAATTATGCCTGGCCAAAAGAAAGGAGAAGTAAAATGTTTTTATTGCAAAACAATTTTTCGTGGAGGAGGCATTAATAGATTGAAAATCCATCTTACACAAATACCAATCCATGATGCTACCCCATGCGGAGAAGCGCCTCTTGAGGTTATACAAGAGGTGAAAATGCAACTAGAAACATTTGAGCAAAAAAAAGAATTGAAAAGGAGGCAAATAGAGGAGATGGCAAGTGTTGGTGGTAGTGGAGAGTCTTCTTCCATGCCTCCATTTCGTCCTCCAGGGTTTGGGCTTGGTGGTGCTAGTGTTGGAAGTGGAACACCTGCTACGGCTACTGCTAGTGCCACTGCTAGCGGTAGTGTTCTTGGGCCTAGAGTTCGTAAATCTAGGAATCTTGATTCATATATTTTGCCACGCACCACTCCAGGTTCCCAACCGTCGCTTGAGAGCATGGGTTGGAACAAGGACGTACATGATGCAGCTAAACGTGCAATCAAAGACTTTTGGGTACTATTGCACCATTCCATTCCATGCAGCCAGGTAATTCTTTTTTGTTTGATTGTTTTAAAATTTATAGCTTGATTCTTTCTCTTGAATTTTTATATTTAGAGATATGTCGAATTCAAATTTAAACTCTCCATTTTACAATACTTATTTCATTTAATTTATTTGTGACGTGTTAGGTCTCCTTATTGGCAAAACATGGTTGATGCCATTACTGTTTGTGGGGCGGGGTTCAAAGCCCCTAGTGAAGATGGCATAAAGGACCCAATTTTGACACAAAAGGTGGCCGATGTAAAAGCCACAATAGAGGAGCAACGGTTGATATGGAGGACGAAGGGTTGCACCATCATGACCGATGGTTGGACTGATAGAAGAAATAGGACATTGCTAAATTTTCTTGTTTCTTCCTCAGGTGATTCTACTTCCTAGAATGCATTGATTTAGTGATTAATATTTTTAATTTATGCTTTATTGAATCATTGATTTTGTTTCTTTTTCAGGTGGCACTGTATTCATCAAATCTATTGATGCTTCAGGACATGTTAAAAATGCCACATTCCTTTGTGAAGCTGTAGAGAAAATCATAGCTGAGGTGGGTGAGGAGAATGTGGTGCAAGTGGTGACGGATAATGCAGCAAATTATGTTGCTGCGGGTAGACTATTGATGGAGAGGCACCCATCATTATTTTGGACTCCATGTGCTACCCATTGCCTTGACTTCACATTGGAGGATATTGGCAAGATTCCATGGATCAAAACATGTGTGGAGATGGCAAGAAATATTTGTAAATTCATATACAATCACACATGGGTCCTCAACCTAATGAGGCAATTCACGCAGCAAAAGGAGTTGGCTCGTTCTGGCATAACCCGATTTGCAACAAATTTCATCACATTACAATCCTTGCTTCAATCAAGAAAAGCTTTGAGGCGCATGTTTGTTGATGAGGAGTGGACTTCCTCATCCTATGCTCATACCAATGCAGGGGCTGAAGTAACAAATTGGATCTTTGATGAGGCAAGATTTTGGACACCTGTTGAGGAGATTGTAAAGGTAAATGAAAATCTAATTATATATTATGTTTTAGTTTTTATTCATATTTTTCTTTTATTTGCCTATTTTTGTTCACACTTAAGTTAATGTTTCACAATAATTGCAGGTCACTGAGCCTCTAGTAGTTCTCCTACAAGTTGCTGATGGGGAGAAGCCCACAATGGGCTACATATACGAGGGCATGGATAGGGCCAAGGAGGCCATTAGATCCATCTATGGGGGAGTTGAGGGTAAGTATCGTCTCATTTGGGAGATCATTGATAGGAGATGGCACCATCAGCTTCACAAGCCCCTACACGCAGCTACTTATTACCTCAATCCGGCATTTCAATTCCACCCTGATTTCAAGGCGGATGAGGAGGTTCTGAGTGGGCTCTACACAGTGTTAGAGCGGATGTCGGCTAATTCAACACAGATAGTCCATGAGCTTGAGACCTTTAGACTTGCACAAGGAGATCTCTTTTCTCGTGAGATGTGCAAAAAGAATCGGTCAACATTGCAGCCAGGTAAAATTATATTAAGAGCATAATTTAAGTTTAAAAATCTAATAAACTTTTCCTCTTTTTATATTATTATTAAATGTTGAAACTTAAAGTTGGCTAATGAGATTGATTTTTTTCTTTTTCTCATCTTAGATGCATGGTGTGATATGTTTGGTGCTAAGGTACCAAATCTTCAGAAGATTGCAATTCGAATATTGAGCCAACCATGCAGTGCTTCAGGTTGTCAACGCAATTGGAGTATGTTTGAGCACATACACTGCAAGAAGCGCAATAGACTGTCTGTGCAGAGGTTGAATGATCTAGTCTTTGTTCATTACAACCTTCGTCTTCGCCACAGACAAATTTTGGGCACTGACTCCACCCCCATCACGCTAGAGGAGGTCAATCCACAATCTGATTGGATCACTGAGGCTGAAGATCCTATCTTTAGTGATGAGGACCTCGATTGGGTTGACCAGGCGGATAGAGAGGCTGAGGCTATAGCCATGGCAGAGGAGGAGGTTAGAGCACGAGTAGAGTCAACAGACACATTACATGTTGGTGTGGGTGGCACAGAGACAGAGGCTGATATTATGGCTGCATCATCATCCAAGACCTATCTTAGACGCCTTCGTAAGAAGGGTGCACTTGCAGGCTCCTCTGAGCCATAGACTTCTAGTTTTTGTTTTGATATTTGTTTGGAACTTTTGATGCCATGGATTTCATATTCCATGACTTTTGTATACATTTGACAATATTTATATATCTAAGTGTGTTATTAACTTATTAAGTTATTTCCTTCAGCTACAATTTGCATTTATACTTATGTGATCGATGTATACTTGTGTATGTGATCAAATTAGCTTCTATTTGATGATGTTATTGTCTTTAAGGTTTATTTATTAAAGGGTGCATGAAACAAGTTTTAAATCCTTAAAAATCTCCGAATTTCTTGGGTTTTTCAATTTGCCGAGTCTAGGCACCGAGTCCGAGTCCGAGTCCAAAATCAGCTTGCCGAGTCCGAGTCTCGTAACTATGATATAACATCTCTCCTTAAACGGACACCAAAGGGCATCAAGTGAAGAGACTAATCATGACGGAGCATAACCGGTGCCACATGACAAAGTCGATGCCGAGTGGTGACCCTGCTAAAAATAGTGTGGACCCTGTGTCCAAAAATGCCCCAAAAAGCATCACCGTGAATCTCCTAACATCTCTGAGCTCAATGCAACCTCTAAAAACCTCAAACGGCTGAACTATCATGCCATCAACTCCCTCGGAAGGAGTCCCCTAACCACCATGTTATCCTATGGGAACCCAAGTAATAGGCTAACCATCACCAACTGTCAGATGCTTAGGAAGGGGACATTACATTTCCACCATGAAAGTTTTGTAACCACCTCCTATTGGAAAGCAATTGTTTCATCTTGTGGACAAAACCAAGCATTTTTTGCAATTTCAAACTTTTGGATTTTGTTCAACTGATGAAGATATTTGACTGATCGAAACCATAGTAGCAAAAATCTTTTAGGAAAAAAAAACAACAAACCAAAAGTATAAGTTTGTTTCAAAAAATCGGGATTTAATTGGGAAAATATTGGGAAAAAATCAAATTTTCAAAAAACATAGAAAAATGCAAAAAAAATAGAGAGAAAAACTTGTTTTTAATTTTAAAGGCATTTTAGATTTGAGTGTTTTCAATTTTTTATTCCTCTTTTTTTCACACCTGACTTGGCCAAGTAAAAGCGACAAGACTCATTGAGTTCAACAAGTTTGACTAAACTAACCAAGTACCCGAGTCTTGAGTCTCTAGGCCTTGGTTCACTCTACCCGCCTCGGGCTCGCCAAGTCTGGGAGAGTCCTAGCGAGTCTTGTAACTATGATGTTTTATTAATAGAGTTGCATGGATACAGAGACAAATTCGTACCCAATACATATATAGCTTTTTTTCAAGACCCCACTAATATGGATATGGCTGGATACGACAAATATATATATATATATATAATAAAATATAATTATATATAATATTAATATTAAAATATAATTGTATATAATATTAATATAATAAATTATTAACTAAGTTTCTGGTCTGGTATGGAAACGGGTACAGGAACGAGGTTCTGGTATGCCAGTACGACGATTTTTTTCTTTGATTTGGGTACGGTTGGGTACGACTGCACTATATATATATATAAATATACAGATTTGAAAATACATTTGATATATCAATTATATATTAATATATAATATGATATAAAATAATATAATATATATTATATTATATTAAATAATATCTAATATATTATATAATATATAATAGATAAATGTATAAGTTCTTAAAAGAAAATTTATTAAAAAAAATCCCGAAGGAGTGGCCAGGGCACGGCCCTGCTCGCTTTGATCGCCACTCTCGTTGCCGCTCCGGGACCCACTCACGGCCTGTGCGGGACTGGATCCCTGGACCCAGGAACCCGGCAATAGAGATTATTAAAATAGAATAAATACAAACTAAAAATATATTATTATATTAAAATATAATTTATTATTTTATACCTAAATATTATAATTTTATTAATAATAAATCAGATTAAATTTAATAAATAGCAAATTTATTAAATAAATTAATAATTATATAATAAATCCCCCATTCATGGGGCTAGAAGGATTAATCCTTCAACTAACACTAGAGAGGGACTAAGATGGACTCTGCCACCAACAAGATGGTTCAAACGAAACTTCAATGGCACTTCTAGGGGTAATATGAGATTCTCGAGAGTTCGAAGCATAATTAAGGAACACAGTGGGAAATTGACTAGTGCAGCATCCAAGAAACTAGCTGAAGGGACTCACAATGAAGTAGAGGCACAAGCACTACTTCTTGGTTTACAAATTTGCAACCACTTTGGAGTCACGGAAATGCAGATTGAAGGGGATTCCATGGTTATTGTGAATGCCATTAGAAATAGAGGATCACCCAACTGGAAGATCAATAACATAATATTGCAAATTTGGCCCCTTTTGGATTCACTCTCGACCTTCACTATAAAACATATTTATAGAGAAATTAATCAGCATGCAGAATTCCTTGCGAGCTATGCGATTGATGGGAAAAATTAATACATCATTAGTAGTTCTGAAAGATCTTGGAACAACTTCAACCCCTAACTTTTCTTGACATCAACTTGCAAAATTTTACGGTTGAAGGTGGTGGATACATTAATCGCATTCCTTTGTCATAGGTCGATGCATTAATGATGATCTAGATAGAGTGGCCTCTACGCATGCAAGATATCAAGCCAGTGCTTAGAGGACTCCCGATTATCATGACATATTGAGTCTCTAGCAGCTTTGATGAGGCTTTTAATTGAAAATGTGTTCACATAATTCCATCTGAGAGGGAGTTATACCAAAACGGATACAACAGTAAGGTTACTGACAAAGAAACAACAAATTGCATTTCTTGGAGGTGTTTTAGATCTGAGGTTGAAGAAAAGTCTTCAAGACCAACACCGTCATCATCCATGCCATCAAAATAACACTTGGAGAACAATTCATGGTGACAGATCATAGGCATAGAGTCAATACTAATGTATCTTCCATGTTCTTGACTAAAGTTAAAGTTCTAAACCTAAAGCTAAAGTTTTAACTTTTGAACCTGAAGTATGGATCTCCTAACAAGCAAATTATAAACCTAAAGTTTGCAACAGAACAGGAAAGTTTTTTGTTTCATTCAATGTTGTTGCAGAGCTAGAGATGTTCATGCAAAGAGGCAATCACTTGGACGTGGAGACATGGGCAACACAATTTCTAATTTCAAATAAGGTTTGGGTCAAAATGAAAGGAAAAAAATTCCGGCAAAAGAGTATATTGTAGGGTTTAGATTGTGACTAAAGTAACAAGAACAAAGATTTCAAGAAGATTTTTAATGCCAGTTCCTTGTGGGTTGGCCCAAGGTCCGACCTCGTGTTCCTAGGTTGGACATTGGGTGAACCCCATACTAGAACTAGAACTGCATTTCTACAATACATGGGGCTAAATAGAAAAACCCAATAACATATAGTATATTGTCATGTCCCCTTTTCCAAGCATGAGTATTTAGGAGTCCCCTAACCTATTATTTTATTCCCTGTAGGCTAATGAGGTATGGTAAGGGAAATAAATTAATAATATAACTTATGTTTTATAAATTTATTATTATAAGAGGGTCCAATATTAAAAAGTGTTTCTAGAGAAAGGGGCCAATGTAATGTTATATTAAAAAGGTAGTTTTTAGACACTTCCAGAATAAAGCGGGAAAATGATTTTTAAATTAAAAAGAGGGTTATAAAAAGAGAGGCTAAGCACAGAAAAAAGCATCCATTGTATTGTCATCAAACCCTCTTTTTATAAAGATTGAACCCTTGTATTCATCTTTTCCGTTTGAGGATGAAAATCCGCTTTGTGTTGGGATTTTGAGAATGAAAACCTTCTAGATTTCCTTAGTTGGGTTGGAGGACGAAAACCCTTTGATTCATTGGAATAATTCCATCCAGGGATTACCAATGTGCTGAAAGCTTGTAGTTTGTGCCAATTTCAGAATATCATTTGAAGATTGTTTCCAGTTTAAATTTGTACATTTGAAGATTTATGGAGATGTTGAAGATTTCCAATCTGGTTGAGGTTTGTGGTGTTTATAATCCTTTGTTTTGGCATTTTCTGTTTGTGCAGCAAATCTGATTGTTTCTGGAGGTTTATATTTAATAATTTTTCCAGCCTACAACATAACCTTTCAGTTGCTGCAGAAGGCCGTGCATTTAATATCCTTGCCTATCACAGCATTCTGGGATAAAGCAGGCTGTACATATTATTGGATGCTCAGATAAGGTTGCCATACCAATATTATTAATTGAAAGATCTGCCATACACATATCCTATCAATATTATTAATGGAGGTTTATATTTAATAATTAATATTATTGTTTGAATCTTAGCATCATAGAATATATTCGAGCAGCCATACCAATCCAAAATCTGCCGTACACATATCAAATTGGATCGCAGTCTTCCTTATTCATATTATGGTTGTTGGTCAAAGTTCCTAGCTGTCTAGTGGTCCCGTATCATTTTCAAGAGCAACTGCCGCTTTGGTAGGAATAAGGAAGAGTTGTTGATAATTGTTTAAGTCTGCCGCAACCTTGGAAGCTGCCATACTTTGTGAACAGGGATGCCGTACTAATTTGCTAGCAGCTGTACTTCCTGGGGATACATTCGTACAATTTTCTTTCAGACTGTTATTAGCAGCTGTACTTCCTGGGGATACGTTCGTACAATTTTCTTTCAGACTGTTATTAGCAGCCGTACCTGCTGTATGTACCTCCAGCCACTCCCAGTGAATGAGTTTGTTCATTTTCTATATGAAGAATAATATCTGGGTATTCTGCTGTAGCAGATAGTTGCAATCATAAATTGTCAGTTGAAATAATAATATTTGATTGGGTATTGTTAGTCCTGTTCTATATCTGTAATTTTATAAGTGTTATAATGTTATTGCTTTCAAATCAGTATTTTATCATTGCAGTAATAAGGGTTTCAGCATAAATCAGAAAATACAAGAAAATTTGTAGGTTTTTTATAAATATTCCAGTTGGGGACATTACACATATATAGAAAATAATCAAAATATATATAAAATTAACCATAATTTGCACGAAACATACAGAACACAGCTGATAATTGATAATTCAATGTCAAATGTTAAACAGTAAGTAGAAATGGAGTTTTAGTGAAGTGAGGAATAAGAGGTAGGAATGTATTTGGTGTTTTGTGTGTTGTTAGTGACCTAGAAATCACTTTTCCAGGTAGTACAGTCTGGGTTCACCAAGAACCTGTGAACACAGATAATATCTAATTGTCTAATTTGTGTTTGTCTAGACAGTAACCAAACTGTAAAAGGTAAGTTTGAAAATGGAAAATGAAAAAAATGTACTGTACAGTTCTAATAATGTTATATCTTGGGAGATAAGGGCAAAATTACAAGAATAACATCACCCAAAACTACACAATGGATACAAGAAACCACAAAAGACTAACTTGTGTCTAATATATAGAGATCATTGTAATAGATCTCTTCAGCTTCTTCAGTTATTCCACACCCTCCAAAGATAAAGAGACGTTGACCAATAAGTGCAGCACTATGGCCCTCCCGAACTGCTGGTCCTTCACCATGTACTTCAGGTTCTATCCATGTGTTTGTAGCTGCAAATGTACAAAACCTTATTAGAAAGCCAACTAAATTTTACAAATAGATCAAAAGTGTTGTAATACAATTATCTAGCAAAACTTGTATTGAAAAATATAATTAAAAAAAAGTTAACTGTTAGCAAGCAGCTGAAGGAAACAGTAACATTGATAACAACCTGAATTCCAGTGAAGGCAAGTCTATGAAGTGAAGACCGTCTATATCATTTAATGGCACCATCTACAACCAAAATGCTTGAGGTATGAATAAATAACTTTTAGCTCCTTGTTCATTAGATGAAGCAGCAATAAAGCAAACACTTACCCAGATCTTTTCTTCATCTAATGTACAAAAATTTTGGTAGAGGTGTTTTAGGATTCATGCTTGGTTTCTTGAAGTTAACAGATTACAAGCAAAAAATAATTCATATAGAATTCACAACCTTCTTCACCTTCCCCTCAATCCTGAGTTGAGTCAGGTTTGACTTCAGTTCTCATTGCTTCAATGTTCAATAGGATATGGATCAGGAATTCAATTTCTAACTCTCATCCCTGATAAATTGCATTTGTTTGAAAGAATTCAAAGAGCAGTTGATATTCTACCATTTAGTAACAAGTTGCAATCTTACAAGAGAAATACTGGGATAAAAAGTTGGTGTGCATGCTCATATTGGCCGGGAAATCATATTTCAGTCATGAAGCATTAAAGAAGTGAGGAAAGACATGCATAAAATAGAATTGTCTTTATTCGATAACTAGATAAGAGCCTAAGTGATCATCGGAATATAAAGAAAAATGCCTTACACCTTCGAAAACACAATATTTATGTACGGTCTATTTATAGCCTTCACAACACTTATCACCAGGAATGGCCATCAAATGCATACATGTAGCAATCTACTAATACAGACAAGATTATAAGAAATTACACAATATATATAAACACAGTAACAAATGTATAAAAGACAAATCATGTGCTAACATCCACTTCTCTTGTCTACCATCTTGTAGTAATTATCCATTGTTAAAGAAAGAGGATAATTCGATCAAGAATGAAAATTATCCTTATCTGTGGGATCTTTTGTATAACTCAGTTCCACTAATTTATGCAAGAGATTGCTGGACCCTCCCCTAAAAAAATACAGAGGAAAAAATATATATTTATACAAGAGATTATAGGACCCTCTCCCAAAGATTGCCGAGTAAAAACTACCCATTTATACCAGCAATTGTAGGAACCTCCCCCAAAGATTGCTCAGGAAAAACTACATAAATCGTTTGAACGTTAATTAAATAAACAGAAAACAGAACGAAATTGGAGAATATCTGTTAACATGTAAACCTTTCCACTCCATCACAGGGACAGTACATTAAGACAAAAAACTGGAATTAAACACGCACAAATATCTTTCCAACACACACACACACACACACACACACACACACACACACGTGTACATGCATTCATACACATACACACATAAATACATCCATACATGCATGCATGCATATATGCATACATACATATACATCCATGCATGCATACATCCATTTATTGAAAATTTATTTTGTTTCATCAATTAGCATATCTTCATCTTCATCATATATTTGTAAATGCCAAAATGTTGTAATTCAAAACTATTTGACATGACCATTTGCATCCCACATTTGCATTACAATTAGTTGAGAGTGCTCCATAAATATGAAAGTGCCTTTTTGAAATCTTTCTCCTAGTCTACCCATTCCCTTTGAAGGTATGCTCAGCCTTAGAAAAATGTTACGCATACTTAGTGAAGAATGAGGAATAAAAATGCATAAGAATATAGAAAATGGGACAATAAGAACATCACAATGAACTGTCCATTAGTAAAAATCAAGAATCAAGAACCAAAATGTCAAAGTGTTGTTGGACAATTGACTTTAAAAAATTACAATCAGACTTTTCCATGATTCATTTTTCTAATGAAGAGAAAAAGTTTCTTCCTGTGTCAAGAAATGTAGGATTCGTATTGTATTTGATATAAAGATAAGAAAAAATGACTTGGAAACGGAGGAGACTTGGCTGCAGATGTGTATAGACATAATTAAATGCAACCAGTTGTACCAACAATGTCATCAATCACCTCACGACTACATGAAAATCATAAACAAACACTCTACAAAATTAAGCATATGTGAACTAACAAAGGTAAAACTCTCAAATACTGGTGTGGTTTGCACCCATATATCCAGTGATGAAGCTGTTGAAGATTAACACTGCGAAAAGCATAAAAATATGCAGTACCCATTGAAGAAAGTCCAAGACAAGGGGAATGAAGGAAACATTTACACCTAAGAAAAGCCTCTTTTGACAACAGGCCAGAATCATAGGACGAGTAAATAGTGCAAGACGCGTCATACTAACAATCGTTCAAATGCCTCCCATTCAAGGGCTAATAGTGAAAAATCATAATGGTTGCAAAGATCATTGGTTAGCTCCGAAAAATGGAGTCAAAATTAACTTTGATGGGGCTTCGAAAGGGAACCCGTGAGAAGCTAGAGCTGGGTTTGTGATTAGAGATGCAAGTAGTTCCTTTTGCTAGGGGGTTCCAAATACATACGGGAAAAAACTAATAATAAAACTGATGTGGAAGCCCTCTTAGCAGGTCTTCAAGCGGCTTATGCAAAGAGATAAAGATGTATAGAGGTTGAAGGGGATTCTCAAATTGTTAAATATGCGATGATAAAGGAGTTCTGTCATAATTGGAAACTTAGGGCGATGCTGGAAGAAGTGGTATATCGAAATAACAAGTTTTTTTCAGTCCATGTGCAACATTGTTTCCAGGACCAAAATTGTGTTGTGGATTTCATGGCAAACAAAGAGGTGAAACTTAAGGAGTTAACTTATACGGAAAGTTGGGAGGAGGTAGATTGACATAATCTATCTAATTTACTTGATTATGATCATCCCTCTTAGTGTATTGCACTGTGATATTGGCCATTATATTTGGCCTATCAAAGCCTCTAGAGAGAGAGAGATTTATTTGTTATCATTGGTGGTGGTGTTTAAGGAAGATTTGTCCCTTCACTTGTACAAGCCTAATATCTTCTATCTTGCAAGCAATCAATAGACAAGCATTTAGTGTCAAGCGTGTAATAATAATTATGGGCTGAATGGGATTAAAGCTGGCATTGGCTTGTGGTGTCATATATCTATTGGTCTTGTCGTCGATATTTGTAGAAGGTTGTTAGGTTTCTATGTGGGCATTGTGTTAATGGCTGGTGGTGGCAACTCTTGTGACCTATCCCACCATGGGAGGGTGACAAATCATAGGCTTAAGAATAATTTCAGCTGTAATAGAGTGAGGAAATTGAATGCTAATAAAGCGATCCTTGGCCTAGAAGGTATTGAGGATAATAGAAGGGTTTGGTCTAGGGGCTCCATTATGGATGATTTCCTTACGAAGCTGAAGGTGGTGGTGGTAGATGTAGCTATAAAGGAAAGCTTGCTTGATCTTTTGGTTCGCACTTCGTTAGAGATGGATGTTCAAGAGGTTGGTATGGTGGGTTTCTAGGCTGGTTCTTCGGCACCAGAGTTAAAGGGAAAGGAGAATTTGAACATGTCAGAGATTGATATTAAGGCCATGGATGAGACTATAAAAGCTTTAGTAGCGGAGATGCAAACTTTGGAAAAGCCCTACTAGGACCTTCACACAGTCATGAAACATATGGTGATTGTGCATCATAAAGGGACGACGGAGCTCACAAGTGGTTATGATAGGCTATTTAGGGTTGTGAGGAGGGCTAAGTTTATAAAGGGTTTTAAATACAATGCTTTGGATGATGTGGTGGGGCTGATAGATTGGTTGCAGTCTTGGGCAATGGAGTATACAATAGGGATTTTGATTGATGGTTGGCGAATCCTCCAACAACCGGTATGGCTCAATGGGCAATTTCACAGCTACCCTAATGTGATTCCAATGTTGTGTGCTTGTATTGGTTAACCGTCTTTTATGCAGCTTTGTGTTATCGGGTGGGATGGTATGATAGTAGTTATCCATTTTTTATTTTTTTGGGTAGTATAGTGTTATTTGTTTCTACCTAAAGTTTTGCTATGCCCTAATTAAGGGTTGTGTTGGAATATATTGTCATTGATGTCAAAGAATAAAGTTATGAAGAGCAGAGATATACAAGGCAATGTTGTTCAAGATTAAAGGCAGATTTATAAGGCATGGGAAAGTAGAGACACAAGGATTTATAAGGCAAGGCAGCCGACTTCCTTGTGATAGGCGACTTCTTTGTAATAGGCCTTGATGAAGATTAAATTTAAATTAAAGATTTAAATTTGTAAGAAGGCTGGCCGACTCTCATATCTTGGCGGCTTTGGTTGAAGGAGAGTAAACAAATAACTAAATAAAGGTGGCCGACGCATGTTTGGTGCCAAAGATTGGTGTTTAAACTAAATCAGATTTAAATACTAAAGGAGACCAATTTGTTTAAGGAAGGAGCGCTCCTCATATGAGGACAAAAGTGTTTTTACTAAAAGACAAATTTTTTGTCTTACATAAAGTTCGTAAAAAGGTGCGATTAAGACACAATCCTGGCCGAGCTCTTTTTCAGAGTCAGAACCCTTGGGTGAAGTGACATTTGATGAGTATAAAAGGAACATAAGGTATGATTAAAAATACCAGCAATCAATGATTTATTTTTCTAAGTTTTGAGGGCAGAATTAGAAGAGATAAGGGCAGAAAAATGAAGTGTATTTCAGACCTCTTTTGAAAGAGTATATGCAGCCCATGTATGAAGAATAAAAGTAAATATATGTAAAGAATATATGAGAAGATTAAGAGCAGATTGTTAAGAAATTAGAGCAGATATAAAGGTAGAAATTTATGTGAACATATTGACATACTTATGATCAGATTTATGAAAAGAGATTGTGCATGAGTTGTGATCAGATTTGTGAAGGAAGGATATTGTGTGGGTTGTGATCAGCTTTGTGAAAGGAAGAGTATTAACATTCAGATCTTGTGAAGAAATATCATCCATTGAAGGGTTCGTAGGTTGAAGCCTATCAAAGAAGAGATTGGAGTCTCTTGCTGATTTGGAGCTTAGTTGTGGGGATTGGTGTCTCCAGTGGGTTGTTGCCTACAAATTCTACAAGCGGGGATTGGTGTCTCCAGTGGGTTGCTGCTCACAAAAGAACAATTGTAAGAGAAGTAGGTTGGTGCCTACAGAAGAAGATCAATATATAAGCAATATTTTGCCGTGGTTTTCTCCCGCAAGGGTTTCCATGTAAATCGTGTATTCTTCCTGTGTTCTTAATTGCTAGATATTGCATGAATGTAATTGTTGTGATTGATTACGTTTTGAAAAGTAAAAGATTCTTTGATGCTGATTCACCCCCCCTCTCAGGATCATTGTGTGCTCATCAATTGGTATCAAAGCGGGTTCCTTCGGAAAGAGCTTAACCGCTTGAAGGTAGATCTTAAAAGCACACATGGCCAGACAAGATGGATATGGATTTTCCTCAAACAGGGCACCATTGTTTGATGGAACCAACTATGCCTTTTAGAGCATAAGGATGGAGACTTATTTGAATGCTCTAGGGTTTGACATATGGCAATCCATTGTAAATGGATATATTGCTCCTGCATCACCACCAATGGATAAGGATGGAAAGAAGGAAAGCAGAAATAATGCCAAGGCCAAAAATGCTATTTTATGTGGTTTGGCCAAATTAGAGTTTGTAAAGGTAATGCGCTGCAAATCTGCCAAAGAGATGTGGGATAAGCTAAAGAATATTTATGAAGGCGATGACAAAGTTAAGAAAGCCAAGCTCCAAACCCATAGAAGACAATTTGAGAGCTTAAAGATGAGAGATGATGAAAATATTGCAATCTACCTCCTTCGTGTGGATGAAATTGTCAATACCATTAGAGGACTTGGCAAAGAGATGGAAGAATCCACGATAGTACAAAAGGTACTAAGATCTCTTCCTATGAGATTTGATGCAAAAGTGTCAGGTATTGAAGAAATGAGAGACTTGGATAAGTTAAAAAAGGATGAACTACATGGGATCCTCACGACATACGAAATGAGGACGGAAAAGGACAAATCATTTGAAAAAGAGGCCGTGTTTAAAGCTTCAAAGAAATTAAGGAATAAAAGGTATGAATCAAGCGATAGCTCCAGTGATGGTTCGGATGCAAAAGAAGCCCACTTCATGAGGAAACTAAAGAAAGGATCAAGTAAGTACAAAGGTAAATTTAAATGTTTTATTTGTGGTAAATTAGGTCATTTTACTTCTAAGTATCCGCAGGGCAAAAGTGAGGAGCGACGATGAAGAGGACTAAGATATGAAGAAAGAAAGAGGATATCAACAATACAAGAAGGGTTACAATCGAAGTCAGCATGAGAAAAGGAAGAACCTTTGGAAATACAAGAAGAGCCTTTACTCCAAAGAATATAATAGCTCATCAGAGCAAAGCGATGAAGAAATTTTCAGTGATAGAGATGAAAAACTATTCATGCCAATGGAAGCAAAGAACGATGAAGATAGCCGAAAAGAAGAAGGGAAAGATTCAAGAGATAAGAAGAACAAAGATGATGAAGGAGAAGTGGATCTCGAGGAGGAACTTCATTTTGCCTACCATGAGATTGAGAAGCTTAGAAAGAGGAATTCGAAACAAAAGTTGAAACTACAAAAATATGAAGAAGAAAGCCTTGATGCAAAAGCAAATACGTCAAAAGGTCTTGAAGAAGCAAAAAAGCTCATCATCGACTTAAAGATTCAAATAGAAGAGGCAAAGAAGATAGAAGAGGAAGTAAGATTTCAGCTAAAGACAAAGGAAGAAGATTGTGAGAGACTAGAGTCCGAAATTGTTTCCTTAAGAAAGGAATTGGAGAAAACAAAAGCTCAACTAAACAGAAGCTGAAAGGTTGAGAAAAGCACCGAAATGTGGGATAACATTATTAGCTCCCAAAGGCCGACATTCAATAAAACAAGTCTTGGCTTTGAAGAAGATCAGAAGACTACTAAAGAAGGCTTAAGTTCTAAAGCTACAGAGTTACCAAAGAAAACAAATGAGGAGAAGTCCAAAGGATATGCAAATGTGCTTAAGAGGTCCAAGAAGAGAAAGTAATCACTCAAAAAATCAGTGTTCACAAAGGCAATAATGAAAATTTTAGAAGACTGTTCCCTCCAAGGCAAATGCAAATGAACAGGTTTCAACATTCATTTTATGGTTATTGCTATTCTTGTGATCACTTTGGTCATAAGGCAAGAGATTGTAGAACACAAGTAAGAAATTTTGGATGGAATAAGACTAGAAGTCCGTATGAGTTCCCAAGAAGAAACTACAATTCTTTTACTCCTTTGTTGGATTACAATGTTGTATGCTACAAGTGCAACAACTATGGACATATAGCATGCTTCTGTAGAAGTGGTCTTGTGGAACCCCCTAGGCAGAACAAGAGAGTGGAAGCTATGAATAGTCAAGAGGAAGAAAATACAAGAGTATGGAAAAGGAAAGAAGAGCAAGATAATAAAGGAAATGAAGAATCTATGATTGTGCAAACTGCATGCCATGCACAAGAGGTATCACCAAGTCCATAAGGTGAAATACAAGTTCAAGGGGAGCTATCCAAAAGCATCATCTTTCAACTCCATAGAAAAGGTATTCAGAGAAAGATCAGTTGATGACTATGATGAGGGTAATGACCATCCCATTACCATTAAAAGAGGTGAATTAGAGACATGGGGAGCAGTGAGACAAAGAGAGCATGACAGACAGGGAGAATAGTACAGAAAGAGACAGCTATAGAAAAAGGAAGAGTTACAAAAAGGAGGAGCCTTACAAACAGTGGGAGCATCACAGAAAAGAGAGAATCATATCATGAAACGAGGTATACTAAGTGTCCCTTTTCCATTGATGTCAAAGGGGGAGAGATATAGAAAGGGGGAGCAATGCAAAAGGAAAGGATTATATTTGTGTTGCCATCAATGACAAAGGGGGAGATTGTTGGAACATATTGTCATTGATGTCAAAGAATAAAGCTATGAAGAGCAGAGATATATAAGGCAATGAGTTCAAAATTAAAGGTAGATTTATAAGGCATGGGAAAGCAAAGACATAAGGATTTATAAGGCAAGGCAGCCGACTTCCTTGTGATAGGCGACTTCCTTGTAATAGGCCTTGATGAAGATTAAATTTAAATTGTAGATTTAAATTTGTAAGAAGGCTGGCCGACTCTCATATCTTGGCAGCTTTGGTTGAAGGAGAGTAAACAAATAAATCTATACTTGTCCTAAAGGTGACAACCCATGTTTGGCGCCAAAGATTGGTGTTTAAACTAAATCAGATTTAAATACTAAAGGAGACCAACTTGTTTAAGGAAGGAGCGCTCCTCATATGAGGACAAAAGCGTTTTTACTAAAAGACAAAAAAAAATTCTTACATAAAGTTTGTAAAAAGGTGCGATTAAGACACAATGCTGGTCAATCTCTTTTCAAGAGTCATAACCCTTGCGTGAAGTGACATTTGATGAGTATAAAAGGAACATAAGGCATGATTAGAAATACAAGTGATCAATGATTTATTTTTTTGAGTTTTGAGGGCAAAATTAGAAGAGATATAAGGGGAGAAAAATGAAGTGTATTTCAGACCTGTTTTGAAAGAGTATATGCAGCCCATTTATGAAGAATAAAAGTAAATATATGTGAAGAATATATGAGAAGATTAAGAGCAGATAGTTAAGAAATTAGAGCAGATATAAAGGCAGAAATTTATGTGAACATATTGACATACTTATGATCAGATTTATGAAAAGAGATTGTGCATGAGTTGTGATCAGATTTGTGGAAGGAAGGATATTGTGTGTGTTGTGATCAGCTTTGTGAAAGGAAGAGTATTAACATTCAGATCTTGTGAAGACATATCATCCATTGAAGAGTTCGTAGGTTAAAGCCTATCAAAGAAGAGATTGGAGTCTCTTGCTGAGTTGGAGCTCAATTGTGGGGATCGGTGTCTTCAGTGGGTTGTTGCCTACAAATTCTACAATCGGGGATTGGTGTCTCCAATGGGTTGGTGCATACAAAAGAACAATTGTAAGAGAAGTAGGTTGGTGCCTATAGAAGAAGATATATATATATAAGCAATATTTTGCCATGGTTTTCTCCTGCAAGGGTTTCCACGTAAATAGTGTGTTCTTCCTATGTTCTTAATTGCTAGATTATAAGAACCCCAACCAAATATGCCCAGTATTTTCTGATTTTAATTGTTTGACATTTTGTCAAACACTTGTCATGCAATGTGACTGAGTTCTGATTTCTGAGTTTAATTTTTGTTTTGATGCTTGTTTGTGATGGTTTTCATAGGAAATACATATGCCAATATAGTAGAAACATAACACTTAACTTTGCATTCATAAAACATCAAAATACCACACCAATCATATCTTTATTTTCACCATAACATGTCTGATTACAATTTATGACAGGTCCGATACACTTATGACAGCGATTACAAACCCTATTCAAATTAAAGATTTGAATAGTTAAACTTGTTCCACATACCCGGTATTGTGTCTCCTTCAAATGTACAAAGATATGCTTTGAATAGCAATGAAGGATGACTGAATATTAGCACTGGAAGTCCAATACAACAACTTACACAAGACTGAAATCTAATATGCAAAATGATGATGAAGGTATCCACGATTCAGTCTTCTAGGGCAGAGATTTCTCCTCCAATGTGAAGGGCCTAAACCCTAGGCGATAGAGGATATAAAATAGATGATGAAACCTCCTCAATAACCCACGATCTGCATGAAATATGAAGCCTAGATCTGCATAAAATGTCCGCCTCCTTGCATGATTCGCCCTTCACTCGTGCCAATGATATCAATGCCAAATGAACCCTAGGTGGCCAGCAAGATATTGTCTCCAAAATCGCCTCTATGCCAAAATGATATTTGGTACAAATCTCATCATTTTGGTGTGAAACCCTAACCGTCCATGGCTGGTATAAACCTGCAGAAATAATGTCTTTGAAGCTCCAATCTATGCCAAAAACCTGCAAATAAGCTCTATAGCAAACCACAAATGGATTCACCTCTGAAGTGGCATTGGGTTTTTGTCCAATCCACTAATTTCCGAGGGTTTTCATCCTTAGAAATGGCTGAAATTGTTGTTGCAGCTCAAAGGAAAATATCCAATATGCAAAATGACAATACAATATGATGAAATGAACCTCCAAACACCTTCTTTTAAAGCCTCCAAGAGGATAGACCTCTTTTGCCCAATTTGATATAGTTTTGAAGTCCACAAGAAGTGCGCCACCATGTGAAAATAAAATATTATTTTTAATTCACTCTTTCTCCTTCAAATGGGTTGGCCCACTTGTCAAATAAAATAATATTTTATTTTTCATTTTATTATATTTTACTTTTCATTTTTATAAAGTGACTTTCCTTTCTCTAAGTTTCACTTAACTGACTTTCATTTCTCCAAGTCACTTTTGCTACATTTAACTGACTTTCCTTTCTCCAAGTTGTTATAAAGTCACTTTATAAAGTACTTTTCAAAATTAGCTCAACTTAACATCAATTTGGCTTAGGTGAAGTCGGCTCAGCTAAGGAGGACAAAAAAGGGGACATTACAAGTCCTCCCACCTCGAGATTGCTTGTCCTCAAGCAATCAAATGAGACAAATCTGCATTAGGCCCAAACACTCCAACCAATTCCCGGATCCCAAATTAATCTAGGACTTTGGTATGACTTCTCATGTGATATGTTATGTTGGACAAGGTTTGCAAAAGAGAGTTTATGCAACCTTCTTGCTAAAAGTGCCACAATCCTCCACATGTATTCAACAAACTTCTTAAAATTTTGTGATTCCCCATCATGCTTTTGCTGCTCCATGCTGATAAACACTGAAAAATCCACATAGATGTCCTCTTTTTGCATAGCAAGTACTTGTGAATGATCAAAATGAAGTGTTTCTTTGTCCATAACTCTCATACTCTTGGTTGTAATTTGGTGTGGCAACGTGTACTTGAGTGCTTTCATTGTAACTTGTTTCCCCTCATGTTGGAAACTCAATTCCATAGTTTGTAAGTCTTGAATGACTCTATGATGTGAATGTAACCATTGCATCCCAAAAACAATGTCATTATCTTTCAAATCAAGAACATAGAAGTCATCACAAAGTGTATACTCACCAAAGAAAATACTAAGCTTGCTAATTTTGTTTTTGCAGGAATAATTAAACCACCTATTGTAGTCACATCAAATCCCTCAAAATCATCACTATGCAATCCCCTCTTAACCACAAAACTCTCATCAGTGTAGTTATGAGTAGCCCCACTATCAAGAAGCGCCATGACCTTACACCCAAATAAGATGTCTTGAAATAAAAAATGAATTATACCTTGGAGCTCCTGAAAGATAAGTGATCATATTCCCTTTGTTACCATCACTCTGAATAAATGGTATTGGTTGTCCATGTTCACTTTCCGAACGAGTGTCTACTTCCACATCATCAATGTCGAAGGTGACCTCTATATGGTGCACTTTACCTTTTCCAAGACACCTATGACCGGGTTCCTATGGTTCTTTACAAGAGAAACATAACTTTTTTTCTACAAAGATCATTCTTTGTCTCAAGATCCATCCTTGGTGGTGTTTCAAACTTTGTAGGCTTGGGCTGATCAAGTAAATTCTGATCTATTTTTTCATGCTTAGAACTCTTCTTATATGGCTGATTGGTAGAAGGTGATGTTTCTAAGTCAAGTGCTAATTGAATTGCTTCTTGTAGTGTGCTACGCTTGAAATCCTTTACCATAACTCTCAAATTTGCATTCAATCCTTCTACAAACAACAGTACTGTTGTCTCTCAGATTTGCACCCTTGCTGAGTTGTAGAACTTGGCAATCTGAAGAAACATGGGATCTTTCCAGGTCTGTGGGTCACCTGTGATGGAAAGAACCTCCGGAGAAGGCTGGCTTCCTGTTGATACTCCACCTAAACTACTTATACTAAGGTCTTTGCAGAGAAAAGGGTAAGAAAGATTACATGAAAATGAAACCTACTGTCTAAGGTGATGCACCAAAAGATCATCAGAAAATGCACAGAAATGACACACTTCAGAACCAGTAATAATAAGAACCCTTACACAACCCAGAAAAAATCATAACCCTTGCATCATTGTTTTGTAAGGAGACTAAATAACAGCAGTCTTGTTAAGGAGAAAGAGGTTTTCTCACTACCCACAAATTGATTGTTATCCCTTGCACATCTCACAACCTACAAAAATTATGTAACCCCTGCATAAAGGTACCAACATGAAAGACAGCTCTAAGGACAAAGAACATCACCAAGATCTGTACTAACACTAAGGACACACAATATCAGAAGAAATAGGAAGGTATAAACTGCTTATTACTGCCAAAAAGGTGTTACAATATTGTATATCTCTGAAAATGGGTTACAAGACTATTCACTTTTGCAAAAGAACTCAGAAAATTACAATATACAGAGTAGTGAATAATCAGAACCTCCTCTAAAATGAATAAGGAAGAAGACTATATACTTCCTAAATAGCTGTAAACAGATAAACATCCACCACCTCCATTCCCGTGCATCTCATAAATGCCCACAAAATATCTCTCTAAAATCCTCCAAAAAGGTTTCCTAAGGCATAAATGGTTAAGGCATGCCATCAACTATCATAAAGGCACCTGAAAATGTCATAGAATGCCTTTAAATGCTCTCTGAGGCCTCTGACATTCATCAGATCTGTGTCATAATCTCCTGCAGCATCATAAATAACTGATATTATCCAAATACATGACATAATGACATATTTTCTGCATTTCGATTAACATTTAACTAAGAGGCTTATAATTATACCACCTTAGTAAATGTTTACAATTCCAAAATTTACACAAGTCTATGCAGAAAAAGTGACATTTATTACATAACAAATAACATCCAATTCCCTGATTTTGATTATGCAAAAGAAGACGAAAACGTCTGAGACCCTAGGCAAGATGACACAACACATCACATCTGCATCATATATATGTCGCAAAGTTGTATCAACGTCTCACAACTTAACCACCTTGTAACTCCTAGCCAACATGCCTCTAGCAAAACATATTCTTCGACCTTGTGCTTCTCCACAATACATTTGGACTTGTCTTAAAGAAACAAAAAAGCATAGAAAATGCCACGGCCCCCTCCTGCATCACTAGGTTTTAACAAATGAAGTTTCTACCCCACGTCGCCATATGGATATTTCAAAAAATGAAAGTAAAAATGCAAATGGGAATTAGGTTTCAATTGAATCAAAAGAAAGAAGACCTAAAAGAACCTTCATTTTTGCATTTTGTTTCTTTGTTGTTCGAGCTGGCCGCCGCCATGAGGGTTTGAAGGCCAAAATATGTATTATCTGTGTCAATTTTTTAGAGGATTCTGGCCGTTTTGTGAAGGAAGATGCCAGGTAAGTTGCATTTTTTCTGAGATTCGAACTCTATTGAGTCGATTTTGGGCGATTTCAGGCTGATTTTAACTGTGTTTTGATGGATTTTCTATTGTTCTAAATGGTCGATCTTCTGCATCTGTTGTTGACTGTGTGAGGCCGCCATCTGAGAGAAAGAAATGTGATTTTTTCATAGTGAAGGGCAAACAACCTTAGAGGTAACTGCTTTACCATCAAGTTTCCTTCTTTTTTTTGTTTCTATTCACTTGAATCCGCTGCCAGAGGCTGCGATTCTGAGGGATTTTTGTAAATATTCTGCTTTGCAATGAGTTAAAACCTTTGATTTTTCCTTTCTGCTATTCGAAAAGAGCTCAAAACTCCATTTTCTATTGTTGGCGAATTCTATGGCATTTCTGTAAGCATTTTCCTTGCAATGAGTTGAAAACTTTGTGTTCTAATAGTGTTGAGGCACGATTTCATCAAAAAAATGAGGATGTTCCTGCTAAACTACAAAAAACCTTAATTTTCTGAACTTTTTACCTCATCTCGCTGCCTGGGGCCGCGATTTGGACTATACTTTCTGAGTATTAATGCTTGAAATGCATTGAAAGTTTGTAATTTTCCTTCACATCTGCATTTTTGGCTGAAAACGAGCTCCATCTTAACACAAAACTTGGAAAAATGACATACTACCTTGCTGTTCGAAATCTGTATTTTCTCTTGTGCTGTAGCATGATCTTGAAACTCCATTTTTAGTGATCCTCTTTCAAAAGGCTCTGTGTATTTGAACCTAGAAAAAATTCTGTTTCTTCTGTCTGATGGCTGTGTATTTGAACTTGAAAACAAAATTGCATTTTCTTTTGGCTGTTGTGTTGAGGAATCTGTATACCTGAACTTAGAAAATTTCTGTGTCTTCTTTCTGTCCTGTGGCATAAAATTGGAAGAAAAACTGCGCATATATTTCTGGAAAATCCACATTTTATGAGTTTGATGACTGTGCATGATCTTGAAACTCCACTTTTCATTGATTTTCAGAGGGTTCTGTTCATCTTTCACATGTCTCTTGGTAAGACTGTTGCTCCATGCTCACAAATGACTGCTAATTACTTCATTGTCTTGCTATTATACATTAGCTTACTCCCCTATCACTTGATTCAACTCTGCAGCAGCATCTGATAGTCCCCTCATTTTCGATGTTTGTGACTTCTTGATTTTAACATAGAACTTTGACCTCTGCTCTTTTTGGCATAGTGGGAACATCTAGAAACTGTGATCACTTACTCCCAACACTCTCCATAATTGCATTTCATTGATTCTACTATTTTGAACGAGTGAGAGAGTGTCAAAAATGATCTGAATGCAGTCATGTGACTGCTGTCCATGATGTTCTTAACTATAAATGCTGTTCTTTACATCATGATTGCTTTCTTTTTGCTGCTGTGTTGAGGCATATACTATTGTTCTTCTCAGTATGCTAGCTGTCTACAGTTGTATACAGACTCCGAAACAATATTGCAGAACTTCAAAACCGTCTGACCCCTTTTGCTTCAATAAGATGTTGACCTCATCTGATACACCTTTTTTTTCTTTTTGAAAATTTATTATGCCTTCCAACACAAAATCACAAGCTTTCACATGTTGATACTGTATTTTATCTGTCTTTTTACATTCATGGAATACAAATGCGTTGCAATATGTATAAGAAAGAAGAATATGAGGTATTTGTTGTCCTTGCATAATACATCTGCATTTAATATCTTTTATCTTCCATATATAGCTGTACCTTCCATTTGACTGTTTCTCTTGTTGTATATTGTTGCTCCTTCATGCTTTGCTGCTCCGGTTTTGCTTGGACTTTGTTGTCGATTATTGGCTGTCCTTTTAGGATTGAAACCTCTTGACAGCTGTATCTGCCTTCTGAAAGTGATCCCTGAGCTGTGCTTTTGCATTTGTTCATTGCTTCTGAAATGTTCTGTAAAGGTTTATGAGTTGGGCTCAACCCTTGTGGGAGCCACACTTCCTCCACTCACAATGTAACTGATGGATCAAACAGAAACATAATTACACCTATACCTGCACATGAAGCAAACATGTTAAGAAAAAACAAGGGCTCGCAGTTGATATACTTGATTTGTATTCTCAACAGTTTATGTGATACTAACTGGTTTACTGCATCTGAAAAGACAAATTGTATATTTATGTGTGCATATCATGTGATGTATGATGCCCCGTCATTGCTCTAACATCAGTTCTTTTCAAAATTTTATGCAGATGACTAGGGGGGCAGCAAGGAGACAGCAGCTGGATGTGGGGGCACGCAGACAATCCAGGACGACACAAGACGCGGCAACAATCTGAAGGCTCGTCATTCAGGCAATGACGAGTCACCCTACCTCACATGCATATTTGCTTTTTTGGTCTTTTATAAATGTATAGTTTGTCCTTTTCATTTTGCAATGAAACAGTTAGTCTCACGGCTTGTGTGAGATCCTATACACTTATTTTTCAATACATATTGCTGATCTTTTAAAAGATTTGTACAATCTCTTAAGTTCTGAAAACACCTGAATGTAACAATACAATTTAATCTCAACTTGTACCAAATACGCACATGGATACAATGCAGCAGCAATAAAAATGTATCTTTTCTCTCCTTTCACAAAATGGAAAGTTCTACTTGATTTAGCTAGTAGTGAAAACTAGGTAACAAGTACAACTCTATTTTTAGGCAAATCAAGAACAACGGTCTTTTGAAACTCATTGATGTATGTATCCACATGGTCACTTTGTTTCATATGTGCCAACTCCCTATAGTAGACCTCCACATCTTTCCTATCAAACCTAGCAATGAGTTTGCTTCTAAATTCTTCATAAGAATGAATCATTGCATGGTTTTGAGTCACAAGTCCATGATGCCACCAATCATATGCTACTCCCTCCAAATGCATGGTTGCAATTTGAATAGCTTCATTTTTTGGCATGGGTATGAGTGTCAAAAATGTATCCAATTTGTATATCCAAGCACGGGTTGTACTCTTACCGCTACCATTAAAATTAGGAAGAGAGAGTTTGTTCAAGGCATGCTTATATTCCTTATGATGCTTCTTTGGTCTTATTTCCTGTTTTACCTTCTTCTTATCCTTTCGTTGATTCATATATTGATTCAAGGTCAGCTCATTTCTAACCTCCTATGGAAGTGTATGGTACTCATCATAAGCAACCATTATGTCATCGGTCATATGTGTCTCTTTCTCCTCTTCAGAAGCTTCTTCTTCTTCACTATGCACAAATGTGGGATGGAGTGGCCTATCTAAAATACTTGTAGTAACTCTTCCTACATTATAGTTTCTTGTATTGCTGTCCTCTCCTGCAATAGGCTGATTTAATCTCATCTGTGACATTTGACCAATGGTTGTAAGCAACTATTGTTGTGACTGCATAAAGGTTTGCATCATTTGTTGTTGTTGTTGGGCAAGATTATTCAAGATATTTTCAATATTTGGCTGATCATGTCTCCTAGGACTCTCATTACCAGCACCACCTCCACCTCTATCCATCTCAACTTGTTGTGTACATGTTAAAGGAGTAACCTCTTCTTGGATTTCTGATTGTTGTCTTGCTCTTCTTCTAAAATAATACATGTTTAAACATTCTCTTGGCTGCATAAAATCAAATTAAACCTTCCAGGCTGGCAGGATGCTAACCTCTGATACCACTATAAGAACCCCAACCAAATCTGCCCTGTATTTTCTGATTTTAATGGTTTGACATTTTGTCAAACACTTGTCATGCAATGTGACTGAGTTCTGATTTCTGAGTTTAATGTTTGTTTTGATGCTTGTTTGTGATGGTTTTCATATGAAATACATATGCCAATATAGTAGAAACATAACACTTAACTTTGCATTCATAAAACATCAAAATACCACACCAATCATATCTTTATTTTCACCATAACATGTCTGATTACAATTTATGACAGGTCTGATACACTTATGATAGAGTTTACAAACTCTATTCAAATTAAAGATTTGAATAGTTAAACTTGTTCCACATACCCGGTATTGTGTCTCCTTGAAATGTACAATATATACTTTGAATGGCAATGAAGGATGATTGAATATTAGCACTGGAAGTCTGATACAACAACTTACACAAGACTGAAATCTGATATGCAAAATGATAATGAAGGTATCCATGATTCAGTCTTCTAGGGCAGCGATTTCTCCTCCAATGTGAAGCGCCTAAATCCTAGGTGATAGAGGATATAAAATAGATGATGAAACCTCCTCAATAACCCACGATCTGCATGAAATATGAAGCCTAGATCTGCATAAAATGTCCGCCTCCTTGCATGATTCACCCTTCACTCATGCCAATAATATCAATGTCAAACGAACCGTAGGCAGCCAGCAAGATATTGTCTCCAAAATCGCCTCTATGCCAAAATGATATTTGGTACAAATCTCATCATTTTGGTGTGAAACCCTAGCCGTCCATGGCTGGTATAAACCTACAGAAATAATGTCTTTGAAGCTCCAATCTATGCCAAAAACCTACAAAAAACTCTATAGCAAACCACGAATGGATTCACCTCTCAAGTGGCATTGGGTTTTCGTCCAATCCACTAATTTCCAAAGGTTTTTGTCCTTAGAAATGGCTGAACTTCTTGTTGCAGCTCAAAGGAAAATATCCAATATGCAAAATGACAATACAATATGATGAAATGAACCTCCAAACACCTCCTTTTAAAGCCTTGAAGAGGATAGACCTCTTTTGCCCAATTTGATATAATTTTGAAGTCCACAAGAGGTGTGCCACCATGTGCAAATAAAATATTATTTTTAATTCACGTTTTCTCCTTCATATGGGTCGGTTGTCAAATAAAATAATATTTTATTTGTCATTTTATTATATTTTACTTTTCCTTTTTATAAAGTGACTTTCCTTTCTCCAAGTTTCACTTAACTAACTTTCCTTTCTCCAAGTTGTTATAAAGTCACTTTATAAAGTACTTTTAAAAATTGGCGAAACTTAACTTCAATTTGGCTTAGGTGAAGTCGGCTTAGCTAAGGGGGATAAAAAAAGGGACATTAAATAGATCTTGCATGAATGTTATTTCTATGATTGATTAAGTTTTGAAAAGTAAAAGATTCTTTGATACTGATTCATCCCCCCCCTCTCAATATCATTGTGTGCTCATCAGGCTACTCATGCAGTTTCTTCGTTGTCGTGATGTACGGTGTTAGTAGTCTATGAAAGGAGCCCCATTAATAGAAACCCATATATTATCTTAAAAAAAACAATCATTCGAATGCATGATATCATTCACAAAAGCATTAGTGACTAGAAAACAAACACCAACAAAGCCCAATGCCACACTACTTATAGGAGAAACTAATTATTGATGATCATTACACTACCTTAGCAACAACACAAGCAATACCATTGGCATCTAGCCCCTATGAAGAAGGCATAGCACACCTCTTCCATTCACAATGCGATTTAAGGATGATTTTTGAATTGCAGCATTGATGCTAAGAACCAAAAGAATAGACAATCAGTAATTTGACCCATACAAATGTGTATGCCACCTTCCTGAGATGACGTAGTAATTTTGCGTACAATACCCCTGACTATGACTATTTATCCAATCATTTTTTAATTACACCTTCCCAATTACAAGGCTTCTAGTCCCACAAAAGCTTAGAAACATCAAATCCAAAAAACAAGGAACCAAAACTCATCCTTCTGATAAAATGGGATTCCAATCTCCTTGCTCTCTTAGAGTCCTCAATTCTGAAATTCTGTCATGTTGCAATCATGGCTAATTGCATACATCAATTCAAATACAACAAAAATACGATTTTGCTCCCTATACAAGGGCACATACATCATTTCAAAAAGTGGACCAGTCTAGAATCCATGCTCAACAAAAATACAAGTTTGCTCCCTACAAAAAGGCTATTAAGAATACCAACAATAAGTATTCCTCTTATTTGCACTCAGTTAACTCTTCATGACTCATGATGCCGAAAATTAGAATAACCATGCTATATTCTAGTGCCCAAAATGCATCTACTATAGTTGTTAGTGTTAGTGCCCATATTTTCCAATCCTAGATTTGCAAAAAAAATCCTAAGTTTGGACCCCCCTATTATATGCTTGTTTCCCCCTTTTCCTTAACATGTTTGCCCATGTTAAAAAACCCCAAAAAATCCTCTAAATCCTCTGAAAAATCCTCTAAGTGTTTGCCTTTCGACAAGTTTGTTAGTTCGTAAACCCTCCGAAAACTCGAAAAGGCCTTGTATTTCGGCTTTTTGGTAGGTTCGCAAACCAGCGAACTTGCTAAAAAGGATCGCAGGTTTCGCAGATCACCGAAAGGCCAAAAGAATGATAAAAGCTAGTAAGGAAGTTACATGTTTCGGCTTTTCAGTAGGTTCACATATTCACAAACCTGTCAAATGGTCTATAAGTTCCTAAGTCACCCAAAACACCGAAAAAAGAAAGAGGAAAAAGAAAAATCGTGCGTTTCAACAAGTTCGACAGTTTTCAAACCTCCCTAAACGCTGAAAGAACAATGAAGACAAACTTTTCAGCAAGTTCATGAGTTCGTGAACTTACCAAAAAGACAAAGAAGAGAAATGGTGATGAAGATGAAAAAGAAACAAATGTTTCAACAAGTTTGTTGGTTCGCAACTCGCCAAAATGCCGAAAAAGAAAAGGAAGAAGAAAAGTTATATGTTTGGGCAAGTTCGTAGGTTCACGAACTTGCCGAAATGCCGAAAGAGTTCGCCAGTTTCCGAAATGCCCAAAATGTCGAAAAGGAAGAAGAAAAGAGTGAACGAAGAGGAGACAAAAAGAGAAAGTGACTTTTGGCTTGTTCGTGAGTTTGCAAACTCACCAAAAAGCCGAAAAGGTTCATGAGTTCGTGAACTCGCCGAACCGGTAAAAGGCAAACATAAAGCAAGGGAAAGATTTAAATTTTTAAATATGCTCAGGACAAAAGGAAGTAAAAGTAGCCCGCCATAACGAAGTGCAGACACGCATTCAAACGCCCCAAACACCTCAACAACTTCCAAGAACGCCATGAATGCACAACACTGAAGATATGCATGTAGTTGGGTATTGATAATAGTTAGGTGAAGATGGTACATGGGGTAGTTGGGTGGATTCCTGTCCAAACTATGGCAGAAGTTTGCAATGCTATATATATCCTTGAAAAACATGGTTAAGGGGGGATCATTCTTGTAGTTTCCAGGCGCCAGATGTGCAGAAGCTTTCTAGGGTTTCAAAAAATGTCACTTTCAATTCTTCAGGAGGGCAATGCTTAGAAAAATATGCAGATTGTAAAGGTGTAATTTGATATCAGTTTTGAACTTCTCCATTGTATGTATTTTTTCAAGGAACCCTAAGTTACAGCTAGGGTTTCCTCTTGCCATGTTTTATGGTATGAATATAACTGCAGATTTTATGAATGTGACAACTTCTTAAAATATTACATGCTTTGTAGTGATCATTTCTGGGTTATGTGTGGATGAATGTAGTATAGCAAGGGATTATTAAGTATATTCATTGTTGGTTATCACAATATTATGTATCTGAGTATTCAAAAAGGCCCTCATATGTCCCTGTATTGCTGTTTTCCTTTGATAAACTGAAGACTTTGTAGCCCACTAGATAGGCACTAGCCTGGCAAATGTTCGGTCACCCACACCCTTTTAAAATGAACATATTTCAACTATGGAGTAGCAATAAGTTATATTATGTATGTCTCTTTTGGTTCAACATTTTAACCACTGAACATCTTTAGCAAGCCAACCAAGTTTTTATCTAAATGACCCAGATTCACATACTTGCATCTTGCATGTTGTAATGATGCCATTATCAACTTCATAAGAGGTTAATCATGCAGTAGGTTAGCTTTTAATTCAATGACAGCCTTTGGGGTCAAAACTAACATCTGGGTACTACTATTGTGTTATTATTTCATGCATTTTAGGTTGTAATCAGTCCCTGTTGAAGGATACCTCTAGGAATACCCTCCTAAGTTTAGCTAAGCTTGAAGAGAAGAGGAGAATACCCACTCCTAACAATTGGCCCTTAATCATCCACAACCTATTGATGATCCCCTTTCCTGTCTCCTTGATGACACCCCTAGTGTAAGAGATTAGGAAACACTCTAGGGTTTTGGATTAGCTATTTTGGGAACCAACAATTTGGCGTTGTTGCCGGGGAGGAATTAGAAGGTTTAAGAATTTGAAGGCCCTAGTGATAATCGTCTTGTTCTATGCATTTTGTTGTGTGTTGGAGTTGGCAACCCGTCAACTTGCACCAACAATTTGGCATTGTTGCCATGGAAAATTTGATTCTGGTTATATTATTTACAACTCTGCAACTCACTAAAGTTAATGTGGTTACAGTAGTGCCAATTTGAAAAGCTTGCAAAGTAGTCTCTTCTAAGTGAACAGTGGTGACTTTGTCTTAGTCAACCAAAAAATCAGCTTACAATTATACGAATTTACAATAGAATGAAGAAGACAGTACCAAGACCAATCAAGACATAAAGATTCCTCGGATTGCACAAGAAGTCAAAGAAATAGATGCAAAGCAAGAAATACTAGTGAGTCTTCTAGACTAAATGCTCAAGATCAAGTAGGAACATCAAGAAGAAATGATACGTTTATAGATTCAAGAAACCAATCCCAATACACTTCAGAGGATTCTACTAATAACATGCTCAAAAAAAATAGAAGAATGAATAGAAATGAATGAGGTTTGAAGAAATGAAAACATCATTGGAAGGGGAAGTAGAGACAAGTCTAGAGAGGCATAAAGAGGAACATTTGGTGTGCAAAATGAAGAGGCGCATCGAGCAGCCCAACATCCTATTTCACTCACTAGGTCACTAAGGAATGAACGTGGAGACATTTCCCGTAATGATGAGCAGTCGATGCATTCAGATGTTGAAGAAAGGGAAAGAACCTTGTATGAGGAATTAGAATAATTGGACCATGTTAGACAAAGAAAAGATGAGAGCTCCTAGCAAAAAATCAATTACTGCAAGCTCAACCTGCCCAACAAGCACAACCTCAAGCCTAAGCAGCCCAACAACAGGTCAGAAATCAATATCATGGTCAAATTCCTCCTATTCAACAGAAATATCAGCAATAGTATCAACAACAGCAACAAATGGGTCAACAATTTGGAAACATTCCAAATCCTAGAGTTGTGTTTCGAAGGCAAGCTCAACAGTTCCCTCTAGTAAGGCCACCTTTGGGAGCAAAAAGGTACAAACAACTAGACTTCTTTGGTATCCTTGATTTTCCAAATCCTATTCCAAATGAGATAAGAGGAAAGATCCCTAGGTTTCAAGGTAATAATGCAGTCACTGGGGAAGAACACTTAAGACACTTTATCAATGTCACAGATGAGTATGAGATGATAATGAGGACGTGATGAAGTTATTTGTTCACTCACTGGAGGAAAGTGCCAAGGAATGGTACAAAAGTCTCCTTGACAACAGTATTGATTCATGGGAGGAATTCATGAGAGTTTTCAGACTTTAGTATGGAGATAGGATTAATCCCAAATTTGCCATACACAAACTTATAGCCATCAAGAAAGGGATCAATGAAACGGTGGTGGACTTCAACAACAAGTTCATCATGACCATGAGGAAAGTACCTCCAAACCTTAGACCGAATGAATCAATGTGTTTAGTGTTGCATTGTGGTGCATTTTATTCTAAGATCGAGTATTGTCTAAGGGACAAGAATCCTCAAACATTGAGGGAGGCTTATGCTACAGCCATAAACATTGAGAGCAACATGAGAGCAAATTGTGTAGTTGCTCACTCGATGAGTAGGGAAGAAGAATTTCCCAATGAAGAGGGTAGTGTTGAGTACTATGAATGAATGAATAGTTTTTAACGTCCACGAGGCTAAAAATAGCATATGGGACCACCAGCCTAATTGTTTGTCTTCTGCATTTCAATCCTTTTCCTATTCAAAGTGATGATGAGCTCCCCTAACTTCTCAACAGTCCCCTCTTTAAATAAACTATGCCAAGATAGAGTTGTCAAGCTATTGGCATATTTGTTCCTTATGTCCCTAAAAGCCTCACACTCCATAATAAAGTGTTTTTCCGATTCCACTGCCCCAGTAGTGCAAAAAATACACACCCATTCTTCCCATGCTTCTTTAGGCCTTTTCCACCGCCTTGTTTCACAGCAGAGTTGATGAGAGTTAGTTCTTAATTGAGCAATAAGAATCTTTGCTCTCCACGAAATACTAGCCCCTATGTACGTTTTTTGTTGATGATCACATGTGGTGTTGAATTCGTCAAGATGATGATGAGATCAATCAATTTGATACTAAAGATTATGAACAAATGGGTGAGGATGTTGATTATGACAGCAATGGTGAAGATGATCATATTCTTCGAGATGATTATAGTGCAAGCCCTAAAAGGTATGAATTGTCAGCTCTTTGAGCATTTGAGAGACCTCATGCACAAGAAATATCAACAGTCCAAACCGTCAAGGGAAGACATGAAGGCCCTAACTGATGCAACTATAATGCAGGTTCAGAGTGGATACCAATTGAGAAATAGACATGTGCCTGTACAAAGTAACCCTGCTGCAAAATCAAGTAGAAATGAAGTAGATACTGAAAAAGACAAACAAAAAGTGGATGTTGAAAGAAAAAGCAGCAGTGTTCAAAAGAAGGTACCTAAAAAAAAAGGCCCCAATGCAACAACCAGAAGCAAAAATGAAATATGTAAAAAAGCTCCAGCACGTGTGGTGCAATTTGTTGTTGTACCAATCCCAGAAGTTCAGAGTTCAAAGAATGATGCCAAGCAAAATCAGCCACAAATGCCAAAAGAACCAGAAAAGAGCAAGGAGAAAAAGAAAGAATTGAAAGATATGGATATTTCTTCAAACTAGTTGATGTCTTTCATCCCAGATGCAAATGATGTTACTATCTCATGTGACACACCTCTACTAGATTACAACCCTATAGATATGGCTCATGTTTTTAGCCAATACAAGATTTCATTATCAATAGAAGAAGCCCTTAGAATTCCTGAGCATAAAGATAGGGTTGTATCATAAATCACTGTTGTCAATGCACCAAAGCAGCCTGTTGCTACCCCAAGTGATAATGATGAGGGTAAAAATGAAAAGAAATTGAAGAGGTGTATTTAGAGTCATACATAGTTAAAAGCCGGTTAGATGTTGATCCTTTTTACATAACATTGATCATTAATGGATGGCTGTTACACAACTGTATGCTTTATTCTGGGGCCTCTAGTAATGTCATGCCATTAGAGGTCATGAATGACTTGGGTCTAAAAGTGTCTAAAACCTATGGTAAGTGCTTTGCCATGGATTCTAGGGAAGACAATGTGTTTGGCCTTGTGAAAGATGTTCAGGTCTAACTTGCTACTTATCTTGATAAGTCATTCCTAATGGATATCATCAATGTGTCATTTCTAATGGATATCATCAATGTGGATTGCCCTACTAAGTGGGGTATGTTGTCTAAAAAATGAGCAGCTTCTATGGGGGGTAGTATCCAAATGGACTTGTCATATGCTACCATCCTGGTGCATGGTGTAGAGGTAAAGTTGTATAGGGAGAAGAAAATGAAAGATGGTATTGAGGATCGTTACAAGAAAGCTGATGAAACAAACTTCTTTGATACTGAAATTGATCATTTCATGGTGTATTGTACTGAAGATGATCATGGCAATGATGTTGGTCCTTCTCATAGTGATGTCCCCAATCATGATGTGACTAACTTATGGACAATGTGCTTTGACGAAGCATGCTCAAAAGATGGCTCAGGTGCAAGCATTGTTTTGATATCAACAGATGGGGAATGTTCTAGGCTATCCTTCAAGCTTGATTTTCAATGCACGAATGATATTGTTGAATATGAAGTTCTTATGTTGGGCTTGAACATTGCTCACATGCATGGAATCAAGTGTTTAAGAATCCAGGGAGATTTTGAGTTAGTCGTGCAACAAGTCAAGGATATTTATACAGCCAAGGACAAAAGGTTGAGAGCATATGGGAATGTAGTATGGGATACACTAGAGTTGTTTGATGCTATTGGCATTGAATGGATTGAAAGATCTGAAAATGAAGAGGCAGATGCTCTGGTTGTGGCAGCTTCAAAATTTAATGTACGATCAGACACTTTTCATTCTCAGTATGCTATTGAAGTTCTAACCAAAACTACTATACCAGCCAATACCTACAACTGGAAAGTGTTTGATGACTAATCAAATTTATAGGTTCTTGAACTGTATGAATGAATTTGACAATCAGTTGATAGATTGGCAGCCTGTGGTGGAAATTGAGGATGGCAAAGAGACCTTATTTGGTAATGAGGTGGTACAGCTGAAAACAAACACAATTCCTAAAGGGATTGTAACATTAGAAAGAATGTTTGATAGTGCAGATTGTTACAAAAATAAAGGCAAGCCAATTGAAAAGGATAATGTTGAGAGTTTAAATTTGGGGACTGAAGTTGCCCCCAAATGATTTATATTGGTAAGAGGTTCAAACCAAATGAAAGACAAATGTCGATTGCATTGTTGAGGATGTTCAAAAAATGTTTTGCATGGTCATATGATGAACTCAAAACATACAAAGAAGACTTGCTTCAACATACTATTCCTCTCCAACTTGATGCTAAGCCTTTTAGACAAAGGAAGAGACCAATCAACCCTACTCTTGCTCCTCAAATGCAAAAGGAGTTGGCAAAGCTGAAAGCAGGTATAATCAAACCTATCCGGCATTCAAAGTGGGTATGACATCTTTATCCATGCCTATATCAAGGAAGGACAAACCGGGTATGTAATGGATGTAATAGTTATTCAAATCTTTAATTTGAATAAAGATATCTTGTTGTTCTGAGTCATATCAGACCTCTGATTTATGTTATCAGTCATATTGTTTGTCTTTGTTTCAATTGCAAATTGTTATGTTTTGGCACTACTTCATGGCAAATGCATATGTAAACTGAAAACATCAAAATCCATCATCCAAACAAGCAAATAAACTCAGAAAATCAGTCACTGTTAGATTGCATGCCAAGTGTTTAAGGGTGGGGCATTACATACATTTGTTCTTTTAATGATTTTTGGTGATCAACACCCATCTCCACCGCTTGGGACATCTGTTGCAGCCAATCTTAGCAAACCCTAACTATTTTTATTTTTTTCTAATTTTTTATTTTAATTTAATTAGAAATCGTAAAATGTGTTAATTTATTTTCTATTTATATCTTATTGAAGCATACTTTAAGTTCACATTTATAAATTGTTCCAAATTTCCAATCACAATGTCAATCCCATCTTTCTATTAGCATCTCTATTGACAGACCATCTTCTTTCATGTATTCCTTGGACGCTCCTCCCTGACTCCTTCCTTCAAAGGAAACCATCACCAGAGCTACTAGAAGGGACATTTACAAATAGTACATCTAGGTCACTTGGACCTTCCTTGTGCCACTCAGCCCAAAGCTTGGTTCTTACGCTAAGCATTTCCTACAGGTTGAAGACGGTATACTTTGTCGCCCTCACTATCTCCAACATCATTGGTCACATGGCTTGAGGTTCCCCCTTGATCAAATGAGGGTATGTTCCCATCAACTTCAAGCTGAGACAGATCATCATATTTCTTGCCCTGATTGGCTTTGTCATCTTTGCTCCCTCCAGAAGATTGAGACCGAGGAACATTTCATCTTCAAATGCCCCATTTATTATGAGATCTGTGGGAGATATTATTACCTATACAGAGACTTAGGCAATAATCTCTCTACTTTCTTTAGATACTCAAACCAACGATGTTTAGCTCACTATCTCCGAGAGGCCATCGCCCTTTGGCACAAATCCTTACATGCAGCTTCTCAAGATTCTAGAACCCCCAAGTTGATCGCCTCCTTTCAACACATCCAAGAAACTAGTAGCCCTAAACAGCATTTGGATACCGTTACTTCTCACATAGACACAAATAGGCCTATGAAACGATGTCTCTCACAAGTTCTCCCTCAACATCATGGTCCTATTTCTTCTCGACAACGCAGCCCATCTTTCTCTCGTCAACTTAGGTCTTGTCCTCTTCGGCCACCTCTCCATCCACAGGGATGGATGCATATTATGATCTTTTTCACTATTACATGTGCTACTTCTGTTACAAGATTCAATAATTGAAAATATATTATAGAATATTATATTTACAAAGGAGAGCAGAAGCTCTATATATAAGATACAATGTCTAAGAATAGACAACCGGTTGTATAAAGCAAACAGCAATAGCGAATAAAAGCATAAAGCAAACTTATCTAAATAGCAAGAAGATTGACCATTAAGAAATAAATAATACTTTAATACCCCCCATAATGGTCAATCGGTCAACAACACCAAGATGCCCCCTAAATTTGACAAACTTATCCGGTCTAAGAGACTTGGTGAGAATATCTGCAGTCTGATCCTCGATCGGAACATACTGGATTTTTGGCCAATTTTAGCACCCCTTGATTGTCACAATACAAGGGTGAAGGCCCTTTTGGAGAAATGTGCATATCCGAAAGCATTCTTCGGAGCCAGACTGCCTCACATGCTACTTTAACAGCTCCGCGATATTCAGCTTCAGTCAAGGAGAGAGACACTGCCTATTGTTTCTTGCTGGCCCATGTGACTGCACTGGTGCCTAAACTGAAAACATACCCAGAAGTAGATTTTCTGTCATCAATAGAGTCTGCCCAATTTGAATATGTAAAACCGATCAGCTGAGGATCTTTGCGCCTACCATATAGAATGCCAAAGTCCGAAGTGCCTTGCACATATCTCAAAACACGCTTGGCGGCAACCCAATGTTCATCTTTAGGAGCTGTCATGAAATGAGAGATGTAGCTGACTGCAAAACTAAGATCAGGTCTAGTGGCAGTAAGATAGATGAGGCTGCCTACTAATTGCCTGAAGGTTGATTCATTCTCTACAGGGGGGTCTGAAGTAGCTGAGAGTTTCAAACCTTTCTCGATAGGTGTAGAAGCCGGTTTGCAGTCTGTCATCCGAAATTTCTCTAGCAAACTGCAAGCATACTTTGAATGAGATATGAAGATACTATCAGGTTGTTGCTAAACCTCAAGACTGAGGCAATAATGTAGAAGACCCAAATCTGTCATGTCAAAGGTTTGACTGAGATCATGTTTGATCTCCTGAATCAATTGCTCGGAGCTGCTAGTAATTATGAGATCATCTACATAAACAATGAACAGATTATCATCAAGATACTGTTTGACATACAGATTGGAATCAGAAGGACTCCGCTTAAAACCGTGATCCACGAGGTACTTATCAATCTTGATGTACCAAGCCCGTGGCGTCTGTTTTAGGCCATAGAGGGCTTTCACCAGTTTGCACACCTGGTGTTCTTTACCTGCAACCTTGAAGCCAGGAGGTTGTGTCATATAAACTTCTTCCTGCAAATCGCCATTGAGGAAGGCACTCTTAACATCCATCTAATGGACTTTCCACCCAAACTGGGCTACCATAGCAAGGACAAGTCGAATGGTACTCATTTTCGCCGTAGGAGCAAACGTCTCCTCATAATCAATGCCCTTTTTTTGTGAGAACCCTTTTGCTACCAATCAAGCCTTATACTTGTCAAGAGTTCCATCAACCTTGTACTTGACTTTGTACACCCATTTGCAACCAATGGGTTTCTTCCCGGGTGGAAGATCAGAGAGGACCCAAGTATTGTTCTTCAGAAGACTATGATGCTCAATTTCCATGGCCTTTTCCCATTCAGGTACCTGTTTAGCCTCAGAATAAGTTTGAGGCTTTGAAATGCTGTGAAGATTAGCCATAAGAGCAAAATTGACAGTATTTGGCCGCTTGCTCTTCTTCCGAGGAGATCTACCTTCAATGAGTTCATTATCATGAAGATCACCAATGGTTTTGGCACACAATTTAGGTCGGAGAGTAGATGGACCACTAAAACAGAAGCAGCATCATCACCAGGAGGGGCCGGAACGAGATCAAGAGGATCCAGAGTATCCTAAGGAGTGGGTGGTAGAACAACAGGCTGAGTTGCTTGGGTAACTGCAAAATCCCTCTCATTAGGAGGAGCTAGGGGAATGTGAATATCTACATCTGAAGACTTCAAAGGCTAATCCTCAGAGATAGGAGTAGACAGTGAATCACGACATCACAATTGAAGATGAGATGATCAGTGTCTACATCAATTAGTCTATATGCCTTATGATTTTCACTGTAACCAGTGAACATGAGTTTCTAGCTTTTGGAATCCAGTTTGGTGTGCTTGGCATCTGGGATCCAAACATGAGCAGTGGAGCCAAAAACTTTCAGATGATTGACCCGAGGCTTACGTCCAAACCAGGCTTCTTCAGGAGTCATCTTTTTGATAGCATAGGTAGGGGACCGATTCAGAAGATAGACAACAGTGTAAACTGCTTCAGCCCAGAATTTCTTAGGAACACTTCTATGTTCTAGCATAGAACACGCCATCTCAGTAATGGTGCCATTTCGGTGGTCAACAACACCATTCTGCTGAGGTATGTAAGGTGTGGTAAGCTGACGTTTGATGCCATGATTTGCACAAAAGCGAGAGAAGTCGGAAGAGCAAAACTTCCCCCCATTATCAGACCGGAGAGTGATTATTGAACAACTGGACTCTCTTTCAACCAAAGCTTTGAACTGCTGAAATGTACTAAACACATCAGATTTGTTTTTCAAGAAATATACCTACATTTTTCTGCTGAAATCATCAACAAAAAGCAAAAAGTATCGGCACCCAGTGACTGGAGAAGTGTTCCTTGGTCCACATATATCAACGTGAACCAGCTGCAAAACCTTAGATGCTCTCCATTTGTCACCATCTGAAAATGGAGTCTGATGTTGCTTGCCAGCCTGACATGCGTCGCAAACACCATGAATCTGAGTCTAAATCTCTGGAAGACCGCCAACCAGACCCTGCCGAGCTAATCGAGAGAGATAGTACATGTTTAGGTGCCCATAACGCTGATGCTAGAGTGTGCTAATGGATGTACTCCTAACTACCATGGCATGTTCTTGAGAATCACCAGAATCAATGAGTCTATACAGACCATGATCCTCAAGCCCTTGGGAAACTATGATGTGTGTCTCACGATCTACTATGCTGCATGTGTGCATGCTGAAAACAACATCCAGATGAGGAGAGTGCCGCATAATCTAACTAACAGAGAGAAGGTTTAGCTCCATCCCAGGTACAAAGTAGACATCGAGAAATATTAAATTTCTCCCACCAAATTGAATCTGTACGTTGCCTTTTCCTACAACAGTGTACTCTTCGCCTCCTCCAAAGATGACAGAATCTTTGAATGGCGTGTATTCTATGAACCAATCCCCACGATGCGTGAAATGGCAAGAGGCACCTGAGTCAATGTACCAGGCAGAAGATTTGACATGATCTGCAGGTCTTTTGGCCATAAAGGTGTAAACCACAGACTCCTTGTTCTTTGCAATATGGGCCATTTGCATGTTTTTTACGGCACAAAAAACGAGATATTCAAGGATGGAAAAAAATAGATGGCACCATTCTTGAGGCAGGAAAACTGGCTCAAAAAAAATGAGTACGTATTTTGAGACCCATAAGAAGATAATTTTGCAGAGGTCTGACATGGTCGCCGCTTGGAGAGAGACTAAGGGCTTTAGAACACTTTGATGAAGAATAAGAGGAGAGAAGCGATCCAAACCAGATAAAAACCACAAATCACGGCCAATACAAATCACAGGAAAACTGCTGATACAAATCGCGGCCAATACAAATCCCTGTAGACGACCATCGAACAAAGCAGGAAAACGCGACCTTTCGCCACAGAAATACTACCGATAAAAAGGTATGCAGAAAAACGCCCACGAAAATGATGCCCAAATCTGAGACGTGAGGGAAAATAAAGCCCGCGAACATACACCATACGCGATCCACAAATTGCTAAGAGATAGCCTGAAAGATGCCGAAAAGCCACGGCAATACTGAAATTGAACAGGAAACCTTCGAATCAAAAAGATAAGACACGAACCAGGGATCTCAGGGCATCAAAACAAAAGAGGTGATAAAAACAATGTTTAGAAATGAAACGACAATCCTTAGTGCCAATCAGACTCCTCTGTATGTCGTACCACGCTCTAATACCATGTTACAAGATTCAATAACTGAAAATATATTACAGAATGTTATATTTACAAAGGAGAGCAGAAGCTCTATATATAAGATACAATGTCTAAGAATAGACAACCAGCTATATAAAGAAAACAACAACAACGAATAAAAGCATAAAGCAAACTTATCTAAACAGCAAGAAGATTGACCATTAAGAAGATAAATAATACTTTAATAACTTCGGCCTTGGATGTTAAGTGTGATCCTAATGGGTGTACCTCTACTCAGCACCCCCCAATGAGCATTCCCAGATCTTGCATCAGTCCCTTCACAATGATCGATGATGGCACTAGCGACTGTCATTTCTAGTCCAAATGGTGATACTTGATGATCTTCAAGTTTCCTCTACGGTTGTGCTCTACTCTTCGGGGTTTTTCGGTTCCCCTTCCTTGGCTTTTTGTACCTTTTTCCTAACAACTTGTTTTGGTGGTTCCATGTTGTTTTGTATTTTCTACTTTATTCTTCCCCTTGGCAGGACCTTTCTAGGTTTCTTTTCCTAGATCTCTCTATTGTATATTGTTGTTCATTTGAGTCCCATCGACCTACTTTTGGTCATCCATGGACATTAATATAATTTCTTTCTTTCTTCTCCAATATCGAGCATTGAACTTTTAATCCTTTCATAACTTAGTCATTTCAAAGGTCTACATCACTACCAACAAATTACTTCCTATTCAGGCATACAACAAGAATATTATCATTCTTTACAATGTTTGTAGTACTTATTCTTGTACTTATTCTTGATGTTACATGGCTTTGTGGATTCAAATTGGGTAGGTGATGCTAGTTCTAGGAAGAGCACTTCAAAGTCTTGTTTTAGCTTGGAATCAAATATGATATCTTGGTTCAGCAAGAAGCAAGCAGCAATAGCATTGAGTTCAGCAAAGGCACATTACATGGCAGCTTATTCTACTAGTTGTGAGGCTATTTGGTGAGGCAGGAGCATCTCGGGATTCAACAATCAGCATCAACAAAAAAAAAATTGTTGCAATTTTTTTTTTGTGGTCTAACCCTATGTTTCTAGGTGGGGGCAATCTCTGCACTTCAAATGTTTTCACTCTCATTTGGACATTCAAAGTTGCTTGGAATATTTGGAGGGCCCATTTGCCACTTATTTACTTGTTTATGACACCTAGTGGAAGTCGAAGAGTTAAAATCTCTAATAATGGCATTTGAGATGGTGAGCCTCTTCTATGTCATTATTATTCAATGCATGTTTGACCCTTATTTCTGCTCATATGCCTCTACTGCAGCACCCATGTGTGGAAGAGTTACCTTGTTTGGAGCATCTTGCATGTTGACCATTCTTCTTAATGACTAGGTGGGTGTTATCAATTGACTTTTGACTTGCATTGGTTCATGGTTGATTAGCAACAAATGGAGGGAGTTACATATAGGGGAGTTACTTGTTGACTCCTCGAATGCTATCTTTAATCACCCTGAAGAGAGGGTGCCTTGCCTATCTATTTTTAGCCAATGAGAGTTAATCATTGAATTATTCCATGTTTGACTTGGAAATGGCACCATAATTGAGGAGGTTACACTTTGGACATGGAATTTTGTATTGCTTCATGGATATGCCTTGGAAAACACTATGCACTTGGAATATAGCATAAAAAATTAAAAACCCCTTTTGGGATTAAGATATGCTAGCTTCCGATAGAGTAACAAGGTGTAGGAAGGAGAGAGTGTTCTTTGCTTGCAGGTCATTGAGAGCTTAGATGAGAGAACTAGGGAGTACACTTGGAAATGGCACCATAATTGAGGAGGTTACACTTTGGACATGGAATTTTGTATTGCTTCATGGATATGCCTTGGAAAACACTATGCACTTGGAATATAGCATAAAAAATTAAAAACCCCTTTTGGGATTAAGATATGCTAGCTTCCGATAGAGTAACAAGGTGTAGGAAGGAGAGAGTGTTCTTTGCTTGCAGGTCATTGAGAGCTTAGATGAGAGAACTAGGGAGTACTCAAAAGAGAAGAGACTAAAGATAACTCAACATTGAAGTGTTTTTGTAGGGATTTGATGTTGCATGTTGAAGATTAAGGCTTTTGGTGATCACTCTCATTTGGACATTCAAAGTTGGTTGGAATCATTGGAGGGCCCATTTGCCACTTATTTACTTGTTTTTGACACGTAGCGGAAGTCAAAGAGTCAAAATTTCTCATAATGGCATTTGGGATGGTGGGCCTCTTGTATGTCATTATTATTTAATGCATGTTTGACCCTTATTTCTGCTCATATGCCTCTACTGAAGCACCCATGTGTGGAAGAGTTGCCTTGTTTGGAGCATCGTACATGTTGACCATTCTTCTTGATGACTAGGTGGGGGATACAAATTGACTTTTGACTTGCATTGATTCATGGTTGATTGGTACCACAAATGGAGGAGGTTACATACAGGGGAGTTACTTGTTGACTCCTTGAACACTATCTTTGATCACCATGAAGAGAGGGTTCTTTGTCTATCTAATTTTGACCAGTGAGAGTTAATCTTTGGAATATTCCATTTTGACTTGGAAATGGCATCATAATTGAGGAGGTTACACTTTGGACATGGAATTTTTTATTGATTCATGGATATGCCTTGGGAAACACTCTGCACTCAGAATATGGCACAAAAAGTAAAAAGCCCCTTTTGGGAATGAGAAATGTTAGCTTCCGAGAGAATGACAATGTGCAAGAAAGAAAGACTGTTCTTCTTTGCTTCGAATATGGCATAAAAAGTAAAAAGCCCCTTTTGGGAATGAGAAATGTTAGCTTCAGAGAGAGTGACAATGTGCAGGAAGGAAAGAGTGTTCTTTGCTTTACAGGTCATCAAGAGCTCATATGAGAGAACTAGGGAGTACCTAGAAGAGAAGAGACTGAGAACTCAACATTGAAGTGTTTTTGTAAGGATTTGATGTTGCATGTTGAAGATTGAGGGTTTTGGTGATTTTGCAAGGTTGGAAAGTGAGTTTTGTAAGGGAAAACTCTGTCAAAATTTCCCCATATTTGGATAAAGTATTGCATTTCATTTTTTGTGGGATTGAGATGAGTGCTGGGATGTCTTTTATATGTGTCGGATCAGAATATAAGATATTCAATGGTGGTATAAGGGTTTGGACATTATGAGTTTTTGGATGAGCTACAGGTGTGGAAAACTTGTAATGTTTCATAAATTCAAGTAATGAAATCCTAAGCTTTGTATATGTTGTTGGGTTTTAAAATCAGCAAGATAATGAGTGTGTGTTCTTATATTTATCAGATTTGAATCAGTAAATCGTTGTGTCTTGGATGGGCCTTTAAGTTTGTTTAGAAAATAGCAAATGGGTATGATTGGTTCAATTTAAATTTGGGTTATCAGGTTTGGTGCTAAGATCCATTTCAAAGTGTCATTGGAGGTTATGTTGGGTTTTGTTTCAGCTATGGGTGTGTGTTTTGAAATATGATTTGTTAAGGTACTATCTTCTGAGTTGAGTCTCATAGTGGTAGGGTTGTGTAGTCTAGCTGCAAGGAGAAGGCTACCCTTCATTGGGTCCCCTATCCCTGACTACATCATTTGGCTTCACAAGTCAATAGCATAAGTTACTAAACAGATGTTGGAGCCAACAATTGTGTACTATGACGATCAAAGTTGCATCAAGCTCTCTAAGAAGCCAATGTTTCACAATTGCTCCAAGCATATAGACATTCGGTACCAATTCCTCAAAGACAAAGTTCAAATGGGAGTTGTTCTTAAGTGTGTTCCCTCAAATTCACAAGTTACAGATTTTTTGACAAAGCCCTTGCCAAAAGGGAAGTTTGAGATACTAAAGGGGTGACTAGCTTTGATGGAGAACATCCTCCTCGCAAAGAGGGAATGTTAATTTTTTGTAGTTGTTTCTTGGTAATTATTCTCCTTTAACAAGTATTTTGGTAAAAATCTGAATCAATATACCAGGCAGAAGATTTGACAGGATCTGTTGGTGTCTTGGCCATAAAGGCGTAGAACGAAGACTCCTTCTGCTCAGTGTGCTCTGCAACATGGGCTTTTGGTTTGGATTCTCCTTGCTTGGACTATTCTGTAGCCAAGCATTTCCAACACTCTTTCTTCATATGGCCATACTTATGGCAATAATTGCACTGAATGTTCTTCTTCTTGGAAGCATCCTGGGATTGACCTTGGCTGGTTTGTTGAGAGGGCTGACCCTTGCCCTTATTTTTCTGAGATGATTTGGTAGCAAACGCCTGTTCTGTAGAGGACGAACTAGCAGCACTTCCAAACTGTTGTTTCCACCAATCTTGCTACAGAAGGGTGTTGCACAACTCTAGAAACTTCAAGTCAACATTAGTTGAAGTAATGCTGAGCATCTCGATAAAGTGCTCATAGGACATTTGTAGAATTTTCAGGGTGATGACTACCATGCCTTCCTCCTCCATCTTCCGACCAATCGCCTCCAACTGATCACGGATGTCCTTGATTTTCGTCAAGTGCTCCTGCAGAGTTGTCTTCTCATCCATCATGATGGAAAACAACATGTTCTTCAAAAAGAAGGCTCAGCTCTTGTCAGGCGTTTCATGAAGGTCTTTCAAAGAATCCCAGATTTCTTTAGCTGATTTGCCTGACAGAACCTGACACAGCTGATCATCGATGACTGATAATTTAATAAGCATTACCGCTTCTCAATCTTGCTCATCAAATTTATCCTGATCATTACTCGCCACTGAAGGGCGTGTAGTTTTGCCTAGAACAAGTTGGTCAAGGCACCAATACTCGAAAATGGTCATCATTCACTGCTTCCAGGTGTTGTAGTTGCGGCCGTTGAACTTCTGACTGCCTTCCAACATGATATTGGACAAAGAGGCCATTCTTAACGTTTTTCAAGGCACGAAAAACAAGGCAGGTTGACGGCACAAATAGAAAACCAAACTCAAAACCTAGCACGGGTTTCGAGGCAAAAAACTTGAGGTCTGGGTCCTGACAGATGTACCAAGTCCTGGATTAAAATGTCCTAGTGCTCAACATAGCAATTTCTACTGACTGCCGACCAAACAAATGACTGTTGGCCAAGGGAATCCAAACAAAATCCACACATTGTTGTTGACCAAGGAACAAAAACGCAGTCCAAAGATTTGAAATCGCTAGGGTTCGAAACCTCGTCACTTAAAAACTCGCCACTAGCAATTGTGACCAAACACGCCTCCAGAATCGCAGCCAAACACAAAAACGTGACTAGAAATGAAGACGCCCACAAGAAAAAAGAAGCCGCGACGACCTTGAAGCAAAACGCCAAAACCCAGAGGAAATCGCAATTAGGAGAAAAAATGCGATTAAGAGGAAAATGATGCCGAAGCTAAAAACCCTTAGCAAAATTGCGACCCTCTTGACAGAAATCGCTGATCTCCAAGCAAAAAATGACCAAAAAGGTAAATCACTGAAACCCAAAATTGCAAATCGTGCCTGCACAGGACAGGAGTTAAGGTACGGCACCATACGGAATTGTATGGCCATGTACGGAGCAGAGAAGAAAAAAATTTAAAAAAAATTGTTTCCCGCTCGTCTAGGCTCTAATATCATTCTGTTAATCTTTACAGCAAGGGATAGCCATCTTCAATTTTTCCCATCTTTAGCTAGGTGCAAATTTCTTCTTCCTTTTTTTTGTAAAAGATGTTGTTTGCTTTTCTTATTTTTAGATTGGGTTATGTCAATTAGTTGTTGTTCTTATTTTAGAACAAGCCACTTTTTTCTACTCTAGTTTTTTTGGTTAGGGTTTCTCCTTCCTAGCTTCGGCACTCCACTAAGATGGGGATTTTTCATTCTAAACCCTTGAGCTCTATTATTTAAAAAAGAGACCTAGGGTACACCACTAAAATATAGAGAGAGCAAGAATATGAGTGTTGTGCTAGTATAGTGTAATTCTTCTTTCAATTTTAATAGAAGTTAGGTGTAGTTTTGAGAGTTTAGATGTAAAATCCTTTTCCCGGATTTTTCCTCAAACTTGCAAAATTTCTGATTGCAGTGTACTGACATTCTGTCAAACACTTTGCATGATACTTATAAAACTGAATTTCTGAGTTTGATGGTGTGGAACTGCTTGTTTAAGGAGTCTAGATAAAATTTCACACACAAGTTCATCCCCAAATACAAAGATGATAAAAAGGCATTTTGTCAAACAGTTTGCTGTTTTTGTTTCAGCAGAAAATAAGTATGGAAACTCAATACAACTGCTGATACAATTCAGAAATATATAGAGATTAATGCCCAAGAATTCTAACCTTCAAAGATGACAAGATACATGAGAAATGAATATTATACTGGTGTAAATTTATGTGCAAATGACTGGTTCCTTCTTCAATCAGCAAATTCAAAGGTTGAACAGCAGTGAATGTGCCAAATAGACACCTCCAATAGGGCAGCCAGCTCATCCACAAACATCAGCAAAGTAGGCGCCTCCGTATGCATTCCAATGCACCTCAAGACTCACGTTGACTTCTAAGATCTAATCAAACTTTATATGGATGCTTTTCCATAGGTAGCGGCACCTTTAGGAAGCTCACATATTCATTCCCAAACATGCTACGGTTCCCTTATTTGAAACTTAGGTACGGCTAGTGAATGGTGGGTCCCCTTTCCTCAAGCACTCACGCCTCCTCTTATTTTATATTCTTTAAACTTGCGTTCTCCTTTTTGAAGGGTTGCGGCTAGTGTAATGAGGGCTTTACAATCCTTAGAAATATGCATCGCTCCCTTGAATGTGAACGCCATTTTCAATAAGTGGTACAGTTAACATAATATGTGCCGCAATGATGTAGCTAGGGTTTTAGCCCAATAAATTCTGATTTATTTGTATGAATACCACTTCACACCAAACTCCCACACACACACCGCTGAATAAATCTTCAGTAAAATCTTCACACAAATTTAGCAATGAATCTTTCCTGCAAAGCAAATACCCAAAACCTGTGAAAATGATGTAACCTTCAGCACAACTCTTCGAATGTGTAACAATCTGCACAAACTGTGATTCTGGATGAACCACACCGTATTGGCTAGGGAGGATCTTCCACCACCGAAACCAATCTTCGCCTTCGGGTTTTCGTCCTAGGCTATTGTTGAAAAAACCTACTCAACCTTCACAACTAGGGTTTCAAAACAATGCAAATACCAAGAATGACTCAAATGAATTCCCAAATCTCTTTTTATATCTTCTTGAAAGGAATTACTTTTATTTTCTTTTATTTCACCTCTCACATTATAAAGTGTCTCCTTATTAAAATAAATTCTACTTTTGACACTTTATAATTTACTTTATTATTTTCCTTTGTTCAATACAATAATTAATTAAATATAAAGAAATCCTTGAAAATACTTAGGATGACTTTACTATTTAATTAATTAAATATTCCCTTTATTAAATAATTAAAAATATTTTCCGCACATTCTTCCAAGTTCACAGAAAATATTAAATGGGCCAAAAAGGGACATTATAAGTCCTCCCCGCTCCAGAATTACTTGTCCTCAAGCAATGCAAACTCCAACATTGGTGAACACCCTGCATCAAAAACCAACACTGCAATAGAATACCAGGATCCCAAATCAATCTAGGACATATGTGTGGCTTCCCGTTTGATGAGCTACGCTACAACCCACTTGCAAAGGAGACCTCCTACACTCTTCTTGCTAAAAGAACAACAATCCTCCACAAGTATTCAACAAGTTTCCCAAAATTATGTAATGTTCCACCATGTTTCTACTGCTCTACTCTAATAAAAACTGAAAAGTCTACATAGATATGCTTTGTTTGCATTGCTAGAGCCTCTGAATCATTATTATAATTATGTGAAAAAATGTTGTACAAAGATGAACCACTAGAATCATCACTCACATTTGGAAAATGAAGAGTTTACTTGCCCAAAACTTCCATTCTTTTAAATGTAACTTGATGTGGCAGCTTGTGTTGAAGTCCCTTCATTGTTACTTCTTTCCCTTCATTAAGAAAACTCAACTCCATTGTTTGGAAGTTTTAAAAAATCTTACCAAGCGAATGTAACCATTGTAGTCCCAGAACAACATCATTCCCATTCAAACCAATGACATAGAAATCATCACAAAGTGTGTACTCACCAAAGAGAATGCTGAGTTTGCTGAATTTCTCTTTACAAGGGATGATAAAGCCATCAGCTACAACAACATCAAATCCTTCAAAGTCCTTAGTATGCATTACCCTCTTGAATACCAATCCTTCATCAATGTAGTTATGAGTAGCTCCACTATCAAGAAGTGCTATGACTCTACGGCCAAATAAAATACCTTGAAATAGGAATGGATTATACCTTGGAGCTCCAAAAAGAAAGGCAAGTATACCTTCTTTGCTATCATCATCCTCAGCAAGTTGAGCTTGCTCCTTTCTTGAACCTGCAGAATCTTTGGCCTCATTCTCTTCATCATTATCCGAAGTGACCTCAATGTAGTGGACCTTGCCTCTTCCTAGGCAACGATGTCCTAGCTCCCATGGCTCCTTGCATGAAAAGCATAATTTCTTCTTCCTCAACTCATCCTTGAGTTCTTCTTGACTTGATTTATGTGACAAGTTCTTTTGAGGCTGCACTTGGAACTCTTCCTTTTGAAAGGTTTTCTTTTGTTGCTTGGACTGAGAATCCTCCAGTTTAGGTTTCCCTTTTGGAGTAGAGAATTCCATGTTGTGTGCTCTCGTTATGGCATCCTGCAAAGAGGGTGGGTCTAATGCTTTTACCCAACCTCAAAGTGGCTCCTCTAATCCCTCTATGAAAAGATAAGTCAACCTTCTTTCCAATACATCCGATATCATCACTAAAAGCCTCTGGAAATCAGATACATACACATCAACTGTATTCTTCTGTATTCTTTTGTCTCAATGATATTCAGGATCTTTCTTGTCAAACCTGTCTATAAGCCTCTGAGTGAAATTTGCATAAGTAATAAGGCTATGACCCTGTGGAATCATTTCGTGATACCACCATTCATGTGCATCACCCTCCAAATGCAAAGTAGCAAATTGGATGGCTTCATTTTCAAACATTGGGTTCAAACTAAGATAGTTATCTAATTTTTGAATCCATGAATGTGCAATGCATTTACCGGAACCATCAAACGAAGGAAGAGACACCTTACCCAACTTTCGTTGGAACTCTTGATTCTACCCTCTATCACCTCTAGACTTGTTCTTGTATTTCAACTAGCAAAAGTCCTATAGAGACATCGCAGCCTAAAACTCATCACCAAGTGACTGCCATTCAGGCATATAATCTGTAAAGCTCTCACCTACAACCTGTTGTCCACCACCCTGTGTCCTCTGCTGATCCAAGAAATTAGCATTAGAGGCCTAACTGTAGAATCCTAAGTGGTTCTAGTGTTGTTATTAGGAATGTTTGCATTGTTTGCAAAGTTGCTTGTTTCTCCATTACTTTCGTTGTTTTCTCCATTGTGTTGATTACCCCTGTTATTATTCTAATTAACATTATTATTCTACATGAACTAGTCAAAAGCTGCACCAAATCTCGTTGTCCTATAGCAATGTCATTAAGGATATCTATCGTGCTAGGATCCTCACGATCTCTATCACCCACGATGTTTTTTTCAATATGCAAATCTGAAAAGGGAGGTTCTTTAGTTTCTAAACCTGCAATAGGAACTCCTCCTGCTGGATTTACTGGTTGATTATATTGCCTTCTTCTCAAATAGTACCTGTTAGACCCTTCACCAAGTTGCATATGAACTATATTTCTGCATCAATCTGCTAAGTTTCCCACAAGCTGGCAGGAAAACCGGCTCTGATACCACTGTAAAATCCCTTGCCCGGATTTTTGCTCAAACTTGCAAAATTTCTGATTGTAATGTATTGACATTCCGTCAAACACTTTGCATGATACTTATAAAACTGAATTTATGAGTTTGATGATGTGGAACTGCTTGTTTAAGGAGTTTAGATAACATTTCATGCATATGTTCATCCCCAAATACAAAGATGATAAAGAGGTGATTTGTCAAATAGTTTGTTGTTCCTGTTTCATCAGAGAATAAGTATGGAAACTCAATACAACTACAAATACAATTCAGAAAAATATAGAGATTAATGCCCAAGAATTCTAACCTTCAAAGATGACAAGATACATGAGAAATGAAGATTATACTAATGTAAATGTATGTGCAAATGACTGGTTCCTTCTTCAATCAGCAAATTCAGAGGTTGAACAGCAGTGAATGTGCCAAATAGACACCTCCAACAGGGCATCCAGCTCATCCACAAACATCAGAAAAGTAGGCGCCTCCTTATGCATTCCAATGCACCTCAAGACTCACGTTGACTTCTAAGATCTAATCAAACTTTATATGGATGCTTTTCCATAGGTAGCAGCACCTTTAGGAAGCTCACGTATTCATTCCCAAACATGCTACGGTTCCCTTATTTGAAACTTAGGTACGGCTAGTGAATGGTGGGTCCCCTTTCCTCAAGCACTCACGCCTCCTCTTATTTTATATTCTTTAAACTTGCATTCTCTTTTTTGAAGGGTTGTGGCTAGTGTAATGAAGGCTTTACAAGCCTTAGAAATATGCATCTCTCCCTTGAATGTGAGCGCCATTTTCAATAAATGGTACAGTTAGCATAATATGTGCCGCAATGATGTAGCTAGGGTTTTAGCCCAATAAATTCTGATTTATTTGTATGAATACCACTTCACACCAAACTCCCACACACACACCGTTGAATAAATCTTCAGTAAAATCTTCACACAAACTACTAAATTTGTATTTGCAAGCAAATCACACAAATTTAGCAATGAATCTTTCCTGCAAAGCAAATACCCAAAACTTGTGAAAATGATGTAACCTTTAGCACAACTCTTCAAATGTGTAACAATCTGCACAAATTGTGATTCTGAATGAACTACACCGTATTGGCTAGGGAGGATCTTCCACCACCGAAACCAATCTTCGCCTTCGGGTTTTCGTCCAAGGCTATTGTTGAACAAACCTGCTCAACCGTCACAACTGGGGTTTCAAAACAATGCAAATACCAAGAATGACCCAAATGAATTCCCAAATCTCTTTTTATATCTTTTTGAAAGGAATTACTTTTATTTTCTTTTATTTCACCTCTCACATTATAAAGTGTCCCCTTATTAAAATAAATTCTACTTTTGACACTTTATAAGTTACTTTATTATTTTCCTTTGTTTAGTACAATAATTAATTAAATATAAAGAAATCCTTAGAAATACTTAGGATTACTTTATTATTTAATTAATTAAATATTCCCTCTATTAAATAATTAAAAATATTTTCTGCACATTCTTCCAAGTTCACGAAAAATATTAAATGGGCCAAAAAGGGACATTACATTAGATCTATGAGTATTTGGTCATATTTTCAATAGAATATGTTTGTAGATTAGCATACTCAAATCTATTGTTTCAATTGGAGTTTTCATTTTAAGCTACTTTGCAATTAGGGTTTAAATTTTTAAGAGCAGAATATGCTTACCATGGTTTGAAAATTTAACATTCCTATGCCTAAAACCCCTCGACAAAGTGCCATGTTGACCTAACCCTTATTCCTCATCTATTTCCGGTCTTTTTCCTCACATTCAATGAACTTTTGTCCACGTGAACATAATTAACTAATTCGGAGAAAGAAATATCTTAACGCCAATAAGTTCACCACCTTCTCTACATTTGAGAGCGGCTTTCACATTTGAAAGAATGCTCACTTATTTCTCTTTGTCATCTATTACATGTTATGAATTTGAGAAATAACGCATGCCTGCTTCTGAGGAAGGTTTTAAAAGATAGAGAATCCCAAATATTTACCGGGATTAGTAAAGTTCTTCCGATAGCAGCAAGTCACAAAGATGTAAATGTGATTGCTACAAGCAAAGAAGGATCAAAGGAAAACATTGCTTACTTTCTGAAAACGATGCCTTCTATCAACTTCCACACCCTTGCTCCAATATTTTCAAAAACATAATATGACCTTGGTTTAAGGTTTATAATTGCAATGCATAAAGATCGATTGCATCATGTGTACAAAAAGAAAAATGTAACTACAAGTTCTAACACTAAGTGATCAATATTCAGTATATAAAATAAAAAATTTAAAAATAAATAGGTAAGACAAACTAATTTAAACAAAACACCAACACATTTCCCTTGAGAGCCTTCCAAGGCTATTACTATACAGATTGGAACACTGATAAATGAAACTCCACTACATCATGTCCCTAAGAATTAAAACAAAGGTTGCTCCAAAACTAAACTGTGATTTATGTAATGTCCCCTTTTTAAGCCATTGATGCAAAATGACTAGATATTTGGAAAATTGGCAAAAATGATTTTTCCTTGGCAAAAATAGACCATTGCAGCCCACATTTCTTACAAGAGAGGAAGAAGAGGAAGAGATTGTTGAGGATGACGAAGAGCAACCATTGGCAGATGAGTTGGTTACCATACATGATGAGTATAGAGCACTTCCTGATTAATTCAAAGAAGATCTAGACTTCAATCAATACATGAACCAAAGGAAGGATAGAAGAAGACCAAGGTTAGAGCAAAGACCTAGAAGGAAAGCAAGGCAACACAAGGAATTCAAGGAAGCTATGAACAAAGTACTTCTACCTAACTTTGATGGCAGCGGTAAGACAAGTGCTAGAGCTTGGGTTCACAAGCTAGATACATTCCTCACACTCAAACCAATGCGAGAAGACAAGGCTATACAGTTTGCAACCATGCATTTGGAGGGAGTAGCTTATGATTGGTAGCATCATGGACTTGTGACACAAAACCATGCAATGATCACTTCTTATGAGAAGTTTACACACAAACTCATTGCTAGGTTTGACAGGAAGGATGTAGAAGTCTACTACAGGGATTTGGCACAAATGAGACAGGTTGGACATGTGGATTCCTACATCAATGAGTTCCAAAAGGTTGCTGTTATGGTTCCTGATATGTCAGAAAAAAGAGTTACAATGTTGTTTGTAGAGGATTTGAATGATAAGATGAAGGGTTTGGTAAAGGCTCATAAGCCTAATACACTTGATGATGCAATTCAGCTTGCACTTGACCTTGAGACATCACCTCCTTCATTTCAGTCCCAAAAGAAGAACTTCAAGCAGGAAAAATCAGATCAACATTCACTTGAGCAACCCACGCCTACAAAATTTGAAGTTGCACCAAAGATGGATTTTGAAACAAAGAATGATCTTCGCAGAAAAAAGTTATGTTTTTCTTGCAAAGAACCATGGGAAACGGGTCATAGGTGTCTTGGGAAAGGTAAGGTGCATTACATAGAGGTTCTTGATGATGAAGATGATGATACTAGTTCAGAAAGTGAACATGGACAACCAACACCAAATATTGAAAGTAAGGGTAGAAAAGGAACTAAAATCACTTATCTTTCAGGAGCTCCAAGGTATAACCCATTCTTGTTTGAAGGCATCTTGTTTGGGTGTAAGGTCATGGCACTTCTTGATAGTGGAGCTACGCATAACTACATTGATGAGAGTTTGGTGGATAAGAGAGATTTGCATAGTGATGATTTTGAGGGCTTTGATGTGACTATAGCAGGTGGTCTAACTATTTCATGCAAGAAGAAAGTCAAGAAGCTTAGCATTCTATTTGGTGAGTATACACTTTGTGATTACTTCTATGTTCTTGACTTGAAAGATAATGATATTGTTCTTGGTATGCAATGGCTACATTCACTACATAGAGTCATTCAAGATTTGCAAGCCATGGAATTGAGTTTCCAACATGAAGGGAAACAAGTCACAATGAAAGCACTCAAATACATGTTGCTACACCAAATCACAGCTAAGTGTATGAGAGTTATAGACAAAGAACCACTTCATGAGGATATCTATGAGGATTTTTCAATGTATATCAACATGGGACAGCAAAGGTATGATGGAAAATTGCACACATTTGGCAAATTGGCTGGATATTTGAGGAGGTTTGTGGCACTTTTGGTAAGAAGGTTGCATGTTCTCCCTTCTGCAAACCTTGAGCAACATGGTATAGCACATGAAGAACCATACCAAGGGCCTAGATTGATTTAGGATCCAGGAATTGGTTGGTATGCTTGATTCTAATGCAGATTTGTTACATGTGATTGCTTGAGGGCAAGCAATCTCGGGGTGTGAGAACTTGTAATGTCCCCTTTTTGAGCCATTGATGCAAAATGACTAGATATTTGGAAAATTGGCAAAAAATGATTTTTCCTTGGCAAAACGAAGTCGGCAAATGACTTGGAGTATTTTTGTGTAATTTTTAGAAAAGTCAAAATTAATAAAGTAATTTTCCAAGAGGAAAAGCAACCCACTTGGAGAAGTGGAAAAAAAGAGAAAACAGAGAAAAAAGGCAAATGGCAATTAAAATAATATTTTATTAATTAAAATATTATATTTTATTAATTAAAATATTATATTTTATTCCAAAAGGTGACTACCCAAGCCTTAGAGGAAAAAATAATAAAACATTATTATTTTTTTGTCTCTAATTTGGCCGCCCAACTTGAGGAGAAAAAAAGAAAAATTAAAATTAATTAATATTTTATGACGGTGGACTTCAAAATAAAATAAAATGGATTCGATTTGGGTGCCCAAGTGAAGGATTATAAAATATGGTGTTTGGAGGTCATTTTCATTATTTTGTGTTATTGTCATTTGATATTTGGAGAGTTTTCTCTTGGCCGCAACAAAGTTTCAGCAAGCTTCTAAGGACTAAAACCCTTAGAATTCGTGGTTTGGACAAAAACCCATCCCACTTGGTGAGATGAATCCATCGAAGGTTCATAATTGAGCTTAATTGCAAGTTTACTTCATTGTGGAGCTTCATATCAGGTAGGGTTTGAAGAAGATTATCATATCAGCTAGGGTTTGAAGCTTTTTATTGCAGGTTGAGGATTTTATCATGCAGATTTGAAGGTTATTTTGGTGTATTTTCATCATGGCATGCATGGCTAGGGCTTGGAGGTGAAGCGCCATGTCTTGGAGGCATTTTTGGTGATTGTTGTCATTCATTTGTGGGCAGATTTGTATTTCAGACCTGGTAAAATTCATATCAGACTTCAGATTGGATGGTTTTGTGACTATATTTGGTATTGTGATGCATTATATTCCATCTAGGACCTAATCACTCCACCTAGGGTTTGATCGCTGCCATATTTGAGGAGTTTGGAGGCGTGGAATTGTGTATTTCAGTCACCTAGGGTTTGTATCAGACTGCTGCAGACATTTTCAGATTGGTAATTGAGGTGTTCACATCATATTTCGACATTTGCAATCATCCCAACATAGGCGGCTTGCATTGGAGTCCATCGCTTCACATTTGGAGGTGATATTTGGCATATTTCATCACTGTCTACATTCGGAAATTTCATAGCAGCAACTCAGAATTTCATAACAGCAAGGTACAATAAGATCTGGGCTCAAATCAGACCTCTACACATCACTATTTGTCATTAAACTTGTTCCCAAGTGTGGAGGATTCAATCGAGTATGTTTGTACAACAATTGGATGATGTAATCATTTGAAATCCTTAATTTGAAATAAAATGTCTTGCTGTTCTGAGTGAAATCAGACATCTGTTATATATTTTCAGTTCACTAGTTTGTTGATATTTCATTTCAAAATGGTTCTATATTGTTATTATTTCATGGCAAATTGTAATGTTCCCATTTTCAACCTAGTTGTCTTGGAGCCTCTTATTCTCATTCCAAATCTTTGGAGTAAATATTTAATTATCAATTTTGGTAATTTGAGGAAAATTGATAATTAATCAGGTTATTTATATTTTTGGTGCACTAAGTTATAATGTTGTATTTTATAAGGTGACTTAAGTGTGGGATGAGGACATATTTATATTCCTCTCCTAGACTTAGTATTAAAGCGAGCACCACTTTGGAATATGAGGACTTTATTAAGTTGAGGAGAAAAAAGATTATATTTTCAAGAAAGTGGAGTTTGTAACTCCCAGATGCCTTTATAAGCTGATGGAGAGCTCATTTGGAGGATTATGATGGGAATTTGTATTGTTACTCTGTTGGATTGAACTTGCGTGTTATTTCATTTTGGTAATTTGAGGAAAATTGATAATTAATTAGGTTATTTATATTTTTGGTGCACTAAGTTATAATGTTGTATTTTATAAGGTGACTTAAGTGTGGGATGAGAACATATTTATATTCCTCTCCTAGACTTAGTATTAAAGCGAGCACCACTTTGGAATATGAGGACTTTATTAAGTTGAGGAGAAAAAAGATTATATTTTCAAGAAAGTGGAGTTTGTAACTCCCAGATGCCTTTATAAGCTGATGGAGAGCTCATTTGGAGGATTATGATGGGAATTTGTATTGTTACTCTGTTGGATTGAACTTGCGTGTTATTCCATTTTTCTACCTTCTTGTGGACGGAAACCCACTCGAAGAAGATCAGTTTCGGTAGTGTGATATCTACCCTAGCTGGTATTGATGGTTTTCATTCAGGGAACCACATGGAACTGAACGAAATTAATAGATTCTTTATTAAGTTTTGTTTGTATTTCAGATAGACATTGTTATGCTATGTTTTGATGATTTTTGGAGTGGTGTGAAGTTTAATATTCTAAGTTTGAGTTATTGTTCTGCCTGGCCGTACATTCTGGCCGTACCATGTTGTTGGGGTTGAATTATGAATAAAAATCATTAATGATATATTTGAGACAGAGATTGTTTGGGATGCTTTTGTGTGATCTTGGTACTTATTTTCATACAGATTTTAGTGGGTTTAAGGCTGTGTCTTGAATGCAGGGAGATATCCGTACAAAACTAGGCCGTACCATGCAACTTGGGAATAATTTGAATAGAAATTATGATTGATACTTTTGTTGCCAAGTCTAATTGGGATGCATTTGAGATGTCTAGGTGTTACCTTCCTTGGTATTTTCATTGGTAACAAAGCAAGTTTGAATTTTAGTGAGCATCCGTACCTGGTCTGACCGTACGGCACTTGGGAAAGGCATTTCTTGATTGTCTATGCATTAGCTGTTAAATGAGTACAAATGAAATACATTGTCTTCCTTGTGCCTAGGCAACACTTTTCATGCTCATTGGGGAAGTTTAAGTGCAAAGATTGATTTTTAGTGCTCATCCGTACCATCTTGTGCCGTACATTGTATAGAGGGATCGATTGAAGTTAAAATGTAATGCTAATGCCTTTTGATTTCTTATTGCTAGTAATGTCTTTATCTGCCCAAGACAATCATTTTAAGAGTAATATGAGGATTGTTGGTTTAGTATTGAGTGAGTTGTGATCTGCCGTAGCTTCCTGGGCAGTACGGCTCTGTGCATAAACAGTAATTTGCTGATGGTGATATCTTTAAATTATATATATTGCAAGTGCTCAGAAATGGATGTTTGGGGGATTCAATCAGTTTGAGAGTAGTTTGGGTTAAAGATTGGTTGTATATGACTTTATATGTTTTCAGTTGTCTTCATGGCAGGCCATACAATGTGACAGTCAGCAAGAAGATTAAAGAATACAGAAATCAGCCAAGTACATCAGATTTACAGTCATGATCAGTTAGTAGAGGATTCATTTGCCAAACAAAAATAAGGTGCAGGATATGATCTCTCATCATTGATCTTCAAGGGGTAACTTTATCAAGTATGAAATCAGGTGTTATTGAATTTGATTGTATTGAGCATTATTGTAATTTCCTTGTAATACAATTCACAGAATAACCCCTGGATGGTTTACCGCCAGTGTGGAGAAATGGATTCTTCTTTATTATTCTTACCCACTGAACAAGTGGAGAATACCCACTGAATAAGTGGATGGTTTTGTATTTCATTTCATTCTTGCATATATACCCACTGAAAAGTGGTGAATCCCCACAATAAGTGGATGCCCACCGCAGCGGATGAATTGTAATGCCTTGATTGCATAGTTGTCATTGTAAGCCAATCATCGTATGCTCTCACCTTGCCCATCCTAGGATCTGGGTGATCAGAAAGTGTGAGGCATTTAGTTGGTTTATGCAATTGATGCTAACACTGATAACATTGTCTTGTCATTGTAAAATTTTGAAAAAACTGGGGTAGCATCTTACACAAATGCATCATTTCATTGAAAACACTCAAAACCACTCCCACTCAAAACAAACAAGAAACCCTAATCTGAAATTCAGATCAGCATTGAGAAAAACAGGGCAGAATTGGTAAGGGTTCTTACAATTTATCACCCATTAAAGTGGTGATCTTGAGTCAAACAAATAAATAACAACTTTTTTTACTTCCAAAATAAGCTTATAAAAATTAAGTCCGCATATTGATATTACAACAATTCTAAATGAATCTCAAGTTGTGACCGGTCACATACAATATAGCATGCAAAATTTTAATTATTCTTGCTCTTGAAAAATTGAAAGGATGCAATGCTTTTTCATAGATATGGTAATCAGATATGCATTATTTTCAAAATGCAAGCTTGGATCTCATGTGCCATTACAGATTTGCTAAAGATAATAATGAAAAAAGGTGAAACATACCGGTATCCAAGATGAAAAGGTCTCTAAGAGGACGTTGCCCATCGAATCCCCCAAACACAACCAAGCATGATCCAATAGTCGTACAACTGTGGCTATCCCTGGGTCTGGGTGCATTTCCTTTCAATACTGGTTTGGTCCATGTTTGTTTATCTAGCAGAATGAATAGTTAAAAAAATTTAAGATTGAATAACATATTTAGGGAAGAAAAAGTAATGCAATTGCAAACTCCCAAACAATATATAATTTGAGATGAATTCCCACAGATGATATTGCTTCAAACAAAAATCATATGCTAGCGTTACAAATGACTCTTTTTTTCAACTTTGCCAAGCTACTACTTATACTCACAGTAGCAATACCAGTTTTGTCATGTTGTCCTCCATGATTTCTGGCTTTTAAAATCTGATTTATTCAAGACTGTGATTTTACATCACTTGCATTAAATCAAACTATAACACTGGATCACTATCTGTTTACTGATAGCATCCCCACATGCCTAAATCGGAAAGATTGATTTAAGAAAAAGAAAAAAGTTGAGAGTGGACTCACTGGAATCAAAGACATGAACATCGTTGGTCTGACAATTGTCATTGCCATAGCCTCCGAAAACATAGAGAAAGCGACCATTGCGAAGAGAGTTGCAGGTGTGACCCCATTTCTTGCCTGGACCCAACCCGCCACCTTTTCTCGCGTCTGCCTCCTTCCCACTCTTTGTAATGGCGTTCACCCTCTCCCACCTCATCTTTCAACAATAAAAACACTACACCATATTAACTCATATTCATCCCAAAACCCCCCAGGAAGAAAAAATAAAGGCACGCTTGATAAAACCCAACAACCAGCGTCTCCTTTGGATTATAACAAACATTTATGCATAATTTGCATGGCTTTGATGCGTTCAGATGAAAACAGATATAAACCCACCTCGATGACTGATGGCTCACCTCCGACTCTGCTGCTGCTTGGCATTGTATTCAGCTGTTTACAGGCATTTGCGAAGAAACGCATGTTTATAGCCCCAAAAACGGAGAGAATTGAAATGGTACAAGGTAGAGCATTTCTTATATATAGAGCATTTCCTAGATATGGGAATTGCAAATTGCGCCCTAATCATGTCGAAGGTGATACTCCACATTTTACGCTGCACCCGCGCCTGCGCCGCCATAAGCCTCTCAAATGAGCGGTGAAAGTGGAAGCTGAATGGGAGCTATATTATTTATTTGTTTTATGGATTGCCTGAAAGTTGACGTCCACGTCTTCCTCTTAAATTTTAGAGTCCCAAAACACGTTTTTGGCCAAATCCCCGTGAAATACACATTTTTTTTCCTCGGCCCGTCTTTCTCAAATTTGCTCATGCTTACCGGTCATTGTCACTGTTACATAGGCTATTTTTAGTCTCGTGAACATTAGAAGCTATTCATTCATTTATTCATATTTCTAAATTTCGATACAAATGTTAAACATGCTTCCCATTACACCTTTTTTATACACTTACTTCTCATTTTCATACATTCACCCTATTTGTTTATTCCTCAGACCTATGCATACTTATACTTCATCTGCATGTTATCTATCTATTGTGATCTAGCCCCTTTCATGTTTTAAGACTAGTTTATGGTCACGAGGAGATGGTTGTGGCTAGAGGCTCATCTGGCCCAAATTCAAATTTGGTTCCCATCTAAGGCCAACTAAACACAATTCTATGTGATACATTATTATGTCCTTGTATTTAAAGGCATTCAATGCATTCAATTTAGATGATCAAATATGCATGAATCCTCTCTCATTCTAAGGAGTAAAAACACTTCACTTGGTGCACTAAAAGAAATCTAGTTTTGCACAAGCATTTGTAGGAGCATATGCATGACTAAATATTGTTGTTTTTGATCATTTGTACCACATTTCCATGGGTTGACCTAGGAGAAGAAGTCTCCCTATGACATACCTATTAGGATTAGATGTATCATACACCTTGAAATTTCTAATGCTCAAATTATTTAATTATTTTTAATTTGTAATATTTAATGTGTCCTCGTGGAAAAGGGCATCTCACTTGTGACTTGGTCAATATGCCATGTGTATTCCTTGGTATGATGTGTGTATAAGAATATGTAAGAGCATAATGTTATATAAGATGTGTCAGAACATCTATGACATTGTAAGTGTGTAAAATATTTTATGACACGCGTAGAGCATGTAAAAGGGAGGTTACAAAGTGAACAAAGAATTTTGACCAAATTATGACAGTTTATGATGCATGTCACAAAGCATCTTGGAAAAGGCGGAATATGACCAAATGGAGTACCTAAGTTTAGTGGGTAGGTTTGTGACATATAAGAGAATATTTTATTTTTGTTTTGTTGACCCAACATGGAGGAGGGGTGTTGAAATTTGTGCCATGAGGTTAGATGACATATTTGGGTTCATGGTTTTGGCACATGGTTTCATATTTGGTTATTGCCCATACATTTGGGTGCTTGGGTTGAGGTGTATAGAGAGGAGGATGCAATGTAGGCATTATGCTATCAAATTTCCTCCAAAGGAGCATGTGTTAATCTCCATGTTAAGGCTATAAGCCTGATATTGTATTGTAACAAATATGTTTTTGGAATACATTGGTTCACTGCTTTGGAGGGTGAGGTATTTTATCTAAAAAGGTTTTCCCCGCATATATTTATGTCTCTCTCTTTTGTATGGTTGATTTCTTCTTTTTCTTCTCTCATTCTAGATTATTTCTAAGTGCTGATTTATAAGTCATTATGTTGTTGAAATTTAAAGAAATTTGGTATCTCACATTTCTCTCCTTAGAGAGTTAATGTAAGAAATGAATACGTGTCATGTTTCTGCTTTATGGGCATAATTTATTTGCACTTGTATGGAGCTTTTATTTGTAATTCTTTCAGTATTGAAGGTAAATACATGGTATTTTCTTCACATTTAATATCAAAGCCAAGGTGTTTCCATGACTTGCATGTTGTTTGCATGTATATACATGTTGGTTGCATGTTGTTTGCATGTATATACATGTTGGTTGCATGTGTTTGCATGTGCTTACATGTGAGTTGCATGTACTTACATTTTTTTTGCATGTACTTGCATGGTCTTACATGTTGCATGTGTTTGCTTGGTGTTGTGGATTGCATTGAATATGTGGATTACAACAACTAGTCTTCTACATGATTCATTCACATCCTAGGTAGCCACTTTATCACATTGTGTGGCATCAAGCCTTTCCCTTTATTACATTTGGGGGCATCTATTAGATTTAATAAAGAACTTGCAATATTAAATCTCCCTAAGATCAAAAACAACAAGGTGACACAGATTCAAATGAAACCAATATGAGAAAAACTTTCTAATATATATATTCAAGATCTATAAAATAAGGAAACAAACTACAATATATAGACTCTAGGCATGCACAAGTTAGGGTGATAAGTGTGCCAAATGAGAGTAGTGAACTAGAGGATTAACTCAGCTTTAGGAGCAGACGTGTCAAGTGAACTCAACTTAATGAGGGAGATGTGGCACCTAACAATTGTCAAACAAGAAGACTAATGAGGTAGAGGTGGCAAAGAATCCCATCAATCAAGAGAATTGACATGTACTTTTATTTCCTAATTTACTCAAGTAAATAAATGAAATGATCTATGTAAACTTAATATATAAGGTGTAATATAATATTACACCAACACACCCCTCAAGTTTAACTAAGGTAATAAATAAATGAGTCCCAACAAGATAAGACATATTACATACCCATGTAAAATTTGAAAGAAACCAAAGTACAAACAAAGTGTACCCCCAAGAGGGAGAAAACATGTAGGATAAAGCTCCCTCCCAAGGAGAGGATGATGAATGAATGAATCTACAAGTTTCCCATTTACCTTGATGTCAATGTTAAACTATGACTAAAATTGATCAATGGAATCAAGTACCATGCAAGATTCACAAAGATTCACCATAATGAATGGTTCTCAATTTGAGATGTGAACCAATGTGAAATAGATATAAGATTTGGGAACATTTATTGTAGATAGATGGATCTTAATTTTATACGTGAATCAATGTGGATCAAGATGTGTCAAGTCATAAGCATGATGTAGAGAAGAGGGAACATAAGGATCTAGAATAGTTGACACAACTCATTCTGAGCCTTTATCAATGGAGGAGGAGTCATAGTGCATGTCATCTAACTATATTTCCCATCGCACAACATATCTTGCTATATAGAATCACTAGAAGCCAATTTATTAAGCCCCTAAGATAAAATTTTATTTTAGTTCATGATTTGCAAAATGCCAATGTATCAGCCCTTGAAAGACAAGTACAAGTGTGATGGCACTTTATAAGTTAAGTGCATTTGCATTAACACCTCCAATTAGCTCAATTTGGACACCCTCAGCAAGTTACAATGATTGTCACTTTATAGTTTAGTGTGATTGTGGTGCAGTCATAGTAGGAGGGTTCACAGAATGAACTATCCAGTCTATGCAGCAAGAGTAACCACAACGGAAACAACTCAAAGATATGAAACAAATGCAGATTCAGTCATTCAGTAATATCATAGAATTCAAATACAAATCAGCCGGCAACACACGGGCTTACAATAGGGCTCACAGGCTTGATTACAGAATATCAGAATATGCACAAGATATAGCTTTGAAGCGCCTTCGCACAAAATCTAGACTATCCACTATGAATCAATTTCCAATTGTTGAGATCTGCTTTCCTAGGGATCTATTACATCCTTATATATCATCTCTGGTACAAAAGATTCCTTCGTGTTAGCCAAGGAAGATCACAAACTCCAATGAAGAGTTGTAGCATGTGTACACGGATAGGTTGGACCTAAACAAGAAGAATTCCTTCGCCAATGAATGGAATGATGTGCAGATCTTGGGGAAGGTCAACCACGAACCAAAGATCATTGAATAATGTGTCGTTAGGCTCCACAAGTTAGGAAATGCTCTGCAGGTCTTCTCCTTTAGCTGATTGTTTGAGACTGTCAGGATGCTCTATTCTGAGAAAATAGTCGATCTTCTAATAGCGATATCTTTTTGGTACTTAATTTAAATGCTCTGAATTCTAGATATGATGTAGATGAATGAATCTAGATGCTAAGTCCATGGTGCAGGAGCACCTTGACAAATTGATGCTTTCATAGGAATTTGATTGAACTTTGATGATTCAACAATGTAATGAGATAAATTAAGTCATTTTTCCTTTTATTAAAGTCACTAAGAGAGGTCTAAGTTCAAATTTGTGTAAATGATGCAAAATTGTAAAGTTGCAAATGATGCAAACTTGGAATATGAAAGGTCATTTTGGTTCTAGGCGTTGATAGGCAGTTAGAAATCAGTTGGAATGTGAGGAGTCATGATGTAATGCCTTTAAAAGGCCTTGTATCCATTTGTGAAGGTAGAGGGGAGAAGGTTGGAGAGTGTGGGTTGTTATATTTTGATGTGATATCAATAAAAGATACCCTTGTTTCTGCATTTCTGAATGTTAAACTATTGTTTCAGAGATTGGTATGGATTTGTACAGATTTTATATGACCAGAATGTGGTATGGATGGAAAGAGTATTGAGTCTACTTTCCATTTCTTTTTGTTTCATCAAATTTCATTAAGATTTGAATAAGTTATGGCATTTTTATTGAGGGTAGGTCTGCAGAGTTTAATTTTCTGAAAATGCAGTCTGAAAATATGCATGGTACGGCCTGGTACAGCCTCACATTGATGCATATAATAGATGGATGGAAAGATATGTGTTTCTAGTTTACAATTATTTTTGTTTGGTATAATTTCATTAAGTTTTGTGAGAGATATTGCAATTTTGGTGAGGGCAGGTCTGAACGCTGCCTAGGGTTTGCAGTTTTGGGAAAAAAATCATAACCTTCTCCCCTACCATTGGATCATAATGAAAATTAGAGGAAAAATATGTATTAATGTTCTCTTCAACCTGACCAAAGCAATTGGATTAGTTCTTTGATTTGTTAATGTTATTGAGGATAGTTTTGGTCCTCCTACTCTGCATCAGTCCAACTCCGCAAGGTCTGAAATGCAACTGCGGTAGAATGCAGACTAAAATATAGAAACTGCTACTTATTGAACTACCTGAAATGAACTAGAAAATGAAACAAACTAAACTACAAAAAAACTAGAATGCAAATTTTTTTGGTTGATGCAAGATTTCTCTTGAATCAGGGATGCTCCTGCATCAGATTGTAAAGTTGAAGTTGATTTTTTAGTGTTATAATGTCCAATGTGGACTCAAAAGTTGAATGTACAATCAAATGGTAGCATAAAAACAAATAGCTAGCATAGATATTTAGTGCACTATCATCCACTATTAAAAATGTGGACTCAAATATGAGTTTGTTTGTGAAATTTATGTAGCCTACAAGTTCAAAAAACTAAGATCTTGCAAAAAAATCTAAGTGAAAACTATTTTTTTTAAAGATTTGAGAGTCATGAATAGAAATTCATTACATTATTACAAATAGCATGGAATTCCAGCTCATCTAAAAAACATTGCACCCAAAAAAACCTTTTTATGGCCAAGATATTGCCCTCAAAAGCCTCCTAGATTAAAAAGATCAAAGAGGGGGGGTTTTGTTGCTGGGTGGTAGGAGGATGGTGCCTAGGTGGTAGACTAGTGGCATCATGAATAGAGGCGGTGGATAGGTGGGACATGGTGGCATGTAAGCAAAGAGCTACCTGGGTGGTAGAATGGTGGCACAATAAAGAGACTAGTTGAGATCAAGCAATGCAATGGCAATAGATCAATAGTTGGCTAACATAGGATCTACACTTGGTGAAATGCTTTAATTGTTGTTGTTGGACTGTAGCTACTAGCTAGAGATATGGTGGGCTAAGGGTAGGGACCAACCACCCCTACCACCCCACTTACCATGGTATGTGTGGCAAGGGGTTAGGTACCCTATACCCTACCTATTAGTTCTTACATGTGCTTCAAAACAAACCTTTTTGTATGGCTTTTCTATTATTTTGTTTTGATTTTTTTTAATTTTTATTTTAAAAACCAAAACAAAAATACAAAAAAACATAATAAAAAATGTTTTTAAAAAACTATATTAGACACGTATAGTATTGCATAGGGATGCCATACAACTTTAGCGGCAAATGTTTTTTCCTTTCCTTCAACTACTCTAATCAAATAAATTTTATATCCATCCATAGTTTTTTAGCCAATCCAAACACAACAATGAGGCCCTTTTTGTACCAAAGCTCTTTGAAACTAAGCTACATACAAAAGGAAAACTCAAACCCTATAGGTAAATCTACGCTAGATTGACTTCACAATGTTTGATGGGGATGAAACTAAATCCCAACCTAGCTAATTTGACCCTTCTCAGTGCAATGCAATAGTTTATTTCTTCCTCGTAGGCCTCCTTAATGAGTTGTCTAAAAAACACCCAATTTGTAACCCTATAAATCCTAGGTGAAAGAAGCTAATATTGAATTAAATTACACCTAAATTGCCCTACTTTGATACCATGGTAGATTTAATAAAGAACTTGCAATATTAAATCTCCCTAGTATCAAAAATAGCAAGATGACACTAATTAAAATGCAGTTATTATGAGAATAACAACATTCTAATATATATATATTCAAAGTGTGTAAAACAAGGAAATAGACTACAATATATAGACTTTGTGCATGCACAAGTCAAGGTGACAAGTCTCCCAAAGGAGAGTACTGAACTAGATGACTGACTCAATTCTAGGAGCAAAGGTGTCAAGTGAACTCACCTTGATGAAGGAGATGTGGCACCTAATAGCCATTAATCAAGGAGATAAGTGAGGTAGAGGTGGTGGTGCAGGAGCTCCATAGTTTTGTGTTGATTTTCCTAGTTAATTTTCATACCTCTAAGGCTTTGAAAGCCATTTTGTTGTGTTGAAATAAAAGACTTAGTCATTTGTTTGACTAGTCTAAATTGGAGTTATCTTAGACCTATTTTCTAGGACTGTTCTTTAGAAACTTATATTTTTATGAAAAAACTGCCTTTTCCATCGATTTTCTGCCTTCCTAGGCAGTTGTACGGATAAATAGGAAGTGCAAGAGTTTTAGAAACTTCCTATAAACTTGAATCTGTAAAATCATGCCAAGAAGATATAGAAAGGAGGAGTTTCATAAAGAGAAAAAAATTGTTTTTTTATGTTTTTTTGTGAAAACAACCACCTTGTACGACTGGTACGGACTGTAGAGGGATCATGATCTAAGAATCATTGAAGTGGATTGAGTTACCTTTCATTTGCATTAGTTTAGAGCTTTTGAAACATTTTTCATTGTTTTGTTTGATTCCATTATCTGCAGATTGGTTTCTAACCCTCCATTGCTAGGGTTTGTTGATAAAATGCTTAATTCTTCCTCTGCCCTCTGATGATGGACGCCCATTTCTAGGTGGGATGGAGGAAGATAAAGTAGATTTAATGTTTTCTTTTGGTTGGCAGAAGAACTCCTTCTCTGTAGGGTGTATGGCATGCAATTAACTAGTCTCATCAAAGACTAGTTAAGAGATTGGATGTGGACTATTTTAATGACAGAGAAGACAGTGATTGATTTTGATAGATTGGAGGTGGAATCTATGTTTGTTGGTGGAGATTGACCAGTATAGGACTTGGTATATCTTGTGCAGGCATAATAGATGCGTTTCCTTCTTCATTTCTTACAATTTAGACCCTTATCATCAAGGAAAAGATAGTTTACTGTCTTCAAGCACCTACAGTACGATACGATACTACATGTGTGGATGAAAGTACATATTTTGATGAGTATTTGAATATGGATTCAGTGGTGTAGGACATGTGGAGTTATAAACATATAAGGTGGTCTTAAATATCTCTGACTATAGAGTTAACCTTCTTGAAATGCTGTCTTCTTGTGATAGTCATAGACAGTCAAGGTTTTCTATCAGGATAAATGCAGGAGTACGGTATTGGTCAGTGATTTCATGACCTTGGGTAGGTGTATGTTAAATTGGTGTGGAGATCTTGTTGATAAGGAGTCATTACTGTTCTTGTTATTCACAAAGGCTAAAACTGTCATGTTAACACTGTCATAGAACAGCCACCTAGTGATTTGCTGTCCCCTGTCTTATATAGTATAGTGTGAGTCTGCATGTAAGAAATTGGTTTCTTTTCACATTTGGTATTTGGTTTGCATTAGGCACTGTTGGTCATTTGAGACCTATGAAAGGTTATTGAGGGTTTGATCAATGTTTAGGTTCCAAGGAATGAGTCAACCTAGAACCTTGTTTTATGACAGTCATACTCAGTTTGCTGTCCACTGTTGTGTTTGGAAGTAAAGTATAGTTTATTGGTCAATGACCTTGTCCCATGCATATCAAAGATAAGTGTATAGTAAATGGATGTTGTTACCTATGTTGGTAGGGGTATTGGTAGTAGATGTTGGGCTCTTAAAGGTGGGTTGTGCTTCTAAGTTGGGTTGAGCTGTGACTCCCCAAAGTGACTAGTGAATAGTCTGAAGGATGACACCAAAGGGTGATCCTAGGCTAAGTTGATTCCTGGAGCAGCCTTGTGAGGCTTGTAAACACAAACACCTGGTATACCTTTTGGAGAAAGTTGAGTGAACTTCTTCAATCTCTACCTTACCTCTGCATCAGGTGGTAATGAATCCCATCAATAAAAGTAATTGATATGTGCTCTCATTTCTTAATTTACTCTAAATAAATATTTTTTTACCTAAGTAAATTTAATATAAGGTGCAATATAATATTACACCAACAACATAAACCCTTTCCCTTTATTGCAGTAGGAGTCATTGAGCCTTCCCTATCATTTTGGGGCATCAACCCTTCCTATTCAGAAGCATCATGCTTGCTCTTTACATATTGCACCTTCATGGACACATCTTTATATTTTAGAGCATAGAGCTTCCCCTTTAATTGCAACTTCATGCCATTGTACTTATACAAGTGTTCTTGGCCACTAAGGGTTGCACATCATTTTTTGCCTATGTTTTGGGAAACATTATTATACCTTGATACCATCTCTAGACCATGTGCTCATCATGCTTATATTTTAACACATTTATATAATCAAAACACAATGCATTTTTTATAAACATTATGATATATGCATGCATGCTTACATGATTATGTTCTTACATGCTTACATTACACTTACTTTTCATGAACTAATTTTTCCTCTTCCAACAATTTCTTGTATCTTATGAATAAAATAATTGTCAAGGGGCATGTCTTGTCTCTAACATTTTAGTGATTAGATATATAGATAGTTATAGGTGCTCATAGAGACTCACCATTTATTCCTGTATGGAGATCTCGTACATATACATAAGGCAAACTTACATGACCATATCTGTTGGGGATTTTTATTGTTTAATATTCTCAACCATTGATAAGTTCCTTGAAGAATTTACCAAGTACCTTTATGGATATATTAGGTGTTTGTGTTTTAATTACAAGCTTAAATGATCAAAATGGTTAAATGGATAGAGCCCAATGATGAGAGAGAGGTCCTCTCTCCAACACTTTGAGCTTTGCAAGGCTCATGAGGGTGTTCCCACAAGATCCCATGGTGATACTCTAGAGTTTTAAATTCTTGAATTGGGGTGACAACTACCAACCTTATTTTGCAACTACCGGGTGATCCATCCTATAGTAGGTATGTATAGTCAATTTAATCATGTCATTTATCTCCTTCTAATTTGATAATGCTCTAACATCCATGTGACATTACTTGCTGAAATACATAGTGTTGTCATGTCTACCTTAACTTTTATTGTAACCCTTGAATACTTGTTTTGTCACCTTTCTACTCATGGTAGAACTATATGTCACTATATATGATACTCTTCTTTACATGTTGACTATATTACATGGTCCCAAAAATAATAGCCAATCTTACAACAAAAGGTCAACAAATGTAGACACTAAAGAATTAAAATCCTCTTTATGGCTCCCTCTTTCCTACTTATCTTTATTTGGATATTCCATAGAATGAGAGATTTGATCTCTCTCTCCTTATCTTTCAATATAACCTTGATCTTGGCCATGAAGGTAGACACAATTACTTTTTCGTATGAAGGTTGCATAAGTAGTTGTCAAGTGGTTAAAGAGAATAAGCTCTTATAAAGCCAATGTAATGTAATGTTAATTAATGAGAATGTAGTCTTGATTAAATCAATACAGTGACTATATTGTGTTTATGTGTGTAATGACTCTATAAAATGTAGTTTTGTATGCTCTACCATTTTCAATCCAGTATCAAAGTATAAGAAATCCATTTTTTTCTTTGTTTCTCCTTTTTTATAAACCAACAAAGGAGAATACTATTGTGAGGAGAGGAGATTGACGATGTGAGGAGAAACATTGAAATAAATCACCATTCAATTTATATTATATTTGTAAGGTAGATATGAAAAGGCTATGTATGGGAAGAGAAGCAGTTGTAAGATATCCACCATTGGAAGGAACGAGACTACCTTCTGTTCCATAATATGAAGTTAGAGTGAGATATGACATGGATAGAGAATTTAAAAAATTATTATCATAGTGAATGATGAATGGACCAAGGAGGATTCTATGAAGTGGTTCTAGAACAAATACAAGGGAATGATCCTTAACAAGTCACAAAATATCACTGGTTAAATGCTTGGTTGTGTTAATGTCTTTTTGTTCAATCTTGGCATTACTATGGCAAGCGAAATAATAAAGGATTTATATGGTTATGCCCAATAACTACTCGGATGCTATGGAGATTTAGCAGGGTATGATTTATAATAGATTTCTTTTAATTTCTCAAATGGTTTGAAAATTGGTGGTATGTGACATATGATGGTTTTGTTTTCATAGTTGCATAAAAGATAGGGTGGTTTAGTTTGAGAAAGGTGTTTAGGGAGACATAAGTGGTTTATTTGTTTTAGGAAGGTAAAAGTGTATTAATTACATTTGAGGGATTCATCTTATTTACCTTTCTTTATATAAAGAACTAGGAGAAATAAGTAGGATGTTTTGTTAAAGTTGAAATTGCATGCTTTGGAGTGATAAGGTTGATTTTGTTTGAATGGAAAAACCATATGTTCTTGCTAAATTTGAGGGGCATGACTTTCATACATGGAAAGTTAAAATGCAGTTGGTTTTAATACAAAAATAAATCTTTGGCATATTGTTAGTGGAACTGCTAAAAAACCACAGGATGTAGATGAAGCCATAAAATGGGTAACAAAAGATCACAAAGAAATTGCATTGAGTGGCCTTGGATTGTCTAATGCATATTTGCATCATATTGATTTAACAAAAACTTCAAATCAAATATGGGATGGTCTTAATTTTTTATTTGGTTCACAAGCTTCAAGTGCTAAAATGTCAATTAAGCAAAATATTTTTGGCTTGAAGATGAAAGAGGGTGATGGTATTGTTCAACATATTAGTACATTTCGTTCCCTTCTTAATCAACTTGCTAGCATAAAATATATGGTTGAAGATGATGATGCCAAAGCTATTTTATTAAATAGTATGCCTTCAAGCTTTGACAATATTGTATTTACTTTAAATAAACTCAATCTAAGCTTAGAAAATGTGATATCTTCCCTGATTGATGAAGAGAATAGAGTCACTAAAAATCACTCAATTACAAAAGAAATTGCTTTATTTGTAAATAAGTCTGAAGATTCAATAGGGAAGAATACAAATTTTAAATGCTTCTATTGTGATTAAATAGGACACATTGTACTAAATTGTATTCAATGTTCCAAGGATCTTATTGATGGCAAGTTGAAAACTAATAATGCTTTGACTGCTACTGAAACTGAGGTATAAAGGTGTGATTTTGCAATACATGATTAGGACTCTCCTCACAATGACAATGAGGAGGAATATATTTTTAAGAATTAAGTAGGTATAATTGGAGGTGAGAGGCACCTGAGGCTAGAATTATATTATCATCTTGAGGTAGCTTCTTGCTTAGAGATGATACTTTGCATGACAAGCACCAGTTTCATTTTGAGTCGCTTCATGGAGCAAGGGGGGCATGGCAATTTTGTTTTGGTTTGTGGATCTATTTGAGTATGTATTGATCCATAGACTTGGTGAGTTGTACCTATGGATAGTTGAGTATGTCTCAATCCATAGATTTCATGTTTCTATTTGTGGATAATTGAGTATGTCTCAATCCACAAAGGGAGGAGTGTTACTATGGATAGTTGAGTAAGTCTCGATTCATAGTTGGTTGGTGTTTTTCTTGTGGATAATTGAGTCTCTCAATTCACAAGAGGGGTGGTGTACTTGTGAATAATTGAGTATGTATTGATTCACAGGTATTGTTGGATAATCAGGACATTTTTCTAGACATGAGCAGTTTGGGGCATTTTAAGGAGGATTTGCAGGTTTGACAATGAGGACATCCACTGATGGGTTTAGTTTGGTGTGTCTTGGGTGAGCGGGGAGATTTTTTTGAAGTGCTTCATCAAGTTTCCAAATGGGTTGTTGTGTTCAGTCCATGCAGTGTTCTATCCTTTGTTCAAATTGATGTGATAAGGGGGAAATGTTGGAAATATATTACATCTTAGTATAGTATAGATTTAATAATAAAGAAATGTTAGTTTATAATAGGTGATAGTTAGTAAATATATAAATTGTTAGTTAAGCGGGAGTTACTTTCCCATATGGAGGTTGCATAGGTAGTTGTCAAGTGGTTAAAGGGAAGAGGATTTTATAAATCCAGTGTAATGTAATGTTGATAAATGAGAATGTTATTCCAATGAAATCAATACAGTGACTATTTATTTTTATGTGTAATGATTCTATAAATTTTAGTTTTGTATGCTCTTCCATTTTCAATTGATACCTCATATAACAACTCTATAACTTCAAATTTTAATGCAACCTTAGTTGATTTGTTTGGTGTGTATTTCGAATTCTTGTAAATATTTTTCATGAGAATTGTTAGTACCTATAGTTATAACTATTTTCTTAAGTAATTACTAATGTGTTAAGGTAGAATTAATAAAATCACTAGATGCATATGCTTTATAAGTTGTTCATTTTGTTAAGTTAGTTTATCCCACATGCTTGGGAGGTAATAATTTTGTTTGGTAGTATTAGTATAAATAGAGGGTTTGAATAGCACAATAGGTATCCTTGAATTATATTGTATTGAGCATTGCTCCAAGGGGGTGCCCCCTTGAAGAGGCCAGTGATATAGTAATGTTAATCTATCATTTTCAATACAATAATATTTGTGTTTCTATTTACAAGTATTTTCTATATTTTGGTTGTTTGGCTAATATGAACTATAGGAAGGATCCTATCATCTAATATCAAATCTCTTTCCAAGGCCAAGTTCTACTACAGTATTTTTTTCCTCTCAAGGCTTATAAAGTTGTCCACCATATGCTCTCACCTTGCCCTTTTGAGATCTTGTGACCAAAAAGTGGTTACAAAAGTAATGACACTAAGATTTTCCCCATTTTTTTCTTTTTTGGTAGTAGTTTAAAAAAAAAAAAGGATAGAAACCTTGTACCAGGGGTTTTAAAAAGCACATAAGAGTTATCATTCTGGGCAAAGCTAGATTCCCCATATAGGTTCTAATGAAGGTTGGAGGGGTTGCCCTCCCAAACCACACCATCAGACAACCTCTGTATACAACTTTATACTTCACACATTCTTAAGTGTATCAAAAGATCCCATAGGATTTTTTTGAAACCTAGCCCTAGGAAGCCATTAACCATTTACCCCTTGTGATGCACTGGTAAGTGGTTAGCCCTAGGAAGTTATTCACACTATACTATCTCTCTAGATTTGTATATTCATGGGCTTATAGATAAGACACTCCCTATAGAAACCACTCTTAACACCTATCATCCCCTCCCCACCCCACCCTAATGCTTTTGCATTTTGGTGAATACCACCACCAAGGATTGTTGTTTCTGAGATCAGTAGAGAACAATGTACAAAGAGATAACATTTTATAGGTTTTCAAAGCCACAAGATTTTGCAAGTTTCTAGAGCTGCAAGATTTTGTAGGTTCTAGAGGTACAACATTCTATAAGGGCATTTCCACATGAGCAACAATCAACCAATATTTTTTAAGTTAGGATCCATGTAATTTTAATTGAAGATTTGCCTCAAAGGGATCTAAAATTGAAAAAACCCCAAATTGAAAAAGGGAAAAACAGTTAATTTTTTTACTCTCTCTAGCTGATTGTCCTATTTTGATCCTCACTTCAAGCTAGTCATTTTGGCTTATTACTCCAACACCTTTTTTTGGTCACCCCCAAACCCCTCCTATAATGACCTTATCTAAAAAAATGGATGCAACAATAGCAACTAAACTGGAGGAATTTGACTCCCACATATCCTCCCTTAATGATGGACAAGCCCAAATATTAGAATCTCTTAGTTGCATAACTAGTCATGACTCATCCCATGAATTCTTGGATAATCCTAAATCCAACTTCCATTCTAGTCGCCTACCTCAATGTCCAAAACTTGATTTTCCTAGATTTGATTATATAGACCTTACTAGTTGGATCTATTGTGCTAAATAATATATCACTCTCCACAACACTCCTTGGGGGACATGGTCCCTATTGCCTCATTCAACTTGGAAAAAGAACCCATACAGTGGTACAAATGGTATAGAAAGGCCAATATTGAACCTAGTTAGATTAAATTTATGGATCTTCTCTTGGTTAGATTTGGTCCTAGTGTGTATAAATATTTTACTATAGCTTTAACCAATTGAGGCCACTTGGTTTTGTTCATGACTATTACACTAAAATTGAGAAACTTGCCTACCAAAATGAGGGATTGATAGATGACTTCTTTACTAGTTATTTCATAAGTGGCCTTAAAGAGGCAATTCGAGTTGAGGTCAAAATGTTCAAACCCAAGGATATGACGGATACTATAGGTTTGGCAAAACTTGTAGAAGATAAGCTTGCAACTCAATGTTAATTCTCCAAGTTCACCCCATTTAAGAGCACTATGTTGAATTGTCATTTCCCCACTCATAGTAATCAATCCACACTTATCAAATGTCTCACTAAAGTAGAGATGTGAGTTCATTAAGAAAAGGGGGTTATGTTATAATTTTGATGAGAAATTTACACCAGGTCATCATTGTGTGGAACATTTACTATATTTAATTTATGTGGAATTGGGACTAGAACCTAAGGAGTGGGAAGATGCCAAATAATCCCAAGAAGATGAGCCACTGTTGATTGAGGATTTAAATGTTGACCTTGCTACTAAAATGTCTATGCATGCATTTGCTGAAATGTCTACCCCTCAAATAGTGAAGTTCAAAAGTTTTGAAAAATGTGCTCTTACAATTCTCATCGATTCAAGCAACACTCATAATTTTATTGATCCAAGATTGGCTAAACAATCTAGCTCTGAAGTCGTGATTGCCAATGGAGGAACCTTACCTTGAAAGGGTAAATGCCAAAATATTCACATTTCCATGGGGGACTATAGTCTCAAATCTAACATGTTTGCCCTTCCCTTGGGTGGCTCTAACATTGTGTTTGGAGCATAATGGCTCTACACCCTTGGTCCCATCTTATGAGACTTTTTTGAACTCTAGATGAATTTATAGCTAATGGTCAACAACACACATTATGAGGCCTCACCCCTAGATCTCGTCTCATTAGCTCTCATTGCATGGAAAAGTTACTAAAAAGGGGGTGTCATGGAATTATTGCACAATTTTCTACTATCCAAGTTGTTGAATCTTCTACCTCAAGCCACCCCAAAGATCTCTAGGAGATTTTAATTTCCATTCAACGGTCTTCCTAGAACCTACTAACTTACCTATAAGTTACTTTGAAGACCATGCCATCTAATTACCACCTAGGAGCACACCTTCAATTATCTGACCTTACAAGTACCCATTTTTGCCAAAGATCGAGATAGAGAAATTAACCCAAAAGTGCTATGCCCAGGGGTTATTAAGACAAACAATGGGCCTTACTCCTCCCTAATCCTATTGGTGCACAAAAATGATGGGCCTTGGCACATTTGCATTTATTTTTTTGAGCTAAATGAAAATCACCATCAAGGATAAATTTTCCATTCATGTGGTCGATAAGCTCTTAGATGAACTCCATGGTACTTGCTTACTCTCTAAGTTGGATTTGTGATTAGGCTATCATAAAATCCTCATCAAAGAGGAGGACATTCCCAAAACAACCTTTCACACTCATGATGATCATTATGAGTTTCTAGTCACACCATTCGGACTCGCCAATGCATCATCTACATATCAAAGCTTGATGAATAATATTTTTTATCCATTTTTGTAGAAGTTCATCTTGGTCTTCTTTGATAATATTATTATTTACAATTAGACATGGGAAGATAATCTATTAGACTTAGACTAGACTATTCAAATCCTTTATGCTAACCACTTATGTGCTAAATGCTCCAAATGCTTCTTTGGCTAGATAGAGCTTGAATACCTACAACACATTTCTAAGGCCATAATCTAGGTGGACCTTACAAAAATTGTCCCCATGAAGAATTGACCTAAACCAAAAACATTAAAGAGTCTTCATGCATTCCTAAGCCTCACCACATATTACCGCTACTTTGTAAGAGATTATGTCAAGATTGTTCCCCTCTCATAGCCATGTTGAAAAAAGATTCCTTCCCATAGTCCATAATTGCAAAAGCAACATTTGATCTACTTAAGGAGGCTATGTATACCACACCATTTCTTTCTATGATAGATTTCTCTAAAACATTTGTCATTTAAAGTGTTGCTTCAAGCTCTAGATTGGGTGTTGGTCTCATGTAATAAGGGCAACCCCTTTCCTTTTCTAGCAAGGCTCTAGTTTCAAAAAATCTCATCTATTCCACCTATGAGAAGGAGATGAAAGCCATTCTTCATGAAGTCAACTAATGACATCCATACCTTGTTGGAAGGAACTTATACATTAAAATAATCACCATAGTCTTAAGTATTTTTTTGACTAGTGAGTCTCCTCTCTAGAGCAAAAGAAGTGGGTCACCAAATTATTGGGTATGACTATGTGATAACTTTAAAAAAAGGACATGTTAGTAGGATATAGTCAACATTGCAATAAGAATCACCCACCGGAAAAGGATTGCGACAATGACACATCCAAAAGACACAAGGAATATAAGGAGACACACCCTTCTATTTATACTTGAGTATAAGTAAAGGCTCTACACATGTAAATTGGAGTGAATAGAGGAACAAAAAATAACATTAATGTAATAAGGATATATGAACAAGTAATATAAAATAGATAAGAGATAGATGTAAATAGATGTAACACAAAATAGGAGAATGGGATATGCACAAATATGGGAGTAGATAGAAAAGAAGAAATGATGTGATGGGAGTCAAAACTAATATTATAATAGAGTTGTTTGATAATATATATGATACTGTAGATTGGTTGGACTCACCTTTAATGTGTTATGGTGTATGCTATGGTTTTTAGTAACTATATTTCATTAATTGTATATGTCATTTCTTACCGCAACCTTCTGTAATCCACCACACTCACTTTGACCCTCTTCATATCCCTAACACTAGGGTATAAATACAACATTTCAAGTACCTAAGCATAGATGTTTGATTTACACCCATACTTGCTAACATCTTGGTTCCATTGCCAGGACCCTGGTAAAAGGATAAAAGAGAGGTCTAAACAACAAATATATCAATTGTGGTATAACTTGAATAAAGAAAGATAACAATCAAGGAAAGACAATATTTCATGATCTATGATAGAAAATTCTAGGTTCTAGCCTCGTGAGACTGGGTTAGGCACCTAGGGGATGAAAAATGGAAAGGGGGGGTTTGAGGGGATCTCCGAAGAGATGTGACTTTTAGAAGGACATGACTAAGCCATTAGGGATGCATAAAAGGATTAATGGAATTCCAAATCAATAAATTCCCATGGCAAATGGAGACAGCAAGAAAAAGAGAGAGATGAGGGAAGAAATTGGATTGACAATGGAGTTAAACATGGAGGAAAGGGAATTGAAACAAGCTTAAGAGAGACAAGAAATATACTACAAAAAATGGAGAAGGCTGAGGAAGCTAAATTAGAGTGTGCCTCCTAGGAGGACTGATACTAACAAGAATTAGAGCACACAAGGAGAGTTGATATTGATAATGTATACACCTAAAATTGGCATGACTCTACTTAAATAAATATTTTAAATATTTATTTCATCATTCACATTCTTCTATCAATAAATAAATAAATTTATTTATTTATCTGATTCATCTCCTCTCATTTAATTAAATAAATTACATTTTATTTAATTAATTAAATTCATTTTCATCAACTTCATTCTTCTAAATAATTAAATAATTGTAATTATTTAATTAAAATCTTTTATTCTTCCAAATTTAAATAAAATGCAAATTTTATTTAAATAAAATCTTAAATATCCACTAAATAAAATATACTTTTATATTTTATTTTATTCTTCAAAAATATCCACAAAATAAAATATATTTCTATATTTTATTTATTCCTCTCAATTATCTACAAAATAATTAAATAAATCTTTTTATTTAATTATGTCTTCTTATCTTCAAAAATCATTCTTATCTTCTAAAAATACTTTCCTCTTGTCATACAAAAGCAAAAGTAGTTTTAAAGCATCGTTAAAGCAAACTTTCTCTTAAATTAGAAAAATAAATTCTAATTTAAGAAAATCAAAACTCATCCTCATCAACAGAGTAGTTAACTCAACAAAGCTGCCTTTCAAATGACACATGTCTTTCTTCCATTTGTTGCACGTTCCTCAACAATCCTCCTCCGTTGATCTTCCCTTTTCTTCTCAACCATTGATCTTCTTCTACACATCTCTATAAATACAACCTTCTCCTTCTTCATTCATATCCATAGCTTGAGCGAACTTATGCTGCAGAAATACAAGCGCACCTTTGGCACTTCATAGCACTTCATATTCATCCTCTCACATTTGTGTTTGAAACTCATCTTCAAATACAAACAAGTATCCTAGCCATTCTACTCTTGTCATCTTCAATAAGCAAGGGAGCACACGCTTCTGAGGGCTTCACATTTATCAAGATCAAGAGCTGATAGGTGAATAATGGAAGACGCAAGGTAAAGGTGTGAGTATCATTTATTTGTTGTTTAAATCTCCTTTTTCCTTTAGATTTCATTAGTGTATTGGGTTTATTATTCTTAATTGATTAATCCGTTTTCCCCTTCACATTTTGGTGCCCACCGTGGGGCCCTTGCCCCTCTAACTAATCAAAAACTGAGTTTTTTTAAGTGACAGGTTCGTACAGGTGACGAACAGGGTTCTGACAGAGGTATTTGACGCATCTGACCTCTAAGACGATGCATTTGCCTCCTGATTTGCCGCATCCATACTACAGCGGATCTGACCTCTGAGATGATGCATTTGCCTCCTGCTCCGCCGCATCCATACTACAGCGCATCTGACCTCCGAGACGACGCATTTGCCTCCTGATCCACTGCATCCATACTATGGCGCATCTAATCTCCTAAACGACGCATCTGCCTCCTACTCCGCCGCATACATACTATGGTGCATCTGCCTTCTATTTCGATGCTTGGGACACTGTGGCGCATATACCTCTCCAGTTGGTGCATTTACCCATTTAACGCATTTGCATCATTTTCTAGCACATTTACCTCCTGTCTTAGCGCATCTATGTAACGCCGCATGCAATCTCTATTTCTGTGCATTCAGACTGCAGTGCAGCGCTTCTGATTCTACTTTCTATTTTTAGGGTTTCTGATTTTGTGTGTTGGAGCTAATAGTTGTTTTGCAGGGTTAGTGGCTGGATTAGATCATTTAGATGCTTTGCCTAGTTCATTTAGACTAATTAGGGGAAAAGAAAACAAGTGCATTACATGCAAACTTCACATAGTTCATAACTAGGAAGAAAGTAACTAAACCCATTGCTATCTTTGCATTGTTAATTTATTTTCCTAGTTAGACCACTGCTATCTTTACAAACAGGAAAATGAATATTGCTATATCTTAATCACTTCCAAGTTAACAATCACATGAGTGCACAAGTAGAATAGCCCATTTAGTTTTTCTACTTTTAACTAGGTTGGATTAACCAGTGTATTATGTGCTTGTGAATGACAATTGGCTTATGCTCTCCCCTTAACTGGGTGACCAAAGTGCCAGACTTGTCATTCTATTTGTTAAACCTTTAAGGGGCTTGCCCTTGGATGCACGCTTGTCCAAGTGGGAATGACCCTGAGTGGTAACAGGCTAAAGCCAAGCCCTACCAAGCCACTTAAAATAAATTGTGCTTGAGGTGAAAACCTCTTGCAACGAGTGCTGTTGTGTTACACCGATGGCCAACCTCCCCCAAAACCCTCCAAGGCATAACCCTTTGAGGCTGGGAGACTCCATAATGAAGAGTAGTGCCGCCGCATGTGTAACCACTCGAACGGTTGCCCTGACTAAGAACCAATTGTGTAGCAAGCCAAAAACCCCTATTTGTTGATGCAAAGGGTGAAGCTCTTGAAGCGGCCTCGATTCATGTGACTCTTAGTAGAGGTAGCAGGGACAATCCTAAGGTTTGGTGGGGGTATGAGCCTAAGGAAACCCGAATCTAGTATATGTGAGAAGTGAGTGCCGTGGAGGGGAGCCAGTGCTACCAGATTCTGGAGCTACACGCTTTGAGTAAGCACAACTAGAGGATTCAATGAATATTGTCATATCCAGCCTATGGTGTACTTGTTTTGAGTCAAAATAGTCCAAAAAATACAAAAAAATATAAAAAGATAAAAATCATGAAAAACTTCTATGTGTTTGCTGTGTTTTTGCCATAATTGAACATCAGAATTATCACAAGCACCCAAGTTTTTCAAACCAAAAAATGGAAAAATCTTGAAAACGTTCCAAAATCTTCCAAAATTATGAGAAAACAAGACAAAAAGCTAGAGTTGCGTATTTGCCACAACCTGTGGCGCATCTGATTCGACTTACAGCGCATCTGAACTCTGTTGCAATGCATTCAAAAACCTTACCAATATTGCACATTTGACCCAACTTATGGTGCATTTGATTTAAGTTGTGGCGCATTTGAAACTTTGCCAGTGTTGCGCATTTGAACTGACTTCCTGCGCATTTGACCTGACTTCTGGCGCATTTGAATTCTGTTGTGGCGCATATACTTCTGCGCATCCAAACTAGAGAGTAAAACCATACCTTCCAAAAGCAAAATTTTCAACATTTTCAAAGCCATTTCAAACCTGTTTCAGTTCCAAAAATCTCATTAAGATTGTGCAAATCAAACCATCTCTTCCTTCTTCCACGTCATAACCGCTTTTCATCCAAAGTCTCACCAAATCTTTCCAAATTCCTACAAGGTTAGAACCAAGTTGTTCTAGATCACAATCAATACTCAAGCAAACCTAGTGAGTGTCCAATATCAAGGGTTACTTATCCTTTTTCTCGTAACTCTACTAGTGGCTTATATAAGACTAGTCAACATCAAGTAGTTGGATTTCTAAACATCCCTACTTTGACTATCGCTTTTGTATACCCAACTTGTTTGACATCACATAGATCTCAGAAAAACCTTGCTAAAAACCTTGTCACCTTCTAGCACCTTGATCAAAATTTCATTTCACCCCATCTCTAGTCATCTCTTGCATGGTCTTAACAAGATTACAAAAACAAAAACAGATCGAAATGGTCGAGAAAATCATTCCAAACACTCACAAAAGTGAAGAAGAAATTTCCATGGACGAGATTCTTCACACGCAGCACGACCCAAAATTTCAATGCCTATTAGAAGGGGTACTTGCCCAAGACCCCACAAAATTCTTTTTACACCTAGAAAATCTAGGGGTCAAGCTTCCTAAGGATTATGACATAGAGACTCTCAAAGAAACTGAGGGAAGTAGACACGAGGAAGAAACACCTTCAGACAAAAGCAAAACCAACACTGATGCTACAGATGCCCTAAGTCTAATGAACCAAAAATTCGAAGCTCTCCAACAACAAATTTTAGACATGAAAATAGGAGCATCGACTAAACATTACACCTTGGAGGATATTTCACCATATCCTTTTGATAGGGCCTTGATCATGATTCCTTTCCCCTCAAAATTTGAGGTGCCTAAGTTTGACAAATATCTAGGAAAGGGTGATCCAAGGGATCACATCAGGGAATTCAATGATGCTTGCCTTAAGGTCGCACACAACAACACTTACCTTATGCGGCTATTTCCACGAAGCTTGGGAGGACAAGCCATGGAGTGGTTTTCTAGACTACCACCTAGCATTAAAATCTTCAACGAACTCGTCGACAAATTTGTCACCCACTTCTCTTACAATATTGAGCATGACACCTCAATATTGGATCTTTGTAACACCAAACAGAAAGGTGGAGAGTCTTTCGCTGCCTTCTTACAAAGATGGAGACAGCTAGCAAGCAAGTGCCCGCACCAAATGCCTGAAAAGCAAATGCTAGAGATGTTCGTGCACAACTTACAAACAGACATGAGCTATCAAATTCAAATCCAATGTCCTACTTCCTTTAGCAAGGTCATTGAGATGGGTCTCATCATTGAAAAAGCTCTAATTGCCAAGGGTCAGATCAAACTATATAAAGACACTCCTAGTACCAACACCAACACATACAAACTGAGATTCTGGACGAAAAATAAGAATATTGTGAATGATGGGGTGGTGGATGCCAAGAATGTGGCACCTAAACAACCGATTTTTAATTTATCAATGCCTCAAAACAACCCCCCACAAAGCAAACCAAGAAACAACGAATCTCGATTCACCAACTTTCAGCCTAGGAGAAAATTCACCCCTTTGGGAGAATCCTTGGAAACAGCCTTACGGAAGATAATCGCAAACAAGATCATAACACTTCCACCGGCACGAGAGTACAAACCAAAAGTCAAACCCCATTGGTGGAACGACGACTTCTGTGAATTTCACCAAAACAAGGGGCACAAGACTAACGACTATATTGCGCTGAAACATACTATCCAAGACTTGATAGAACAAAACAAAATATTAATCAATGGGCATACCTCTAACAATAATCATCAGGCATTTAAGGATCCTCTTCCAAACTACGAACAGGGGGGACCTTTCAACCGAAACAATGGTGGATCTAACAATGCGAACTACACAAATGTCGGCTTCGACTATGTTGTTAACCATATCTCAGAGGGTAATTCACACATCAATGTGATCACTATTAACAAAGATCCAGATTGCAATGTTGCTACCCGAAGTAACAGAGTCACCCTTAGGGGAACCCCCACCACACCGTCTAATCAATACAATATCGTGGATCAACTCCACAAAATACCTGCACATATCTCCATCTTGGAACTTCTACGTCTATCTCCTTCTTGTAAGTCCATACTTGACAAAGCCTTAGCAGAAGCCTCTGTTCCCACAAACCTTGCTGAAGAACAATTCCAAACCATGGTCGGTCATATTACCTCACCACATTCCCTATCATTCACTGAGAAGGATGATATGTCAATCACTCAACCCCATAACGCCTCCCTTCATATTGAAGCTTTCATACACAAGCACAAGATCAAAAGAGTCCTAATCGATGGAGGGGTTGGTTTGAATATTTGCACGTTGAAACTAATCCTTACATTGGGGTTTTCAGAAAAGGCTATAGATCCTAAAAAGAAAATCACCATAAAAGCCTATGATGAGGAAGAAAGAACGTCTAAAGGAATTGTTACCCTACCAATCAGAGTGGGTCCCATGGTAAAAGATGTAGCTTGTCAAGTGCTCGACATAGAGTTAGCGTACAACATTCTTCTTGGGTGACCATGGATACACGCTCTGAAAGCAGTACCTTCAACATATCATCAATGTATCAAATTCCCACATGAAGGTCAAGAGATCACCATCGAAGGTGACCCTAACCCCTATCAATACTGCAACTCCATCCATCCAAAACCTGAAGTTGTGATCCCCACTAACCGTGCTTCTGCAGCCTCTTCATCTCATGTTGATCCGGCTTCACTTGCTTCCTCTTCACAAGCTCTGCACCCTGTTCTCAGACTCACATATAAGGGCTTAGGTGAATACACGATCTCTCAATCTCTCTGCTTGGCACAATTGCCCCTATCTCCTAGGTCCTATGGGAGACCTATCCTAAAGACACCAAAAGCAGAGAGAACTACAAAAGGACTGTTTGTAAAATGGGGAAGCCTAGAAGATGAGAGTGATGAAAAGGACATCCTACAGTGGCTATATAAAGATGAAGGTAGTTCATCCACACAACATGACCATCCTACTATACAAACTGCACAATATGGTCAAGGTTTCCAAATGCTACAGAGAATGGGATACGAAGGACATGGTCCTCTCGGTTCAAGAAAGGATGGCATCACTGAACCCATCCAACCTCATACCCTAACATCCTGAGACACTACAAGGATAGGATACACTGGAGCACCAAGAAACAACCGAGCAAACAAGAAAAAGGACAAACAACCAGAAAAGTCTACTAGCAATCTAGTTGAGCAAATTCAGCAAATGCAACTAAGAAGCGACATAGATTCTAATATGGGATAGCCTCTTTGAGATGTCTTGCGATGAAAAAGATATCGACGTTGTCCACGAGTATGACCCAACCCATGCTAACGAGAGACAAGGTCCAAGGGCTAGACCGTTAGAGTCTGTTCCACATAATAACGATAGTGACGATCGTGAAGAAAGAATGATGCCTCCCTTGATGGATACACTAATAGAGGGTACCATCGCAGACTTTGTCTGTGCTTTCAATAACTCTGTCCTAACCATCAATGCCGTCAAACTAGACCAACCTAATGATCCCTTACCTTTGGTACACCCTGAACTCATCGACTGGGACGTAGAAGGCACCACCCCTAAACTCGACACCTTTGAAAATGATGACGCCATCATAGACTACCTTGAGTCTAGAGATCATATACCCGCAGGGGACCACAGAGCTGGCTATGCTATTGAACTCAACGAGAAAGCCTATTTTGGAGAAAGTGCCAAGCCTTTCAATCATAAAAATATCAAACTAAAAGAATGATCTAACGGTGAAAACTGCTCCGCGGCAGTGTTAGATCATCAAAATAGTAAAAATAAAGACGTATCCAATAGTGAAAACCTCTCTGAGGCACCAAAGGATGGAAGGCTTGACCCTCTACCCAATATTACACATCAAGAGAGATCGTCGATCTTGATAGAACCAGCATAACCAATCAATTTCAGCAGGATGAGCCTAGAATGATCCACATGGCAAAAGCTCTAACAGAACACGAAAAACCAGCATTTACTGATTTCTTCAAGAGAAAACAAATCAACTTTGCTTGGACATATGCTGACATGCTTGGGCTAGATCCAAATCTTATCATGCATCATTTATCTTTAGCTCCAGGAGCTAAACCGGTCAAACAAAAACTCAGAAAGATGCATCCACATGTGGCCCTCATGGTAAAGAAAGAGCTAAAGAAGCTGCTAGACGTCAGATTTATCAGACCTATAGACTATCCTGAATGGGTCTTGAACATAGTACCAGTGGCTAAACCAGATGGCAGAGTCTGAATATGCAATGATTTCAGGGACCTGAACAAAGCTTGTCCAAAAGATGATTTCCCCCTACCCAACATAGACATGATTGTAGATCTCACGGCAGGGCATACTATGTTGTCACTCATGGATGGTTTATCGAGATATAACCAGATAAAGATTGCACCAGAAGACCAACACAAGACTGCATTTACATGTCCTTAGGGCACCTACTATTGGTGTGTCATGCCATTTGGTCTGAAAAATGCTGGTGCAACATATCAGAGAGCCATGACAACAATCTTCCACGACATGATGCACACTATAATGGAAGACTATGTCGACAACATTCTAGCGAAATCACTCACAAGAGAAGGCCATCTAGCAGTACTAGACAAGATCTTCAACAAGTTGGAACAGTTTAATGTGCGTCTCAATCCAAAGAAGTGTGTGTTCAGGGTTACATCAAGAAAACTACTGGGATACATCGTGTCTGCAAATGGTATCGAAGTCGACCCAGCTAAGGTAAAGGCCATCATGGAGATGCCACCTCCTAAGAATTTGACTCAACTAAGATCCTTACAGGGAAAATTGCAATCTATCAGAAGGTTCATCTCTCAATTGGCAGACAAGTGCCACCCATTTTCTCACCTTCTACACAAGAATGTCCCTTTCAAATGGAACGAGTCATGTGAACAGGCATTTCAGCAATTAAAGGAATATCTCATGAAACCACCAGTATTGATGCCACCAATTCAGGGCAAGCCTCTAATACTGTATATCTCAGCTACACCCACAGCTCTAGGAGCTCTCCTTGCACAGAAAAACTATGACGGAAAAAAGCAGGCGATCTACTATATCAGTCGAACACTTGTTGGGTATGAATTACAATACACACCTATCGAAAGAGCATGTCTAGCGGTAGTCTTCGCCTAACAAAAATGGAGACATTACATGTTGTCACATCCTATCAAACTGGTGGCGAAGATTGATCCACTCAAATACTTACTCAACAAAGCAGCCCTAATAGGTAGATTGTCTAAATGGGTCATGTTGCTTAGTGAGTTCGACATTGAATATGTAGACAAGAAAGCAATAAAGGGACAAGTACTAGCAGATCAACTGGCAGATGCACCTCTAATGGATGACAACCCTCTGAGCTTTGAGTTTCCAGACGAATCTATCTTCCACAAAAATACAGCAACCTAGAAAATGTACTTCGATGGCTCATACACCCAACATGGATCAGGGGCAGGTATCTTATTGATCACACCTAATGGCGATACAATCCCTAAATCATACAGATTAATGTTTCCCTGTACTAAACATTGCAGAGTATGAAGCCCTAGTCATTGGTATCAAGCTAGCAGTTGAATGGAATATCAAAGAACTTCAAGTGTATGGCGATTCACAACTAGTCATCAATCAAGTGAATGATGACTACCAAACAAAAGATGAGAAATTGATCCCTTACAAAAGAATGGTAGATGACTTCAAAGAATACTTCGTCAAGATCTCTTTTGAACAGATACCAAGGATTGAGAACAAAGCTGCAGATGCTATGGCCACGATCGCCTCTCTCCTCGACATTCCAGAAAATCAATCACGTTATGAGTTCTTGGTAGAGCCAGTGTCCTGTCCTGCATACAACACCCCTGAGTCCCATATCATTTGCCACATTGTTGGAGCCGATTCCCCCCTCTATGGAAAGATATTTGCCTATCTTAAAGAGAATACCCTCCCACTTGATCTCTCCAGTAACCAAAAGAGAACCTTCATCCGTCAGGCATCCCGGTATGCCATTGTCGCCAATACCTTATATCACCGAGGTCTTGATGGTACTCTCCTTAGGTGTCTCGATAGTGAGGAATATCAAACCGCCCTGAGTGAAATACACGATGGTATATGCGAGAGCCACTCTAGTGGCCCTACCCTAGCCAAGAAACTCATACGCATGGGGTACTACTGGCCAACTATGGAACAAGATTCCTATCATTTTGTAAAGAAGTGCAAGAAGTACCAAATCCATGGGAACCTGATACATGCACCAGCATAGGAACTACAGCCATTAATGACTCCTTGGCCTTTCTGTCAGTGGGGACTCAACTTAGTGGGCAAGATTTACCCTCCTTCCTCAAGCGGCCATAAATTCATAATCATTGCCATAGAGTACTTCATGAAGTGGATTGAAGCTGTGCCCTTAGCAAACATCACAGGCAAGCAGATTGCCTCTTTTATCTTGAACTATATCATTTGTCGTTATGGTGTCCCTTCGTCTATTATCACGGATAACGGATGACCCTTCAAAAACCAAGATGTCAAGGAACTATGCGAAAAATTCCATATCCATCACCGTTTTCAACCCCCTACTACCCATAAGGCAACGACCAGGCTGAGGCATCAAATAAAACCATTCTGAAAATCCTAAAGAACACTGTCAATGATGCTGACCATGATTGGCATGTCCAACTGAATCCCGCGCTGTGGGCCTACCGCACAAGTATCCGTACACCCACAGGTGCAACACCATACTCCCTAGTCTATGGATCTGAAGCTATCTTGCCCATTGAAGTTGAGATCCCATCCTTGCAAGTCTCATTAAAAGGCCTCATATCAGATGAAAAATATAGAGTAACTAGACTCCAAGATTTAGAGCTGCTCGAAGAGAGAAGGCAACAAGCCTTTAACCACCTGAAAGTAATGCATGTCCAGAAGCTACAATCATAGAGTAAAGCCCTGAATCTTCCAAGTTGGTGACCTAGTCCTAAGAGAAAATCCCAGAAATCAGCAAGACAGAGAAAAGAAAAGAAAGTTCAAACCTAACTGGCTGGGTCCCTATATTGTCATCACAGCGTATGAATTGGGGGCATATCAATTGGCTACATCTGAAGGTGAACTATTCGACGATCCTATCAACAGCATGCACCTTCGCAAGTTCTATACCTAAAAACCCCAATGTAAGGGAGTCCTGAAAAAATCTAAAAAAAATTGAAAAAGTGATAAAAAATAGAACAAAAAAAATCAAAAAATGAGAAAATCACAAAAAAATTGACCTACAGTGAAAACTTGGCAAACAAGTGCCTAGGATAGGTACCATGATGAAAACCTGGCAAACAGGTGTCATGTGTACTTTTAGTTTCTCGTGCAATTAAAAGCAAGTGGTGAAAACCTGGTAAACAGGCGCTATCTGCGACAAACCACTTCCTCCATCTGTTCTGACTTCATGTCCCTTGTGTCCCTCATACCGTTCATCTTGAATTAGTCCTTTGAACCGTTGTCAAACTACGTCGCCTCTGAGTTATCACGTAGGCAAGGCCATTCTTAATGCACCCCCGAGGCTCCTCTCCACTCCACTGTCCCGTCTATTCCATATCTAGTCCTTCTATCAATTTGAGTCCGTGCTATTTCTACACCACTTTGCCATTGCCTAGGTCTTAGGTTCGCTAGGGTTTACCACGAACTACGTTTCCTCTGTGTCGTCAAGTAGGCAAGGCCATTTAGCAATGAACCCCCGAGGCACTAGGTCAGTCCTTTAGGGTCCGTCTCTCCATGTCTGTCTGTCATCTCGCCCATAAGAAGTTGATCTTTGTCTAAATTGGGGGCAACTCCTCGACCTAGTTGCGGATTTGGATTCTTGAATGCCACTTTTCTAAGAGGGTACCAATAAGGATTGCGATACCTTTTCACTAGACAAGAAAGCACAACAAAAACAAGCTACCCAAACCAAAAGTCTTGATGCAAAACATCAACCTGTCCAAAACATAGCAGAATACCATACCAAAAACACTAAAACTGATTCTATATCAATTATGGCAAAAGACACATCTAATGCAAGAATGTTTTGTCAACAGGTTACTTTACAAGGTCTTGAATTTTTGTCATTATGTCTTCCTATGCTACTCAAGGATGCCAAAAGCTAGAGATGCTATGATGGGGGACATAATCGTTTTCTTTGTCTGCTGCTTGTGGATTAAACTTTAGTAATGTGACAACTTTTGTCTAAAGACATGATCAGCAAAAGATCATCAAGGACTCCGAGGTCTAGAAACATGAAAAGGGGCAATCCTTGTCTGTTGAAATGCAAGAAGTACCCAGGTCATCTAGATTCAAGTTTGACTAGATGCTTGTATCAACTTGCTATATCAAAATCCATGTAAAGAATACTCAGGTCATCTCGGTCTAATAATGCCTAGATGCTTGTATTTCCTTACAACATTTTAAAAAGAGAAAAATACCAAAAAGTGCCCAATGATGAAAGCAAAAACCTTGCAAAAATCTCAAGATGACAATCCACATCCATATCCATCTCATATCCAGCAAAATCCATATCATCCATGCAATAAATAAAATCCTGCAGCATATCAAGTGCAAAATTCTCAATTCTTCATCTCTTTTCTTCTACTTATCTAGATCATCTCTATGTCGATTGAGTACATTTGGACATATCAAAAACATAGCATAGACAGCATATCATATCACAAGAGATAGTCATTTACATGATTAAATCATCTGCATACATAATCAAATGCATCAGATCATTTTCATACATTGCTAAGACATCCACAATACATTTGCATCCATATATCATATCAAAAGAATAAAAAACATAAACAAAAGCATATAGTTTTGCATACTCATATCCATACACATTTGCATTTACATATCAAATCATCCTAACATCCATCTAGTATGCATCACATATACCAAAACATCACAAAATTGATTGCATCCATAGCATATAAACGTAAGAACACATGCATGTAGACCACGAACAACTGCATCATCATATAATCATAAAAAATGTGTCCAAATGTACAAAATATCAGAATCTTTGACCAATCTCTCATAGTCATATCATAAGTGTATACAAAACATAACAAATGGTGATACATGTCTAGGGGCAAAATAAGTACATATATTGGCTATCTCAGCCATCCATAAAAAATGTGTACAAATCTGATAAAAAATGGCACAACTATCCGGGTATGCCTAACCCTGCCGCCGGGGAACACTGCTCCCTGCACTGGCCTCTCCTCTGTCTATCTGCTGCAGACCCCTCACTGAGCCTACAGACCAAGACCCACCTGCCCGCTGGAATGCCTCTGACTGGCTCCTAAAGCTAGGGGCACGCTGATCTGCTGCCACTACCCCATGATATAACCCTCTACAGTACTGAGCCTGTGTCTGGGCTCTAATAAACTCACTCTACACCTGGACCACCTGTGCCTGTGCCTGCTGCACCTATGAAACCAAAGAACTAGATGTCCCATCTGTGCCCATGGCCACCACGACTGCATCTCTCTCTGGCCTCATAGCCCGCATGTTGGCTAAGGCTGCGTCTCTCTCTAGTCAACTCTAATAACCGAGTCGCATCTGACTCTCTCCGTGACTCTGCTGCTCTCAGATGAGCCCTCAGCTGCCTAACCTGGCTCTGTAGTGCAACCATAACTTGCTGCTGTACATCAGGCTGCAGAGCCTACTCTGCCTGTGCCACCTGTTGTGCTGACACCTGTCCCTGCACCGGCTGTGCCACCTGTTGTGGCAGTGGCATCTGTCTCTGTGCTACCACTGGCTAAACTGGCACCTGGACCTGTACCTGTCCTGCAGCCTGTGGCTGTACAACTGCTTGCTGGCCCACAAGTCCCTCTCTAGACCTCTGCCTCTGCCTCGGTCTACCACCTCCTCCTCCTCCATCATCTCCCTAATCTCTCCTCCTCCTCCTCTGTCCTCCCCTCCTCCTACCAGCTGCATCCTCATCGTCTGAATTGTCCTCATCTATACGAGGAGCTAACTCTCCTGGCCCTGAATATCTCAGGAATGGGTGTGCCGCGAACCACTCCTCGTAATCTGGTGTCATGCCAACGTCCACTATGTCCCTCCTCATGGGCCAATCCACTTGAGGAATCTGTCGAAAGTCTATAAAGGCCTCCTCATATGATGCGACAGGACCCCACCTATACCTCTATGCATGAGTCCTGGCAAAACGTGCCTCCCCCTGTGGTCTGCCCTGTACTCGGCCAAATTGTCTCTGCACTCTGCTAACAATCTGCCTCTCTAGAATGTACCTAGTCCTGCCAATGAGCCATTGCGTCTGGAAACAATATGGAAGCTTGTCTGCCTCATCGTCCCACACCTCACAGTCTATGTAAGGGCGCCAGATAACTGCATCCACGCCATCAAAAGCATGTCTCCAATACTCCAATTTTCCCAGCCTGTGCTGGGAAATCACACCTGCATAGCCGTAACTATAAGGCTCACCCCTCTGCCTGTGAAATACGCATATCGGCCGTGTGATAGCAATGTGCTCCCACAACCAAAACTACAAAAGTGACACACCCGCAGACAAACTGGCTCCTCTGTGATAAACCACCTGGTGCATGTCTCTATATAAGTGTGCCAAGCACACACACACCCCACGCATACCAGGTCCCGTCTGTGATCATGCTCTCTAGCACCCTCCCCCAGCTGATCGGGAAGCCGTGAGACCTCCTATCAGGGCATATCACGCCACCGATCAGTCTAGCCACTATGCCCGGGAAGTAGTCATAGCAGTCATACATGTCCTGCCACAAAATCACCTCCTCCACCAACTCTGGGTCATCAAATACGCGTCTGCACTCGTCCAAGACAGCATCCCGCTGTGACTCATACTCAGCCAACTCTGCCTGAATCGGGAGGTGCAGAATCTGGTACACATCCTCAAGAGTAACCACCATCTCCCCCATCGGTAGATGGAATGTACCATCCTCGCTGTGGAATCGCTCCACCGTTGCCATCAACATAGCCCGGTTCGCGCAAACCTTGGGCATAAAACAAACATAGTGTAGACCCATAGCGCCTAGAGCTTCATGATCTATCTTGGTCAACATATACCGCTGCAACAACGGCAACGGGAACCGCTCTCATGACGTAAGGACATTCCGGATATCCTCCTGCAAACCAAGCAAAGTATACCGTCAACAAAATCCATATCCAAGCAAGCCTACTCATAACAATCAAACTATCCTATCAATGACTTGACATATCAAATTAATCAAAACAACATATCATCTCTCGACTAGATTCCCGACAATCTCAGAGATTGCTTATCAATTGATGCATCGATCAAGGTGCCAATTGCGTTAATTTCGTTAAGTCATTTGATTTTTTTAGTACAAATGCACCAATCTAGGTAGTAGATGCGCTGATCCATATCACATGCGCCACTTCCCTGTGAATGTGCCAATCTAGAGCTTGTATGCGTCGTTCTGGCACATGCGCCAATCCTTATGTCACATGCACCATTTCCCGACAAATGTGCCAATCCAGAGCTTAGATGCCCCAAACTAACAGATGCATCGAAGTATACCTCAAATGCACCACTTCACGACATATGCGCCACTTCAGAGTGCATATGTGCTAAACTACGGTTTGGTGCATTTGTCTAAGTATTTTTTTCCTAGCCATTAATGAGCCTAAAAAATTGACTTTTAGCGAGTTTTGAAGAAATACATACCAGGGGTCCTGACTCCACTGGCTGATCGAACCGTCGGATCCGCTCAAACTGGTGCTCCTCGCTCGGAATATCCATCTGTCTGGCTGCCATGCTCTCCTAAACTCTCAAGAGGACTAATCAACTATGGACAAGTGTACAAATGAATGACAACTGTGGCTACTTCCCATGTCTGTTCTTCCGAACCATATCCCGTTTTTCTCCATCCTAACCCATTTTTCACCTTCTTCTTCTTCGTGAGATTGTCCGTCTCACGCCTTCTGTCATCTTCTCGTCCAATCTCCTGAGGGGGCATCCTATCATTAAACTTGTACCAGGGGCAAACTGGGGCATGTATCACTATCGAAAATTCTTTTTCTTTGAAACAACGTGATAAAACACATTGCATCAAAGAGGGGCAAAATGTATACACCTAAAATTGGCATGACTCTACTTAAATAAATATTTTAAATATTTATTTCATCATTCACATTCTTCTATCAATAAATAAATAAATTTATTTATTTATCTGATTCATCTCCTCTCATTTAATTAAATAAATTACATTTTATTTAATTAATTAAATTCATTTTCATCAACTTCATTCTTCTAAATAATTAAATAATTGTAATTATTTAATTAAAATCTTTTATTCTTCCAAATTTAAATAAAATGCAAATTTTATTTAAATAAAATCTTAAATATCCACTAAATAAAATATACTTTTATATTTTATTTTATTCTTCAAAAATATCCACAAAATAAAATATATTTCTATATTTTATTTATTCCTCTCAATTATCTACAAAATAATTAAATAAATCTATTTATTTAATTATGCTTTCTTATCTTCAAAAATCATTCTTATCTTCTAAAAATACTTTCCTCTTGTCATACAAAAGCAAAAGCAGTTTTAAAGCATCGTTAAAGCAAACTTTCTCTTAAATTAGAAAAATAAATTCTAATTTAAGAAAATCAAAACTCGTCCTCATCAACAGAGTAGTTAACTCAACAAAGCTGCTTTTCGAATGACACATGTCTTTCTTCCATTTGTTGCACGTTCCTCAACAATCCTCCTTTGTTGATCTTCCTTTTTCTTCTCAACCATTGATCTTCTTCTATACATCTCTATAAATACAACCTTCTCCTTCTTCATTCATATCCATAGCTTGAGCGAACTTATGCTACAGAAATACAAGCGTGCCTTTGGCACTTCATAGCACTTCATATTCATCCTCTCACATTTGTGTTTGAAACTCATCTTCAAATACAAACAAGTATCCTAGCCATTCTACTCTTGTCATCTTCAACAAGCAAGGGAGCACACGCTTCTAAGGGCTTAACTTTTATCAAGATCAAGAGCTGATAGGCGAATAATGGAAGATGCAAGGTAAAGGTGTGAGTATCATTTATTTGTTGTTTAAATCTCCTTTTTCCTTCATATTTCATTAGTGTATTGGGTTTATTATTCTTAATTGATTAATCATTTTTTCCCCTTCACAGATAACAATACTAAAGGACAATTTGAGCAAGCTCGGGAGGCTATTATTGAGCATGTTGAAGGAAAAGAAGATCTACCATTGGAAGAGTTAATCATAAATGAGCATGCTAGAGGGGCTACTGTTGAACATTATAATTCAATTGAGATTAATGTAACTCTATAATCAAAGGAATGAGGGTTAATTTCATTGCTCTATAACAAGATACATCTGAGCAACTCAATACCCATCTAGATGAAACAACTAAAATTCTACAAGGGTTAGTAAGGTAGATTGAATAATGTGTGGCATCTAATAAGTCATTAGCATAAGGATGTAGAAGTAGGGGTGCTCCACCATTCAAAATTTTTACTTGAAACCCTCATTTGGAACCTAATCTATCTAACCTAAAAGTTTCAATTAATGAAGGATTTGAGGAATTATTAAATACTTTTATAAGACTAAAACCTTTGGACTTAAACTTGTGGATTACTTGGACAAGGTGGTAAGGAAAAGTGTAGATTTATAAAAAGAGAAAATGGTGAGAGACTAGAAAAATTTAAAAGAGAATAAAGAAAATGTGGTAGAAAGAGAAATTGAGAGATTGTTCAAAAACTTGGCCATGGACACAATTGATATGATTAATGAAAATTGTGAAGAACCTATATTAACAAAAGACATCATTAACTAACAAAAAGGTATCTCCCAAATTGAAATGGTCACATGAAGAGGTGAAACCCCCAAACCAAGAGTCATCCCCCATGCCAAATAAGACAAGAAGAGTACTTACAAAAGGAATATATAGTGATTCAACTCAAACCAGGAAGAACCAATAGGAAGATTTTGTGAGAGATTGTGCATAAATATTGGGAACAAGCTTCTTTAATATTGAATTAGAAAGAGATAAAGGGAGAAATAGTAAATTGTTGAAACAAGGAAATTGCACCTTAAATAATGAAAGGAAGACCATACAAAGAACCAAGTTAGGGAGTGAGCAAACCACCACAAAATGAAAAAGAAACCTAATAGATCTATAAAGAAAACTCTAAATATGGAACCAAACACAAAATTACAAATCTTTAGAAAAGATACTATCAAGGACTTTGCATACATCTTTGTGTTGGAATCCACTTGGAGAAGAAATGGAACTTGAAGTAATTAAACCAAAATTTATGGCTTTGTGGGGACTCTAAGAAATGAATCCCTAAAATGGTATGTTGGGACCCAAAATAGTAGAAACCTAAAACTCTAAAACTTTTCACTATCACCAAGGCTAGGAGTGTCATCAAGGTGATTGAAAAAAGGTTTATCAATAGGTCAAGGGTGATTTTGGCCAAATAACAAGAGTGGGTATACTCCTCTGCACTTCAGGCTCAGCTAGACGTACGAGAAATATTCCTAGAGGCATGAAATAAAACACAAACAAACATACACAACCATAACCAATGTACACTTGACCCCCAAAGTTGTCACTAGGTCAAGACAAACTAGCTGCATAGGCCTCTGTATTAAGCTGATTACTGCACTATGCATTTGCACCCAAACATGGCAATACTATACTCCTTGAAATGAATCCACTTAACTTTTCATACACAGGATACATAGTGCAGGCATACATGCTCATGATTCACAAATGATTTAGTTTGTTTTGCATTACTTTAGATTTATCCCTAGTTATAAAACAAAACCATGAACAACATGTAGAACCCTAAACTAAACCTACTCCTATAGCTAACAGGATGAAATTTTGATTAAAATAATGATTGATCCATCCCTAATATGGACCAGTGCCTACTCCATTGGGCAACTAAGTCATAGAATGCAAGGAGGAACGGAAATATGCAACAGAGGATCAATAGAACCAAACATGTATTCACATACATAACATAAATAGAGTCTTCATGCAATGGACATACTTAATAATCCAAGAAAGAACTACAATGATTCATATGCAACAAAGAAATGGCAAATACAGAGTCTTCTATTAACTTGGGTGCTATCACACACCTCCAAATCCTAGTTACAATCGTGCCATCAAATGTGGTAAGGGAAAACATACAACTGTGATTATACATTCATCAAAATCATTACAAACTCCCATGGAGACATACTAATGCATATAGATCTGCTTTACACATCCTTCCTACACTCTGCTGGATACATCCCTTCACTTGCAAACCAGACTGGCATGATTTGATGCCCTAAAATCTTTCTTAGGCAATTCCAAACTAGACAATTGGTTCAGCAGCCAACCCGTAAAACATCTCTGAATCATGTATATATAGCAATATTTTATCTTCTACATTTTGGGAGGGAACCAACTACCCCACCAACTACATTCATGACATTAATTTTGGCCATCCACTTCGCAATTATTGCATTATGGAATGTTATCGGCGTGCTTGAAAGAGCGTGGAAGGTTAGGAAGTCAGGCTCTGACAAATCAGACTTTGGAGCCTGGGCCTTTCGCCTTTACATGCATCAAAAGAGAAAGAGAAGAGCACCTAACCCCAATTACATAGAACCTTGGAGAGCGCTAGGGGTTAGGGCCTCGGGCATTGTACCTTCTACCTTCCAAAAGGAAGAAGGAAGAAAAGGAAGCCGGTCTCTAAGAAACACATAGAGGCCTTTGAAAATCATTGGGGGTCGGTCGTCGGTCCTTCCACCTTCTATCTTCTATGAAGCAGAAGGAAGGTAGGAAGCCCAAACTTTGACCTCTAACAAACTTAGAGAAAACTTGGCCCCATTGGACTTCGGTCTTTGGGCCTTTTGCCTTTTGCCTTCCAAAAGGAAGAAGGAAGGAAAGAGAAATGCCTGCAACACTTAGCAAAATTTTGAAACCATCGGGGATTGGCTGCCATATCTTTTCCTTTCTGCCTTCCAAAAGAAATAAGAGAAAAGAGTCAACTTCTACCCGTCGAACTTGCCATGTGTCCTCTTTCTACGGTTCTATGAGCTACCATGGGTCCCCCCAAAAGGCTCAACAGAATGGTAGAATGCCTTAGGATATTTGTTGGGGGTCAGCCGTCAGGCCTTCCCCATTTTGCCTTCCAAAAAGGGAGGAAGAGGAGCCAACCTCCGATCTCCACCACACACTGCATACTTAGAAGAAATTGAATTGTTGGACTTCGGACCTCGGGGCTTCTCCTTGACACCTACCCTAAAGAAGACCAAAGACCAGAAGCCTAAAAATCTAAAGTCTGCCACACTTAGACATTTTTGGAGCTTGATTTTGGACCTGAAAAATAATGCATGACAGAAGGCAAGAAGTTGAAACTCTGACAAGATGAAAAATACAAGGGAACACTTAGGAAGATTTAGACTTAGTCATTTTTTGGGATTTTCCCTTGCATTTCAAAAGGAACAAACAAATGGAAACCCATGGAAGATGTCTCTGATCAGATATAACTGATGGGTTCAACAAAGAGGGCACAAAGTGGGATTTAGATGGTTTTTGGGGCAAAACAAGGCAATTTGGGACTAGATTTTTTAAGTCCCAACAGTGGCTCTGGTTGGGGACGTGTGCTAAGCAGTGGCACAGTGAGAACCGACTATCTTTGGGCAGACCAAAAGACAAAAAAAGAATGAGGGTAAATAATAAAAACACATTTACAAGGCATACAGTCATAGGTATGGGGATACAAAGGGAAAGTTGACTGTATTCAAAATTTAAAAATGTTGCAGGTCAAACTTGCACCAAGATGACCAAAACTACTTGCCTCTGTCAAAGACAAGCTGAATGAAAGAGCTGACCCCCCTCAAACCAAATTTGCACTTCTCACCTAGTTGCAACAACTGAAAATGACCCTCAACATGCACCAATCTGTAACAAATGCTCATGGAGCCAAGGATAGCTTCACCAATGAAATCACTGTTACATGGCCACCATAAGAAATAGGTGCTTGACCTACTCCATACTGCATTATGTTTGTTCTTAACAATAAGGGGCGAGAAATCAGAATTCAGGTCAACAATAAAAGACATGGATGGAAGTGAATCTCCATCACCAATTGCAACCTTATTACACTTATTGACCTCTTCATGCAAACTGAGGGAAAACAAGAACACCTCCAATTCACATGGCAAAGAAAATTGTGCCTGAATGCACTATTGATCCACAAGAGAAAACACTTCATCTTAGAGAACAAACTGGAAAGACTCCAACTCAGGTATATCTTTGAGTTGGGCTACCGTTTGTCAAAATTTAGGCATGAACATGCCTTGCTGCGCATTCACATCAATGTCCCATACAAAGGACTCAACCTCTACTATAGCACCAACACATTCAAGAGCTTGAAAACATCTCACATCAAAGTGGAAACATTCATATTCATTCGCAATTCCACCCAGGTCTTGAACAAAATTTTCATATGTGTTGCTACAACCTTCGACTTATGAATCATAAGCATAACTCAGGCCACAATTCAAAACATCAACACATAAATCAAGATCATGAGACACTTCAAATGAAGAACCATGTTCTTACAATTGTCTCTTTGTTTCATGTCCATTCTAACAACTTGCTGTGTCATATTCACTACTACAAATAGACTGTTGACACATACCTTCTTCTGTCATTTCTCTATCATTTCTTAGTGGCTCAGATGAAGCACATTCTGCATGAGGAAGAGAAAATATCTTGCACCACACAAATAGGTTCTCATATGCATCCACATGATCACCATCCTCAAAATCCAGGCAAACTTTTCACACTGGAACTCCATGACTACAACAATAACTGTCTCTAATCGATTATCCTCATGTGCAACCACCTCTACATCTACCTCATGCAAACAAGCACCAACTACCTCATCACAAACAAGAACAAAGGAGGGCATCAAATCAAACAAGAAGCAAGTTTCTTGTTCATCCCATGTTTCATTTACCTGTGCACAAATTTCATACTTATCCACAAAATCTAATCCATCTAATTTTTCATCATTGTACACAACATCCTCATTATTCGCTAAACCACATACCTCAGCAGTAGGCTGGAAATCACCATTGGTTTCATCATTCTCACCTTCACTTGATGAGCTATCTAGCTGAAGGTAGGTGCATACATTGCTTTCATCATCCGCATCATTGCCATATGATGCACCACCTTCCACTTCTACCCTTCTGACTACACAATTATCATCTTTTGTTGCATTCATCTGATTGCTTGTATCCACATTGCTGCTATTTAGATCAAAATATTTATTACCAGCAACACATGCACTCGTGGATAACAAACCTTTCATGTAGTCATCTCTTATCTTCTCCAAGGATTCTAGGGACAAATATGCCTATTGCATACTCGTTATTTTGAAATCTTCCTGCACATAACTCAATCCAGTTTCATATGCTTCAAAAAACATATCAATGCAAGAAGGAATATTAGGTCTGAAATCATCAAGAATATGGGAAAGAGCAACAACAAACCTGTGACCAAAATCCTTGCTTGACTCTCCCTCTTGTCTTTTGATTTTTTCCAATTCTATGACAAGATTAGCAGGGTCAAGACCTTTGGCAAATTCATTTTCAAATGCCACAAGTCCATTCCATGAGGCAAAGGACTGCCTTGTACAATTTTGGAACCATTCTTTTGCCTTTCCATGTAATGACCTAATAAAAAATCTCATGTACATATCCTGATCCTCAAACTGATGTTCTTCCATGCATTCTAAGAATACAGCAACATGTGTGTCCCATTCCCAAATATCATACCCATAAAACTTGGGCAACTGTTTGTAGACCTTGGTTGGCATACTCATTATTTTGTAATCAACCCATGAGAGGTCTAGCTGATCATACACAAGATCTAAAGGAAGAGCATGGGACTAATCAAACTAATTTTTAGGATCAGCAAGGAATGCATTGGACTACATCCTAGACTCTAGCAACCTAATCTAATTTTCTATTTCTACTTCTTGTTGCAACAATGACTCCAATAGTTGTTTGGTTTTATCAATTTCATATTGCTGCATTGCTAAGTCATTTTGATTTTGCATGGGTGCATATAGGTTTGGGTTTGTATAACATGCAGAGCCATGACTGAAATATGCATTGCTAGAATGGTCATGGGAATCCACACCAATGTAGTTTCTAGGGTCTGATATATATAAAGATGTTTGTGAAAGAATATCCCTAGGGTATCCATGTTCGTACCAGTTGGCCATGACTAAAACATCCTATAATGCTAGGCAAAAAACTGATGCATATAAATTTTGTTCCTTCAACATGATAGGAATAACAAACTCCAAAAGTGGGAAAAAAGAAACTATGTACCTTTCTTTCACTAGCTTCTGCACACTGAGATGGAGCATTCAAATCATCGACAACAACCAAGGGACATTAGAAATAAACTTCTATTCTAACAACAAAGTCACCACCTCTTCCAAAGAGGAATTCCTTGAAGTGTGAGTGATCTTCAAGGCTATGAATTGATTTTGGGTTCAGCTCACCAACAGAGTCTTCAAATCTTTATAACCTGCTTTACTCTTCCTTGACAACGATGCCAAAAATGTTGGTGTAAGTTGACGGGATGCCAACTTACACACACAACAAAATGCACTCAGCAACAGCTACAAGCTGCTTCAATGATTGTGTTACTGGGGTCCTCAAATCTGAACCAAAGTATTATGTGTCTGGCAACGACGCTAATCTATTGGGACCCAAAATAATAGAAACCCAAAACCCTAAAACATTTCACTATCACCAAGGCAAGGGGTGTCATCAAGGTGATTGAAAAAGGTTTATCAACAGGTCAAGGGTGATTTTGGCCAAATAACAAGAGTGGGTATACTCCTCTGTACTTCAAGTTCATCTAGACCTTGGAGGGATATTCGTAGAGGCATGAAATAAAACACAAACATACGCAGCCATACCAATGTAGACTTGACCCCCAAATTTGTCACAAGGTCAAGACAAACTGGTTGCATGGGCCTTTATATTAAGTTAATTACTGCACTATGCATTTGCACCCAAACATGGAAATACTATACTCCTTGAAATGAATCCACTTAACTTCTCATACACAAGATACATAGTGTAGTTATACATGCTCATGATTCACAAATGATTCAGTTTGATTTGCATTACTTTAGATTTATCCTTGGTTATAAAACAAAACCATGAACAACATGTAGAACCCTAAACTAAACCTACTCCTACTCCTATGGCTAATAGGATGAAAGTTTCATTAAAATGATGATTGATCCATCCCCAATATGGACCGGTGCCTACTCCATTAGACAACTGAGTCATAGAATGCAAGGAGGAAAGAAAATATGCAACAAAAGATCATTAGAACCAAACATGTATTCACATACATGTCATAAATAGAGCCTTCATGCAATGGACATACTTAATAATCCAAGAAAGAACTGAAATGATTCATGTGCAACAAAGAAATGGCAAATACAAAGCCTTGTATTAACTTGGGTGCTTTCACACACCTCCAAATCCCAATTACAATCATGCCAACAAATGTGGCAAGGGAAAATATACAACTGCGATTATACATTCACCAAAATCATTACAAACTCCCATGGAGACATATCAATGCATACAAATCTGCTTTACACATCCTTCCTACACTCTGTTGGATACATCCCTTCACTTGCAGACCAGAATGGCATGATTTGATGCCCTAAAATCTTCCTTAGGTGATTCCAAACTAGACAATTAGTTCAACGACCAACCCGTAAAACATCTCTGAATCATGTATATATAGCAATATTTTCTCTTCTACATTCTGGACGGGAACCAACTACCCTACCAACTACATTCATGACATTAATTTTGGCCCTCCACTTCACAATTATGGAATTGTGGAATGTTATTGGTGCACTTGAAAGAGAGTGGAAGGCTAGGAAGTCAGGCTCCAACAAATTAGACTTTGGAGCCTGGGACTTCTGCCTTCACATGCATCAAAAGAGAAAGAGAAGAGCACATGACCCCGATTACATAGAACCTTGGAGAGCATCGGGGGTCGGGCCCTCGGGCCTTCTACCTTCTACTTTCCAAAAGGAAGAAGGAAGAAAAGGAAGCCAGTCTCTGAGAAACACATAGAGGCCTTTAAAAATCATCGAGGTCAGTCGTCAGGCCTTCCACCTTCTATCTTTTATGAAGAAGGAATGTAGGAAGTGCAAACTTTGACCTCTGACAAACTTAGAGAAAACTCGGCCCCATCAAACTTTGGCCTTCAAGCCTTCTGCCTTCTACCTTCAAAAAGGAAGAAGAAAGGACAGAGAAATGCCTATCGGCCGATGGCTGCAACACTTAGCGCAATTTTGAAACCATCGGGGATTGGCCGTTGGACCTTTTCCTTTCTACCTTCCAAAAGAAAGAAGAGAAAAGAGGCAACTTTCGTCCACTGAACTTGGCACGTGTCCTCTTTCCGCGGTTCCGTGAGCTTGTTGTGGGTCCCCCAAAAGGCTCAATAGAGTGGTGGAATGCCTTAGAATATTTGTTGGGGGTCAACCGTTGAGCCTTCCTCATTTTGCCTTCCAGAAAGGGAGGAAAAAGAGCAAACCTCTGAGCTCTGCCACACACTACATACTAAGAATAAATTGAATCATTGGACTTTGGCCCTCAGGGCTTCTCCCTAACACCTGCCCTAAAGAAGACTGAAGACCAAAAGCCTGAAACTTTGAAGTCCGCCACACTTGGACATTTTTGGAGCTTGATTTCGGAGCCAATAAATAAAGCATGACAGAAGGCAGGAAGTTGAAACTCCAACAAGATGAAAAATACAAGGGAACACTTAAGAAGATTTGGACTTAGTCATTTTTTGGGCTTTTCCCTTGCATTTCAAAAGGTACAAACAAATGAAAACCCATGGAAGATATCTTTGATCTAATATAATTGATGGGTTCAACAAATAGGGCACAAAGTGGGATTTAGATGGATTTTGGGGCAAAACAAGGCAATTTGGGACTGTATTTTTTAAGTCCCAACATGGTATATGAAGAAATACCCTGAACATGATAAGGAATGACAAGAGATAAGGGATGGTGTTCCTAACCAACTTTGGATCTCCTAATGTTCCATTAGAGGGCATCAACAATATGAGGAAAATGGTACAAGAAGAAGGGGAAATTGTCAAGGAATTTGACCATAGATTCAAAGAAGTGGTAAGAAAAATGGAGGAGCCACTAATGGATAAACACAGGGTTGAATGGTTTGTATCAGGACTATTTCCAAAAGTTAGGATTACATTAGATGGAAGAACTTTTGAGACTTCTTCAAGTGTGGTAGAGCTAGCATATGGATTAGAGGCACAACGTTGTAGAAGAAAGAATAAGGAAACATAGAGTAAGGAATTAGAGGAGATGAGATTGGAATTGGAAAAGTTGAATATTAAGCAGGATATATTGGCTAAAGGGGGAAATAGCGTAATAACACCACCATCCTAGAGAAAGAAGATATGGTGTACCTACTATGTGGAATATGGCCATCTACAAAATAAATGCCTAATGATGAAAGGAAAAAAAAGATCTATTAAACTCAAAGTTGAACTATATTTAGCTCCTAGGAAGATAAAAATCATTTATTGTGGAATTTATGGTGAATTGGATGACCATGAGATAGATGATTATCCATCTCTATTGTTTAGACTAAGGGAGATGAAACTCGGTATAACCACTATTGTGAAGATAATGACCCTATCCATAAAGGAATGGCCAGAGCTAAAGGGTTGATAGAAAGAGCCTTCTATAACCATGGCTATAAGAATATGGTATGGAAGAACCAATGCAACATTCATGCAACATAATATGGTCCACCACAAATTACAAATGAGAAACCTCAAGTCAACTACCCTCCAAATGATACTAAAGAATATTATAATAAGTACAGGGAAGGATGCGATAAAGGAAGAGATTGTGGACAAAGGAGAAGAGAGGACACCACATATTTTAGGTGTGGCTAGATGGGACATTATGCTAACAAATACCAAGAGGAAAAGGAGATTTGTAGATCCTACAATGACTCTAGTCATGATTTGTTCAACTATGCCAAAGCACAACAATATTTTAGGAATGCTCCTGTAGACACCTAAAAATGACCTTCACATTACATTGCTTGCATACATCAAATTCCTCCTAAATCACTTGCATTTAACGTTAATTAAATAATCCAATTATTTAATTAATTTCATCAAATTCATCTATTTCCTCTATTTTCCATAATTCCAATATTAATTGAATAAATTCCTGTTTATTTATTTAATTTCATCAAATTCCTCTATTTCCTCTATTTTCCCTAATTTCAACATTAATTGAATAAATTCTTATTTATTTAATTAATTTCATTAAATTATCCCTTTCAATCTTCAAATCCACATTAATTAAATAAATCAATTATTTAATTAATTCATCATCCTCATTCCTCTTATCCACAATTAAATAATTTTTAATTTTTTAATTAGCTAAATATTCTTCTAAATTTAAATAAATTATTCAAATTTATTTAAGTTGACTTTATCTTCTAAAAATAAATAAAACTAATATTTTATTTATATTCCTCTATCATGCAAAATAAATTAAATCAATTTATTTGTTTAATTTATTTAAAGCCTCATATCTTATCCTTTCTTCTTTCATGCACAATTAATTAAATAAATTTATTTATTTAATTTTTAATTATCTTCCAATTCTTCTAAAAATATTATTTTCTTCTATGTGCACAATCAGTCTTATTTTTAGAACTTCAAAAAGCAAATCTAAAGTTGAGTTAATTGGCTTTTATTCATATTGTTTTTATCATCAACTCATAAATTAGAAAAAAACATTCTAAATTTAAGAAATCAAATCCTATCTTTATCCTAGCAAGTAGTTAAATCAATAAATCTCCTTTTTGCATGGACACATGTCATGTGCATGTTCATCATGTCCTCTCAACTCATCTTGATCATTGATTTCATTGATTTATCTCCACCGTTGATTGATCTTCCCCTGAAACCTATATATACCCCCTTCACTTCATCAAAAATCCTCTTCGATCATTTATGCTTTTGATCTCTTCAATCATTTAAGCTTTGGGCATTCATATGGTGCTTTGAGCATTATATCATATCATTGAGCACATTGAATCTTTGAGCATATTATCATCATCATGTCTGCTTGTTGCAACCATGGGTACATAATGCATTTGATAAATCCACAAAGACCAAGGAAACTATACAATCTAGATGAAAGTTTTCATTATTTTTGCGTTATTCATTGATTTTGGTTATTATCTAGATCATTTTCTTGAAGGTTATAGGTTTAGTTTCTTATTCATTGCTTGATCATTAATCACTCGATTTTTACCTATACACATTCTGGCATGTCTGGTGGGACCCACTAACTTGATCTAACCTTGCTTTTTTGAAGCATAGGTATGGAAAAGTGCAATCATCACGCAGACATGTGCATTTGCACCACAGTAATATGCATTTGGTCTGTAGAAACATGCATTTGCAGCACAGTAACGCACATTTGGTGTACATAAACATGCATTTGTACCATAGTAACGCGCATTTGGTTTGTAGAAATGCGCATTTGCACCACAGTTCCACACCTTTGGTTTAGTCAATTGTTTTCACTAACTGCTTGATTTCTTTGGAACTAACATCACTTGTTGCAACATCTTATCATCAATCAAATATCAAAAGGGTTTCTAACATATTTTTGCAGGATGTTTGTCGAAGATATCAATATTTTTTATACTAAGTCTTAGAAACACCTCAATTTTATAAAGGAATTTATGACTGTATATTATGTTTGGGATTTCTTAAGTACGTATGCTCTTTCCTCGCACTACAAAGTGATCTTGGAAATCAAAAGTACTTAGGTCATTCATTTACTTCTTTCTGTGCTTAAAATCTCAGGGACTGAAGATCACACGTATGTTGTTTTCTCGCGTTGCAAGATGATCTTGAAAATCAAAACTGCTTGATATCCTCTCTAGGTGGCCTACTTGGGGATTTCATCACCTCAAGGGATGACCCCAAATGAGTGTTTTGGCATGGTCTATAAATGTTAGGAGTAGTGAAAGCCTCAACTTCAAAGGAAGGACCCTTTTAACTCCAAGCAATACACTCTCGAGATACTTATATGTGCTTCCTGTACCTTCGCATTTATTGAGGACTCCCTAGACACTTTGTAAACCTATATAAGACCATCGATCGTTTCATATTGTGATGCAATGGATGCGAATAGTACGTTGAAGTTACTCACCATTCGTACTACCTTAAGGACTATATATAAAATCTTTGGACAAGGTGTCAAGACCTCCAAGGAGAGAGATACTGGGTGTACGCTCTTTATCTCTAACCATATACTTAGGGGGAAGTGTGTTTAGTTAGGTAAGCACATGGACAAGTATTCAATCATGTGGGATTAGAATATGGATCATTCCTACTTGAATAATTATAGGTTGTTGCATTAAAAGATTGTTTGGGGTGTCTTCTATTTGTTCTTGTTATCTACCTGTAATACTATTTGTTATTCGTGAAGCTTAATAGCCTCATGCAACCAACACCATTGAGTCAGTCCTCAGCCACTTTACTACTTTGTTTTTCTCTTACCAAAGAAATCAAACCAAATCTTATCAAAAATCTGGCCTTGAAAACATATTGTTATGAAAATTTGCCTTTGCACAGAGAAAACTCGCCTTTGCACTATAGATCTATGCCTTTGAATAGTTTTGACACACCTTTGAACCATAATTTTACGCCTTTGGTCCTGTTGACATCTTTATCCATTTTTGCAAAAAATTACCTTTGGGCTATTCTGATGCGCCTTTGCACCATCCTAGCATGCCTTTGGACTTGTTGACATTTTATCTAGTTTTATACAAAAACTCACCTTTGGGCTATCCTGACGTGCCTTTGGGCTATCCTGACGTGCCTTTGGGCTATCGTGATACCCCTTTGGTCAATATAAATTCACCTTTGGTCCATATCTTTGCGCTTTTGGATAGAACTATTACGCTTTTGGTTAGGTCCTGAGTTTTTGACTTTCCTATTGTCATCGTCATCACAATTCATCCAATTTGATCTCCCCATCCTATTTCTGTCCATATCATATCCATTTCATCCTAATTTTGTCAAAAGCAAACTCACACCACATCCATCAAACCTCATCCCTAATCATCCCCAAACCATTTGACATCAAACCCTAACCACATCCAATCATCCTCTAATCACTTGACATCATCCCTAAATCATTCCAAATCATCTTTAACCTATTCTAAAACCATATCTAAACCATTCTAAGTCATCTCTAAACCATCCCTAAACTATCTCAAATATATTCCTCAAACATTTCACATCATTCCTAAACCATTTGCCACCATCCCTCAACTATCCTAAACTACCCTAAACCATTCCAAGCCAGCCCTAAACTATCCTAAACTATCCCTAAACTATCCCTAAACCATTCCAAGCCATCCCTAAACTATCCCTAAACTAACCCAACTATCCTAAGTCACCCCTAAACTATCCTAAAACATTCCAATCCATTCCTAAAAACCACTTCATTCCATTCCAAATCCAATCCACTTTAACTTTCTCTCTCATCATCCAAAGCAATCTATCAAAATCCAAGAGTGAAAATTTTCCTTCAAACTATCCAGAAACCTTGAAAACACCAAAGTCAAGTTGTTATTGCCCAAAAGCACCTATTTACACCAGAAGTGCATTTCTATGCTTCAAAAGCGCCTATTTACACCAGAAGTACATTTCTATACTCTAGAAGCACCTATTTACACCATAAGCACATTTTTGTACTCCAAAAGTGTCTATTTACACCAGAAGCACCATTCTATGCTCCAAAAGCACCTATTTACTGCAGAAGCACCCAAACACTACTAGAAGTGACATTCTGTGTTCCATAAGCACCTTTCTGTACAGTTTGCCATCACTAGCTCTCTAATTAGTCACAACTATCTTTGACCATCAGAAGAATCAAACTTTAGTCACATCATCACAAATCCTCATCAAAATAGTTCTGATAATCAATAAGCCTAGGTTAAACCACCCTCCATCTCCAATTCAACCAATATCCCATTATACTTAGATGATGCAGACATAGAGGAACTTAAACGCCTATATGGATCTCATCCCCAAGCTATATCTTCAAACCAACACACATCACTATCATACCAACCTCCATCATACATATCTCCTGGTACTCCTGAGGCATGAATACAAAAACTTAAACATGACTATGAGAAATTAGATCCTATTAACAAGAAAAAATTCAAAGAGCTTCAAATTCCCTTAGCACATCTCATCACTGAAGATCCTCCTAATGCTATTGCATCAAAAACATCTTACATGTCCATCCCAACTCCAAATCATCAAATCATGAATCCATACTTGGACACACAAACTTCTTATGATCAAACATTGGCTAGCACAAGTCACAATTCTATACCTCAGTGAATATCCAATGACAAGGGACATCAAGGTCATCCATACCATCATTTATCTATATATTCACCTCTAGCCATTTCCCAAGAACCACTTTCCTTATATGCAATCCCTCCACAACCATAACATCAACACATTCAACAACAACAATTCCAACCGCAACAACAACAATTCCACATTCAACAACAACAATTCCAAACACAACCACAACCTCAACAAATTACACCTCAATACCATGTGTCACCTCCATCACCATACCAATCTAGCCTACCCACAAATCATGTCAATTCCACATCAACCTATCCTATTGATACCCAACAACATCCACCCCATCATCTAATTCCTTATTCCAAATCATCTAATTCCTTATTCCAACATTTCAACTCATTATCAAACCCATTTACAACACTATCAAGTTTCATTACAACAAGAACATGCAAGTCTTCCTTTGCACCAAAATCAAGTGTCCTTAAGTCCTTATAGTACCTTTGACAAGGGGAACACTACTCTATCTTATGCATCCTATGGGTATCCTACATTGTCATCCACTCGTATGCCAATACAAGAGCCTACTAGTCCTATCCCCACACCACCATGTAGTCCCTATCATAGTCCATTGGTCCCGTAACCTTCTAATCCATCAAGCCCTTCATTACCTTCATCCCCATGTTTGTCCAATCTTCCACAAAAAGATCCTTGGGAGGTAACCCTACAACAATTGGTCTAAGCACAATTATGTGAGCCACCCTTGATAAAACCATATAATCCTAATCCATCCAATCACATTATCCATCCATCTAGTTCAAATCCTAATATGTCCAATACCATTATCCCTCCATCCAATCCTAATACTAATCCTAAGCCTACAACACCTTCCACCCCTATTATCCCTCCGTCCAATCCTAATCATCATCCTAAGCCTACAACACCTTCCACCATTATTATTCATCCATTATATTTTCCATCCACCCATACACTTATGAAGGATGTGATTCAATGGCTATTAGCAAGGAATCAACTATCTCTGTGTCATCAAACACCTATCCAAGAGCCTATCAAAGAACCTTCAAGCAACATGTCTAGTCCTCCAAATACATCATAAAGTCTACAACTTGTCAATCCTACTGAAGAGTTTTCCACCACGAGTCCAAGTCTAGATCCATTTTACCTTCATGTTGTTGACCATCAAGATCCTATCAAGCCTATCCAAGAGTCTCCCACTTCTACTTCCATTCAACAAAATCAAGAGCTATGCCAAGAATATAATTTAAAGCATGTGGAAACATCAACCCTCTATCTAAATCAATATCAAAACACCTCCATCTGACCCATCCATAACCTGTATATTTTCTATGATCAAGATATTATCTATGATGAAGAACCTATACACGAGCACATTGATCCTATCCAAACTCACTATCATATTATCCATGTTAATCCTCTCTATGATCAAGATATTATCCATGATCATGGGCCTATCCATGAGCAACTTGATCTGATCCATAATTCCACAACTACCCATGAACAAGCTATCCACACTACTCCTATACATTCTCCACCTAGTCCTATCCATGATCTAAAAAAATTCACTTCTCTTGATGAGACACTTGGCTCCCAAGAATACATAGATGATCAAACCAATAGCTTGGATCTTAGTGAGCATAATGATAATCAAGATCCTAATGATCCTTTGTCATCCGATATCGACCATGTTGCAAATCCATCACCCTACCTCCTTGGTCTTATTACTTTCATTCGTGAGAACAACAACCACTATCCACCACTTCATTCTCCCCATCAAATAATGGACTCACGTCTTGTTTCCAGAACAAACATCCCATTGCATATCGTATGTTCCAAAACATGAACTATCAAGGCAAAGGTTTAGGCCTTCATGAACAAGGTATCTTAGAGCCCATCCATGTCACAATCTATCCTCAAGCACATGGTCATAGTTTTTCATCCCAAGAAAAATAATCCAATGATGTTGGTACCACCTCCACGCCTCCTCTAGCTACTTCTTCCACTCCATATCCTGATGCACCTTATCGCACCTCTCACTCATATGTCACCATGCCTCCTCCATCATCATACCATTTGCAAAAGCATGTGACCATACATCTCCCTCCATCCACTCTTCCTCCACTCCTTCTAACCCCTAATATTCCCATCCTTCCATCCCCTAATCTCTTCACCCATCAGTATACTCATTCCACCATCATCCTGTCCCCTTATATCCCTTGTCATTCCTAATCATGGCCAACAAATGCACACGTCAACCCCATATGAAGCTATTCCTAATCCCATTAGATTCAAAAATAGAAATTTGGATACTCCCACACATATAGCAGAATATCCGCAAAAGCTCAAGAATATCATGTCATAGGGCATCAATACATAAATTCAAAGCTAAATCCATCTCAAAAGCTGCATACACCCACACACCTCAAAGAAAAAATGAAAATGGTGTGGGTCCCCAAGCAACAAGCTATTAAGTCAAATAAAATATCCACATCTCAATCTATCCCCCAATTCTAAAATTCTCACTCCCCATTAAAAAATTTGGCAAATCCTAAGTCCATTTGGGTTCCTAAATCCCTAAAAAGATGGGTTCCAAATTCCCTATCCTAACTCCCATTACTCCCCACTCCCCATCCTAGTCAAAGTCTTCAAAATCTATCATGATGTGTGCAACCATTGGTCTTGGCTCCCCGCAATTCCATGTCATTTCCACATACCTCCATCCCCCCATCTTACTGTTAGATTCTGCGAGAAGCAAGAATCGAGCCAAGATCTAATGTCGGTCGTAGATCATATGCGCCTCCACTCAATAGATGATCAAAGATCAAAATAGCAGAATGAAGAGATATCTGAAATGAGAGAAAAATAGAGAAAAATAAAGAGAATTTTGAGAAGACTCTCAATACTCTCACCGAGCTATTACTAAACTTATTTGAGCTAGTGAAGGTGAGAGGAGAGTGCTGTATATATAGAAAAAATGGGGCATATACATCCAAGAGGTGCATTAACTCCCATATCCCATAAAAGGTGGGAGGTTTTACCTAATTGGTAAATGTCAAAACATGTGGCATAACCTCCTTACATGAAAACAAAAAAGGAGTTATAAGAGGTGGCACATAAAGACAAAAGAGTGTGAGAACTCTAACTACCCCATAACCTACTTAGGTAAGGACAAAATAGTGGTTATGAGAGGTGGCACAAAAAGCCAAAAAAGGATGTGTAACTCAACTACCCATGTGTGGGAGAGAGTTACACATGTAGCTGATGTATTTCACCACGTGTCCTCATATTAACCACATATAATAAACCTAAGCAAGCTTAATAATGTGTAGGAAAAAGAAATATCCCTAAGGAAAATAAAAAACCTACACTAATACCCCCCTTAAGCGTAGCTTAGGTGGGTGAAAAGATATGGGTCCCAGTAAGTGAAGCCTGGTGAGATACCCATGTACAAAGAAAAATCTCTCACAAAAGGAGAAAAGGAGAAAACCCACTGGGAAAAAACTCCTCCCCAAAAGAGAGAAAAGAAAACACCCCCCAGAGTAGAGAGAGTGAAGTGAAGGACTAAGAAGCCCCTCCTGAAGTAGACATTGGCCGCACCCCTAGCAAAGCTCGCAGATGAAGGAACTTGCTCTCAGTGAAGGGTTTGGTGAAGATGTCTGCGATCTGCTTTGATGTCTGAATGTACTTGAGATCAATGATGTTTGCATGAATCAGCTCCCGAATGTAGTGCATATGTATCTTAATGTGTTTGGTCCTCTGGTGATGGACTGGGTTCCTTAAGATCTGTATTGCACTCTGATTATCACAAAAGATGACTGTGGGCTTTCTAAATGAAATGCCAAACTTAATGAGAATATTCTGAAGCCAGATGGCCTCAGTGGTGGCATTAACTGCCCCTCGATACTCAGCCTCTATAGATGAAAGAGCAATTGTAGACTGCTTCTTGCTCGACCAACAAATTGGACCGAAACCAAGTGAGAAGCAATACCCTGAAGTAGACTTGAGATCCTGAGAATCGCTTGCCCAATCTAAATCTGTGTATCCCACCAAGTCAAATTCCACGCCCGCTGCATAGTGAATCCCATAGTTGTGAGTTCCCTAAACACAGTGGAGAATCCTCTTAGCTGCTTCCCAATGCAACTCATGTGGCTCCTGCATAAATCGAGAGACCATACCCACGACATATGAAATTTTAGGCCTCGTGTGAGTTAGATAGATGAGACTCCCAACTCGCTGTCGGTATAAAGTGCCATCAACCAAGGGTGAAGAACACTTAGCCTCAAGTTTGATGCCTAACAGAAATGGAGTCAGTGCAAGCTTACAGTTAGCCATGCGAAATTTGGAGAGCATGTCAAGTGCATACTTGGGTTGTGCCATGAAGATACCTGAAGATGATTGAGTAATCTCAATCCCTAAAAAGTAGTGCAAAAGACCCAAGTCTGACATAAAAAATCGATCATGAAGTGCAATTTTCACTGCTTTGATGGTGGATGAGTGACTCCTTGTGATCAACAAGTCATCGACGTAGAGAACTAGAAATGTTAGAGTATCATCTTGCTGCAAAATGTAGACGTTTGGATCAGAAAGGCATTGAGTGAACCCAACAGACAAAAGGAAGGAATCCATCTTGGCATACTAGGCCCGAGGAGCCTATTTGAGGCCATAGAGAGACTTCCAAAGTCAAAAAACCAATGAAGTATCCTGAACGAACCCTTGTGGTTGCTCCATGTAGATTTCCTCCTGAAGGTCACCATGAAGAAAAGCACTCTTCACATCCATCTGATGAACTTCCCAACAATGGGCTGCAGCTATAGCAAGTACAAGTCGGATGGAATTCATTTTGGCTACTAGCGCAAAAGTCTCAGAGAAGTCAATCCCAGGTACTTGGGAGAATCATTTGGGGACCAAGCGAGCCTTATGCTTGTCAACCGACCCATCTACTACAAATTTTGTTTGATAGATCCACTTGCATTGAACAAGTTTTCTTCCCTTAGGAAGAGGGACTAAATCCCATGTGTGATTCCTTGCTAAGGAACTGATCTCTTACTGCATTGCTGCATCCCACTTGGGGACACCATAAGCTTCTCGAAAGGTCTGTGGATTAGAAACTGAAGCAATGAAGAGATGCGGAGCTTGCTGAAATTGTGACCTTGTTCTTCTTGTATCTAAAGGATCACCAACCCAATCACCTGTTGACTGCAAAGTTTGATGAGCCCAAAGAGGCACTGTGGCAAGAGAATCTGGAGGAGATTTATCAACCTCTAAATGATGACTGGGAGAAGAGGGTGGATCCTCATCATCACTGTCACCATCTGAAGTGGAGGAAGAAGACTCCTCATGTGGATCAGAAGGATTAAAATCCTCTGAAGAACTGTCATCATGTTGCAATGTCTCCAATGTAATTGTTGATGGAGAAGTGGTAGGAGAAGAACTGGAAGAGTCCTCCTCAAAACGAACACTCCTCTCAATGAACAACTCATGAGTTGTGGGGTGAAGAAGCCTGTAGCCCTTGACATTGTCTGGGTACCCAACAAATATGCAAGGCTTACTCTGCGGATCCATAGCCTTGCATTTCTCTACTGGAATGTGGGCCCATGCAGAAGAACCAAACACTTGAAAGTGCTTAACTGTGGGTTTCTGACTAGTCCAAGCTTGGAAAGGAGTTACCCCCTTTACAGCTTTGTGAGGAATGCGGTTCTAGATGTAACACGCATAGTTGATGGCCTCTGCCCAGTACTGAGGTGCCATAGATCTGGAGTGAATCATACAATTGGCCATCTCTTTCAAAGACCTATTCTTGCGTTCTACGACACCATTTTGTTGTGGACTATAAGGAACTGTGTGCCGAAGATCAATGCCCCCAGAGGCACAAAACTACTCAAACCTGTGGTTGACATATTCCACACCATTATCTATACGCAGAATCTTGATGGCCTTCCCAGACTGTTTCTCTGCAAAAGATTTGAAGTCCTAAAAAGACTCAAAGACCTCAGACTTTTGTTTGAGAAAATATACCCAAGTATATCTAGAAAGATCATTAATAAACGTCAGAACATATCTAGCCCTGCTGAAAGAACGATGTGGAAATGGTCCTGCCAAGTCACTATGAACCAACTCCAGAAGTTGTGTGGCCCTCCAAGCTTTGCCTTTATCATACTTCTCCTCAGGATGCTTACCAAGAATGCATCCCTGACAAACTCCATCAGAGAATCAAATTGAAGGCAACCCTAAAACCATGTCCTGTTGACTGAGCTGTTGCAAGTAGCGGTAATTCAAGTGGCCAAACCACTGATGCCACAAATGACTCACCTCATTTGAATGAGTGAGTAAAATGGTTGAAGGAGAGTCAGGAACAAAATGACAAAATTGATACAGTATGGACTGATGATCTACTTTTTCCACAGCAATTGTAGACACATCATGCAACTCACTGATTACTACATTATCTGGTGTGAACTCAACCCGCTTGCCAGAGCCAGTGTGAGTGATCTGATAAATAGATAAGAGATTAGTTGACAAAGATGGAATGCAGAGAACATCCTAAAATGTTCCTTCGCCCATGTCAACAGACCCCTCCCATGCACTTCAACAGGAGTGTCATCACCCATGAGTATGGCAGGCATAGTACATGGCTCTAAGGAGACAAATTTTTCCTGAGAAGAAGCCATGTGGTGCAAAGCACCTGAGTCAATGATCCAAGTATTAGGTTGTGAAGCAACTGCAACTAGGGCCTTGCCCTTTCCTTTCACCTTACTCTTTTTTGTGTCCTTTGAAGACCCTTCTAATGAACTCTGTTTAATAGAATCAAGCACCTTGATATTATTCTTCTCAAGAAGATGTGACAGGTGATTAATCTGCTTCTTTAGACACTTGTGCTCATCATGTCCTGGTCTTTTACAGTAAGAACACTTGACCTTCTCCTTCTTAGGTTGTTCACCTTTTGATGAAGAGGTCTGATTAGCTGCATTTGGAGCAGCAGGTTTCTAATCTTTCTGCTTCTCTGCTTGGTTCTTTTGTTTCTTTTCCTATTTTCCAGACCCCTTCTATTCTTTTGTGCCTTGATTTGCAACTAAGGCATGTGACTTCGAGGGTTTAATTGTACCCATGTGAACCAGTTTATCCTACTTCTGGGTGAGTTCTATAGCAAACTCATCTAGAGAAGGCATTTTGTAGTTCGTACCTAGGGCACTTTTTGTGGCATAAAAGGTAGAAACAAAGATAGAATAGTTTGGACCAAGCTTAGAAAGAATGCTTAAGATCAGTTGTTTGTCTTCTTTTTCCATTCCACACTATTTCAACTGCTATCTGATGACTTTCAACTTTGTGAAGAAGTCTTGTATGGTGTCAAAATTACTCAGACTCAACCCTATGAGTTCATTCTCCAATTGATGACCTCTTAACTCATCCTGCTTACCAAAGAGTTTTTCCAATGTGGTCCACACATTATTTGGTGTAGTGCAAGATTCAATGTGAAAATAAGGTTAGGAGAGACTGACATACACAGAGTACCAAAGGCTTCATCACATTTATTAAACCATTTTGTCTTTTCTATAGCATCTTGTGGTTCAGTTTCAAGTCTCATTGTTACACGATGATATCCATGTCTTTTCAGATATATTACCATCTTAGATTTCCATTCAAAATAATTATATGGAGTTAAAACTGGAGCTATAGATGCATCCATAAGAGTAGAAAAGAAGATTGCAAAGAAGAAGGAAAAGTGCAAAGAAAGAAGACACACGAGACACCCCCCCTTTCCACTAGTCTTAAAAATCACCCCCCCAAATATTACAAGGTTGGTACTTTATAATTAGTGCAATTACAAGGCCTTTTATCAGATTTCAATGCTTTCTAGGCCTCCAATGGCCAAAAATTAAAATTTTGATACAGATAAAATTGATGCAAAATCTAAGAAAAATAGCCTTATAGCTATGTAATATTTTGGTGATCTTAAGAATCAAAAGCACTTGGTATCCTCTTTAGGAGGCTTGTTAAGGGATTTCATCACCCTTAAGGATGACCTTAACCACATTACTCAAAGAATTTGTACCTCAATGGTGAACACAACTGGTCCAAATTGATCCTTGAGACCCTCGATCCACCGAGACTTAGTTTGGTGATGTTTGTGGCATGTTGCTTAGAATCTTGTTCATAGACTTGTGCCCCACCATACCTATGTATATTAGGGACTCCCTAGTAGCCTTGTTAATCCTAGCTAAGACCTTTGGTTGTCCTATCTTGTGGTGCATCGCTGCAGTAGGGGAGAATTACTCACACTGTACCTCTGTTGTTTGAGATAGAGTCTACTTTAGGTAAGGAATTTGTCTCAAGGTAAGGGGTGTAAGGTGGTACATGACCTTGCATTCCCTATCTATCCATAACATAGTAAATGGTATCAATGGGATTGACATCACCATTATGTAATTAGTGGGGGCCGAAGTCACACTTGGTGAGTCTACAAGATTTGACACTCCATGATTGAATAATATTAGGATTGTACAAGAGTGTTTGGTGTGTCTTTATGTGATATATCCGTATACACCATTTGTTATCCATGGGGATTAGCAGCCTTTCACACCCAATTCCATTAAGAGTCAACAACCATTATGTCTTTTTGTTTGTATTGTTATGTCAGAAAATGTCCCCTTGGGGGCTTTTCCCTCTTAAGGTTTAGATCCCGGGTCCTTAGAATGCATTTAGAGCATCTTACATGATAATTGTGAATCATGATGAGAAAACCTTGAAGTCTTATGGAAAATAGGACCTAGGAGGTGCTATTTTGATAATCCCTAAACAAAAATGGGAGGGTGGACTTGGGAGCTAGCGCCCTAGTCCTACCCTATTTTGGGTCAACCCTAAATTTAAATATCAGTTTTATGACTGTTATTTAGGTCCTATGCTGACATCTCAAGTTTGAATTACGAAATTCTTAGTGGGAATGTTTGTAGTTGCATATATAAGCATGTTTAGGTTTTCATTTGTAAACTAGAAGATGATTATGAACTTTAGGCATACTTGTGATTTTAGAGCATTCATGATATTCATTTCTATAGAGCAAAGCATTGTTATTGTGTTTGTGATTGTAGATTTGACTTCATCTTCTCATGTGATTGAAGAGCCTTCATTTATGTGAGATCTACACTTCAAGGTGATATTTATTGTGTTTTCAATCATTTATCATTTGGATTTTGCCTCTATCCCATAGGGATACGCACTCTCATCTAACAACAGTGTTTGGAAGACTTGAATGTCTCTTTGGGGCTTGACCAAGACAAGCCTCTAAACACCACAATACGTAACCACACTCCTTTGTGATTGCAGGTTACAGGTATCGAGTTGCGTGAAGTGGAGTTGTAGGAGGTTGTAGAAGACAAGGATTTAGGATCTAAAAGAAAAAGGACAGAGTTGAACATTTCGGGACATAGGCGCTAGTGGCAATGTCCTTTGGAGTTGCAAACATAGAAACAATCTAGACAATGATAATCAACATCTGAAGAGCTTCTGACACCCTAAAGAACATCTGACATTGGACTAGGGCACTAGTGGAGGTGTCCTCTACATCTTCTGAGGTAGAAACAGAAGATATAATGAATATCAGTGTCAGGAGGAGATCCAGATTCCGTACAAAAAATAGTACCTTGGATAGGGATGCTAGTGGAGGTGTCCCCGACTATTTCAGTTCTTGAACTTCGAAAAATGGTCAGTTATTAATCTCTACCTACTATCTTAATCTAAAAGGATTTGTTGTAATTCATCAATTTGCTTACTGATTTGCATATTTAGGGTTTTAAGAGCATTTGAGCATTAAATTGAGATATTGATTGATAACATTTGAGTTTTTGCATCATTCCAAGTGGTAGCCCAACCTGTTAGGTGAATGCTCTCGCTTAGTAGAGATTCAACTCGGTTGATATGCCCTTGAATGTGTGCAATGAAAGGAGGATTTACCCTTGAAACACACCCTCCCTCTTTTCATATGAAACATTTTGGTGAACCTATGTTTGTTTGAATTTTGCACCTTGCTGAGTGTTGTGTGATAGATTTGCATTCATTCATCTTATTGCATTTGAAAAATTACCAAAAAAAAAAAAATTGGCATCTTAGAGTTGCATTTTGGCATAATTTGAATTAATTGACATTTAATTTCATTTAATTTCTACTATTTTCATTATATATGATTTAAATTACATAAATTCATCATTTAGTATTCACTTGCATTGCATCTTCATGCTTAAAGTGTTAAAAAATGCTTGAAATTGTGCATTTTTCATAAAAACCTAGTTTTGCATTAGCTAAGGTTTGTAGTTAAAATCTTGTTTCATATTTTACTACCCTTTCAAAACAATCATTAGGACTTATTTCTTATTGTAGTGTTGTATTATAGCATCATTCTTGCAAAACTTCATGTCTAGGGTTTGAAAACCTTACATTTTTACTAGATTTGGCCTTATCATCTCTCTAGAATTGCATTAGGGGCATGTTGTAAAGGATTTTGCTGCCTTATATGACTGATATAAGGGTTATAATCTTCTTCCCCTCCTCAAATTCCTTACAACACCCTTTTTATTAGGCATTTACATTGAAAATTGGTGAAAAATTGCATATTTTAGGTGTATTTTCACTAGGTTTTGACTTGTCATCACTCTAGAACTGCATCAAAGGTGTGTTGTGAAAGATATTATTGCATCATTGGACTTTTATTAGGCATATTATTTTCTTCCCCTTTTGAAATTCTTCACAAAACCTCTTCCGTTAGTGATTTGAATTGAAAAAATTTGAAAAATCAAGCATTTTTAGGTCATATTCATATATACTTTTACACTTGTTTCTTGCATAAGTGTGGAAAATCTTTAAAATCTGATTTGACTTTCATTTGAAAACATATGCATGGCTTCTCAATACAAAAATAATGCCAGGCTTCCTTCTAGACCCTATTTGAAAAGACGAGCCTCTGAACTTGAAATTACATTTACACCTTATGACAAAGAAATGGTAGATACTGAAGGGCCTCTTTACATTACAGTAAACATAATGGAAAGACATATGCATGGAACACTTATAGACCCTAATTACATGACTAATGTGATTATAGAAGAGTTTCTTCTTAAACATGATTTGGCACAAGATTAGTATGAACTGTCAGATTTGAGAATTAAAACACATAATAGAGCTTTGATGAATACATTTGGGAAGATAACCATATTAGTCTTAGTATATGATAAAGCCATAGATTAGTTATTTGATGTTATCCCCTTATCTGACCTCTTCCATGTAAAACTAGGACATCCATGACTTAAGGCTATGAATGTCGTACTCTCAACTATTCACAAATGCCTATAATTCCCTTTGCATGGAGAAATTTGTACTATCCACCATAATTCATACCAACCTCCGGCTAAGAACAAGAACTTCACTCTTGATTACTTTTGGCCACAACCTGATAGAGAGCTTGAGCCTCGAAGAGACTGATCTTTCCTAGACTACAGATGATACAAAGCAAAACAACTAGCTAGAGTGGCTAGGCCTCCTTTACAGACAATAAGAGAAGAACAATATGCATTTGAAGATCCCCTTAGAGCAAAAGAAAAATGACAAAATGACATAAGAACAACACAAGACTATTATGACTATGATGAAATATTTGGTGTGATAGAACTGGATAAGGAAAAGTTTCATAACTCACCTCATCCACAAAGAGATGGTATCTATACTGAGGTTCCTCCCCCGTCATCCTTACAAGGATCAGGAGGTATTCATCAACAACAAAACACTTCATCAAGACCAATGAAATTTGAACATTGTGCTTCCTCCTCTAATGTTGAAATTCCTATGGAAAAACATAACAATGCCTTTGGAGAGATAAATAGTAAGACAAGAAGAAATAGACAAGCAAGAGAAAGGAGGAAGAGAAGACAAGCTTTTGCCAAACGAAATGCAACTCAACAAGAAAACATTCAACCTAACATTGAATCAAACCTAGACGAACCTAACACTAAACAATTTGAAGACAAGAACAAAAGTTGGGCTATGGTACCTTACACACCTCTCTCCTCTAGCATCCGGGATTGGGAGGAGGATGATTTGATCATTGATAACCTCTAGCATGAGCCTCTCACAGGTAAGTATTTCTAACCCTTTACCTCTATGTTGTGTTTCCCCCATGATGTGCTATGTGTTGTTTAGGCCTCCTAGGATGACCCTTGATACTCTTGTAAGGTCAAGGATACCGAGAGACTGCCTCTGTTGTGACCCTTCTTCTATTTGTATCATCATTCTTCTATATTGCCTCTCCCCTATTTTCATTGTTGTGTGTTGTGTCTGATGGACATAGCAGTGCGATTGGTGACTTGGGGGCACCCTCCTAGGTGATTGTCCCTAGGACACTTGTTTCTCCTCTCTTGATTTATTGTTTCCCTTCCTCTAGTGGTTCTATCTAGCTGGTGGATGATGAAAAACATATAATATTGATACAGACCTAGTGTCCCTTCAGCAAGAAATCAAAAAATGGACCCAGTCCATACATGACGATGAGGTTGATATATATTATCTGACACTTGGCTAGTAGAATCACTTCGTGTGATACTTTGATGTTGTCTTATCACACCTACAAAACATAACAATACTGCTGCTCCGTGCACTTTGATTATCTTGGATCTTGCCTTGCTCAACTTTTTATGTGAATGATTACATGCATTGTTGTTTATCATGATTATATGGATGATAACACCTTTTCTTGTAGGAAATTGTGTGTTTGTGGGAACATTTGGTGATTGTTAAGTACATGTCACCTCCAGGGGACATGGGCTTTGCAAAAGCTCATGTTCCCTTGTGTGTTTTCTCTCTACCTTATCGTGCTTGATATCAGTACACGATATCAACCACCTTAAGGTGGGGGCATGTATAAGGTAATCTATCTGATGATTTTGGTACTAACGAAGCGTGTTTGAAGCCCTCTGTGGAGGTGGGGTATTGTATCTCTGAGTGAGTGCACATATTTATTTTTCTATATTGCAATCATTTAAGCCCTCTATGGAGGCAGGGATGGTGTATTTCTCGAGGAGATTGCACATGTTGTCATTTTCTAAAAAATCCTCTGAGCAGGCGAGGCAGATTTGAGACTATGCTAACCCTTAAGCGTGTCTTCAACGATTGTTGTGGTGAAGCAAAATTGTCAGTGTGTGCCTGTAATGTGCTTGAGATGGCTGCAAACCTAGCAATAGGTTTCTTCCATCGCTTGTTTGTTGTGTTTTCTCCATGTCTTCCATGTGTGTGTGTATGATGTGTTTGTTCCCAAGCATAGTTTCAAGACCGGTGGCAATGAGCTCCTCCTATGCTTTGGGATTTGTATGGTGTCTTTGTTCTCAAGTGTAGTTTCAAGACTAGTGGCGATGAGCTCCTCCTACACTTTGAGATTTTTTTCACGTGTCTATTGCCCCTTATGCAGTTTCAAGACTGGTGGCGATGAGCTCCTCCTGCATTTGGGTTGTGTGTTTACTTTCCTTGTACTTGCATTTGCATTTCATATATGAGAAAAAAAAAAATCATTGCATTCACTGTATTCATTATGTTTTGTGTGTCTTCAATGTTGTTTTCTCTATGTTTTGCATGACTGTAACTATCTTCTCTGTGTTTTGCATGTTTGTTACTGTCTTCAATGTGTTTGGCATGTCTTCACTGTGCTTGGCATGTTTGTTGTGTTTGTTGACCTTACTTTAATGCATGTATTGACCTTGCGTTTATACATACATTAAAGTGGGGGCTAAATGTTATATCAAAAAATGTCCCCCTTGGGGGCTTTTCCCTCTTAAGGTTTAGCTCTTGGGTCCTTAGAATGCATTTAGATCATCTTGCATGATAATTGTGAATCCCGATGAGAAGACCTTGAATTCTTATGGCAAATAGGACCTAGGGGTGCTATTTTGATAATCTCTGAACAAAAATGGGAGGGTGGATTTGGACACTAGCGCCCTAGTCCTACCCTATTTTGGGTCAGCCCTAAATTTAAATGTTGGTTTTATGACCATTATTTATGTCCTATGCCGACATCTCAAGTTTGAATTACAAAATTCTTAGCGGGAATGTTTGTAGTTGCATATATAAGCATATTTAGGTTTTCATTTGTAAACTAGAAGATGATTGCAAAGTTTAGGCATACTTGTGATTTTAGAGCATTCATGATATTCATTATTGCATAGCAGAGCAATGTTATTGTGTTTGTGATTGCATATTTGACTTCATCTTCTCATGTGATTAAAGAGCCTTCATTTATGTGAGATCTACACTTCAAGGTGATATCTATTGTGTTTTCAATCATTTATCATTTGGATTTTCCCTCTATCCCATAGGGATACGCACTCTCATCTAACAACGGTGTTCAGAAGACTTGAATGTCTCTCTGGGGCTTGACCAAGGAAAGCCTCTAAACACCACAACCCCCAACCACACTCCTTTGTGATTGCAGGTTATAGGTACTGAGTTGCATGGAGTGGAGTTACAGAAGGAGGTTGCAGAAGACAAGGATTCAGGATCCAAAAGAAAGAGGACATAGTTGAACATTTTAGGACATGGCGCTAGTGGCAGTGTCCTCCAAAGTTGCAAACATAGAAACAATCAGGACAATGATAATCAACATCCAAAGAGCTTCCGACACCTTGAAGAACATTCAACATTGGACTAGGGGTGGAGGACCCCCTTTTGACTAGTTTCCAGAGGTAGTTCACCTCCTTGTTCATCTCCAACCCTGACTTTCACCTTGGGAGCCTCCCTCTATGGGTCACCCATGGGTCGCCCCTGGGTGACCTTGACTAGTGAAAGGGGTGACTAGGTGGTGACCCTGTCGTCTTTCCTGGAGTTGTGAAAGAACTCAAATTTTTAGCCAAAAAGTTCCATTTTGACCCATTTTTTCTTTGTTTGCATGGGATTTTGTCCTAAAGTTAGAGTTAACTATTTCATGCATCCAATCATGCATATTTAGCTCCTTTTAACTTAACTTGTCAACCAATGGATTCTTTTAATTCCATTTCTTCTTCAGTGATAAGCTATCATTGCTTCATTACTCTTTAATTAGTCTAGATCACTCCTAAGTCTACTACATTAACTCTCCATCCTCTCCCACCTATCTTAGCCTCTTTCAACCTATAAATACCCCTCCCCTCTCCATTATTTTCCAAGTTGGAGAATGCTTTTCCCTTCTTCACAAGCTTTTTCAAGCTTCTTCAGAGGCCTTTGAGCCTCTTTATTCATTTCTTCCTTTAGTTTTCAAATCTTCCAAGCTTTCATTATTGCATAGCTTCAAAACTCCCTCTTTTAGGAGACAGTTTCATTTGTGCATCCAGTATTTTGTAGGTTTTTGCTATCCAACTAGCATCCATATGCTCACATAGGATGTTCACGCCTTTTTCTTTTATTGTTATCTCATCGAAGCTTTGCTAAAAGCTTCATATAGAGTCGATACGCGAAGTTTGGGCATACTTGTGATTTTAGAGCATTCATGATATTCATTATTGCATAGCAGAGCAATGTTATTGTGTTTGTGATTGCATATTTGACTTCATCTTCTCATGTGATTAAAGAGCCTTCATTTATGTGAGATCTACACTTCAAGGTGATATCTATTGTGTTTTCAATCATTTATCATTTAGATTTTGCCTCTATCCCATAGGGATACGCACTCTCATCTAACAACGGTGTTCAGAAGACTTGAATGTCTCTCTGGGGCTTGACAAGGAAAGCAACTAAACACCACAACCCCCAACCACACTCCTTTGTGATTGCAGGTTATAGGTACTGAGTTGCATGGAGTGGAGTTGCAAAAGACAAGGATTCAGGATCCAAAAGAAAGAGGATATAGTTGAACATTTTAGGACATGGGCGCTAGTGGCAGTGTCCTCCAGAGTTGCAAACATAGAAACAATCAGGACAATGATAATCAACATCCAAAGAGCTTTCAACACCCTGAAGAACATTCAACATTGGACTAGGGGTGGAGGTGTCCTCTACATCTTCCGAGGTAGAAACAAAAGATACAATGAATATCAGTGTCAGGAGGAGATCTAGATTCCATACAAAAAACAATACCTTGGACAGGGGTGCTAGTGGAGGTGTCCCTGACTATTCTGCTTCCTGAACTTTAAAAAACGGTCAGTTATTAATCTCTACCTACTATCTTAATCTAAAAGGATTTGTTGTAATTCATCAATTTTCTTACTGATTTGCATATTTAGGGTTTTAAGAGCATTTGAGCATTAAATTGAGATATTGATTGATAACATCTAAGTTTCTGCATCGTTCCAAGTGGCAGCCCAACCTGCTAGGTGAATGCTCTCGATTAGTAGAGATTTAACTCAGTTGATATGCCCCTGAATGTTTGTAGTGAAAGGAGGATTTACCCTTGAAACACACCCTCCCTCTTTTCATACAAAACATGTATCTCTTGCCAAATATTTTACCAAAACTATCTATCCAAACAACTAGTCACATAATTTCACTTTTGAGCAATAGAAACCTGTGATTGATCCACATAAAATTAGTTTTAAACTATTCCCTTATGCATTTGATACATAGAGATACTCATTTGATAGATAGAGTTGCACTTTTTCCATAACTCTTGTGCTTTTGATTCCTACTTTTGGAGACCACTGCATAGACATTTTTGATTTTGAGCTTTAAACTTGCACTTTTAACCCAAATACCTACGCTATTGATTAAAATAAATTGCAGATTTGATATATAGAGGTGCACTTCTGACAATTAGTATTGCACATTTGACAAACATAGTTGCACAATTGATTAGTACTTTTGCGCTTTTGATTTTACATCCTATCCAGTCTCATTACCAAAATTATGCTTTTAAGTTATCCTATAGTCACTTTTGAGTTATTCCCTAGCAATATTGATCTACAATGTTATGCCTTTGATATGCTCTATTGCGCATCTGAGTTATCTTGTAGCTATTTTTGAGACATCCCTCTATGCTTCTAATAAACAATCTAGCACTTCTGATTTCACACTAAGTTTCCACTCATTATCCATCTAGATTTTGAGATCTTTACATTAGTTAGAGACTTGAGACCTTTTAACATTTTCATTAGTATTATTTTAGTCATTCCATCCATCACTATCTTGTAGCACATCCCTTTTGGACTTTAGAGATTTTATCCCTATTGAGACTTTAGGAAACAATTGGACATCATCAACATCTAAAATCAACAACATATCTTATCATCCAGTTGTCCCAATCAAATTGTTAGAGTCTAAATCTAGATCTTATCCACTAGCTTGTCACTTGTTTGAGAAGTTGCATCTCTCAAATTAGAAACCAATTTAGTATCTATCATTAGTGGACTAGCTAGCTTAGGAGAGTGGCTCCTCTTTAGTTGGTAAAATTGACTCCCATCTAGTCTTTCTTGAGCTCATTAGTCTAGTTCTTGAAAGATAATCCCAAATTCATCCTATTCACAATCTAGATTTATCTCAATCTAGTTTGGTTGTCATAACTATCTAAAAATCAATCATCAAAATTGTCACATCTAATCATCCTTAGAGTCTCATCATTTTAAAAAAGTCTAAACCTCATCAATCATCTACTCCCATCACCAAAAGGTTTGAAATATTTTTAAGCCTATCACTAGATCTCAATACAAGAAAAACATGGAGACCAATCAAACCGACCCAAAGATGCTTCCAACCTACTGAAAGACTTCTATAGATGCTAGAAATTTTACCATGGGTATGCCTCCTCATGTCTTTCTTCCAAGTGGATACACCATGGGTCCTTCATCTTCCATGGATATAGGTCAACACTCACATGAAGATCCCATAGACCCCACTGACTGGGGACATGATTCAAAGGAATTCCAAGACATTGATACCTTACAAGCCTTAGATCATCTCCTAGCATTGGATCCTAATAGATTTTTCCTTCTACTTTTTAAAAAAGGAGCTAAATTACCAAGTGATTTTGATACATCCAGCATCAAAGTATAAGACCCTATAGATTTTGCTATTTTTTCCATGGGAGGATCACATCCCATCCTTGTTTCCAACACACCAAGTATATCATCAAACGATCCGGTTACAAGTATCTCCTTATCTAATCCCCTTTCTTCATTACCATTCACTAATTAGTTTGTCAATCCCTTATATCAACCTCCCATAATGTCTAGTCACATTTCCACAAACATCCCATCTTCTATTCTTCCAAATATTTAATCAATATCCACCATGCCCTGACCTAGTGTACCTATCACTTCATACATAGCTCCAGTATCCAACCCATACTCATATCTATCATCACAACCTCAACCATCAAACCAATACTCATATCCACCAAATCCACCCCAAACATCACAACCTCCATAATCAAACTATCAGGGTCTTGTAACTCCTCAAAACATCACATTTGAATTAGACCAGAAACCCTTACATATGTAGAAACAAATCATAGACAAGTCACATCAGGACAAAAAAAAGAAAAACTTCTCATTAGAAGACATATGTCCTTATCCTTTTGACATAACCATACCTATGATTCCTTTCCCTCATAACTTTGAAATGCCCAAATTTGACAAATACAAAGAGGAGATCCAAAAGAACAACTTAGAGAATTCTATATTGCTTGCCTATAGGTAGTGGACAGTGATACTTAAATTATGCACCTCTTCCCTCATAATCTTGGAGGACAAGCTATTGAGTGGTTTTCTCACTTACCCCTAAGAATGAAGACCTTCATTGAGTTAGCTAAAAAGTTTGTAGCTCATTTTTCATATAACATAGAACACAATATTTCCATGACAGATCTATGCAATAACAAACAAAGAAATGGCAAAACCTTCATATCCTTCCTACAATGTTGGAGGAACATGGCTAGCAAATTCCAGTGGCCTATCCTCGAGAAACAATAGGTTCACATATTTGTCCAAAACTTAAACCTAGAAATAGGTTTTCATTTACAAATGCAATGTGCCAATTCATTTGATGAAATCATATCCAAGGGAACAAACATAGCAAAGGCTCTTATTTCTAAGGGTCTAGTTAAAATCTTCAAAGACAACAAGGACAACCCCCAACAATCTAACGAAAAACCTAGATTAAAACAAAAATATCGTCAATGATGGTATTGTAGACGCATAACACATTCAAAATGTCCAAACACCAGTAAATATACAACCCATCAAAAATACCACACCTACTCCTAGAGAACAACCTAGACAAGATTCAACACTAAGATGAAGATTCACTCCATTAGGGGAACCCATTTAATCAATCTTATGAAAACTAGTTCAAACAAGTCTCATCACATTACCTAAAGTAAGACAATATGATGAACCTTAGTTAAACTCTCATAGTACTGTAAGCACCAAAATCACACACAGCCTCCATGAGGACCCTGATGATGACTCACAATCCTTGTCATATACATGTAAGTGTGAAATAATTCCCTCTCAACAGTGATTCTCTTGGTAGCATGTGGTTTCTTCTTCCTTTGTTGTTTCCCCTTTGTCATGCTAACCCTTTCCTCGCTTTTGACACTGTTTGACACTTGTCAATTTTTGTTTCCTATGCTTGTGACTTCATCCCTAAGCCTTTTATTCATCCACTTATTGTGTTTTAACCTTTCTGTAGTGTTTTTTAACCATTCCCACCCCTAGGATCCCTCTAGAGGACATCCCAAGCCATCTCCACCTTTCAGTTTTTAGTTCTGGTCAACCAGTACAAATATCCCCCTATTATTTCCATATCTCTCCTAGGAGATTTGTCTTTTGCAAGTGGATATTTAGTTTTTGACCCCCTTTTGACTAGTTTCCAGAGGTAGTTCACCTCCTTGTTCATCTCCAACCCTGACTTTCACCTTGGGAGCCTCCCTCTGTGGGTCGCCCATGGGTCGCCCCTGGGTGAACTTGACTAGTGAAAGGGGTGACTAGGTGGTGACCCTGTCGTCTTTCCTGGAGTTGTGAAAGAACTCAAATTTTTAGCCAAAAAGTTCCATTTTGACCCATTTTTTCTTTGTTTGCATGGAATTTTGTCCTAAAGTTAGAGTTAACTATTTCATGCATCCAATCATGCATATTTAGCTCCTTTTAACTTAACTTGTCAACCCATGGATTCTTTTAATTCCATTTCTTCTTCAGTGATAAGCTATCATTGCTTCATTACTCTTTAATTAGCCTAGATCACTCCTAAGTCTACTGCATTAACTCTCCATCCTCTCCCACCTATCTTAGCCTCTTTCAACCTATAAATACCCCTCCCCTCTCCATTATTTTCCAAGTTGGAGAATGCTTTTCCCTTCTTCACAAGCTTTTTCAAGCTTCTTCAGAGGCCTTTGAGCCTCTTTCTTCATTTCTTCCTTTAGTTTTCAAATCTTCCAAGCTTTCATTATTACATAGCTTCAAAACTCCCCCTTTTAGGAGACAGTTTCATTTGTGCATCTAGTCTTTTGTAGGTTTTTGCTCTCCAACTAGCATCCATATGCTCATATAGGATGTTCACGCCTTTTTCTTTTATTGTTATCTCATCGAAGCTTTGCTAAAAGCTTCATATAGAGTCGATATGCTTCCCAAATCACAAGCCACAATGCTCACAAGATCACATTGAGCTCACATCCAAGCTTTCAAAAGCTCTTTTTGTATCCCTTTTCTTATTGTTGCCAAGCTGATCTCCCCGCTATTACAAGAGGATAATAAATTGCCAACACAAGGATTTCTGAGGGTAGTGGAGGCTCACACATCTCTCATTCCAGGTTCCTTAGTGCTTTTATTTCATAGTAATTAGAAAATCTCAATTTGCTCTTGGGAATAGTAAATGTATGTTGCCATTTCCTTGATAGACTAAGTAAGATTTTGCATTGTTAGATTAGTTTGCTTTCAAAAGTTCATAGATTAGTTTTATTTCAAAGTAGTTTCCTTTTCCTAGAATAGTTGTTCCAAATATTCAGAAAAACTAAACAAAAACATAGATCAATTGCATTAGATAACTTCATACTAGATTGCATACATATTTTAATTCCTAGAATAGAAAAAAACACTTTATTCCATAAATAGAAAAAAACACAAAAATACTGTTTTGCACTCATATAGGCTTGCATGAATCCAAAAATTGAAAAGCACAAAAACATTAGCATCATAGAATGTTCACAAACCCTTGATTCCAACAGAATGTCAACTTTGGTCAACATTAGGCAAAACCCTTGATTCCAACACAAGGTCAACACAAAGTCAAACCTTAGGTCAAACAAACCCTAAGTCAAAACCCTAGGTCAAATCGAGGTTAGCTTTAATTATCTCTCTTGGTTTGGTCTCACGAATGTGCCTTGGGCTTAGAGGTGAGTGGGTGAGGGCAATCCTCGATGAGATAGAGTAAGTCCATCTGTTGTCATATTTTGCCCAGGACAAAATAATCCAAAAAAATCCCATTTTCTTCCAACAAATATATCTAATCTAAGAAAGTTTAAATAGAAGAGGTCTCCCATCAAAAAAATATATAAAAAAAAAAATTCTAAGTATTTTGCCTTGTCGGCAAATTTTGAGTTTGGCAAACCTTTGGTACGCTGATTGGCCAATTCGTTGATTCACCGATTCGTCGATTTGCTAACTAAGGGCCCAGGAGGCGGGCATAAGTCTAAGGCAAAAGATTTAAGGATTGAAAGTTGCCTTAGTCAACAGATTTTGAGTTTAGCAAGCTCAAAATTCGTCGATCAGCAAGTTCTCCGATCAATAATTTCACCGATTAAGGAAGGCAGGGAGACAACATAAAATCTTCACCAAAGGTAAGTAGTTAAAAAAAGATAAGAGTTTTTCCTTGTCCACAAACTTAAGGTTTGGTAAACCTTAAGTTCGTCGATCGACAAGTTTACCGATCAGCAACTTTGCCAACAAGGGAACAAGGGCAAAGACGAAGATAGAGTGGTTTGTGGAAATGAAGATTTGTTGATAAGGTGAAAGGTAAAGAAAAAGACTAAGGAAAGAGGCCGCCATCAGCAAATCGATAAAAAGGAAAACTCACCTGCAAGTTCATGATTTCTAAAGTTCGCTGATAAGGTGATTTGCTGATAAATGGGCCAAAAGGAGACTAAGGGTGCCAAAGTTCACGGTAAGGAGTTTTCACCAACCAAAAGGTGAAAGAGCGAGCCAAGGCAGGTTTGAGAATATAAATGTTCACCGATAAGGCAAACATAGGGCTAGGATCAAGCAGAAAAGGAAAATTGAGAGATCGGTAAAGTTGCAAACTCACCGATCAGTTCATAATTCCCAAGGTTCACCAATTTGCCAACTAATGAGCCTAAAAAAGGAGAAAAGAAAAGAGCTCAATTGTTGGTTCACAAAATGACAATTTTGCCAACTAAAGGAGTAAAGGAAAAGACAAAGACAAATGATGCTAGTTCGCAAAAGTGGAAAAATGTTGACCAAAGGAAGATTAAGTAGGAAGTGCCAAAAGGAAAAGTTGGAGAGTTCAGTATGAGACAAATTCACTAACAATAGAAAAATCAAATGGCGCCAAAGGCAAAGTTGAAAAGGTACAACATTTTAAAGTGTTGTAAAAGATAAAGGACACAATTCTTTGCATCACGCCACTATTGCAGAAAGAATTTAATACCTGAAGTATAATGGTGCAAATAGGTCAGATTTAGGTAGATGAAATAGTTAAATTCTTCAATGTGATTGTACAAATGAGGGACAAAATGGACTTTGCTGGTACCGTGGAAGGATTTTAGACCTTCTTTCTTCAATGTGTCCAGTACCCATGCGTGCGGGTGATCTTCTTCTACCATTTCACAAACCTGACATGGCATGGCTATCATCCCATTTTGTAGGTCTTCTGTAAACACTTTTGGACTAAATTCAATGCAGTGTGGGTGCTTGGATAAGGTAGTTAACTTGTTTTCAACGCCTCTTTCTACACAATGGATTCAAAATGCTATATATACATGTAAAAAGATGTAAATAATGTTAGTTATTCTTTTGGGTTATCACACAAGTGGAGGATTTTATAACAGATTACGAACCTTGTAATGCATTTGTAAGAACCAGTCAAATTTGATGTATTATGCTTGAATTTAGGCATTTAATGTCTTCGATTATGGTTTACCCATGAATGTAATTGATTACTTTGTGTTTTTTCCTTCTGTAGCAAATTGTTCTACTTTTGTTATGGATTTCTAGCCTTCATGATCAATACAAACTGTCACTTTGCCTCTCTCTATAACTTTACACTATGTTTATTTGAGAATTGTATGCTTGTATTGTGGGAAGAACAATCTCTTTAATGGTTTCAATTTTCTACCTGAACCTCTGTGATGGTTTATACGAGTCTGTGTGAGTTTATTGCAGTTTTGAGGTCATTGTTGTGTTAATTCAAGCACAATTAAGCATATTAAATCTGGTGCATCACCCTCTTTTAATTTTAGTTTCTCCTTCCCCCTTTCCCTTGAATAGTAGCATTAGATTTAGTTGTCATTCTCTGAACCTTAAGTCTAGAAAGAGGAACCAACCTTCTCTGGAGGTTTGGTTTCAACTGCAAGGTCCCACACCTTGAGACCAATCCCATGTGTCACTAGAATGCTTGAACGAGCTTCAAACATGGTGCAATTCCAAGTGATGACAGTTTTATGGCATGCCTAATGGGACTCTCCACTCTGAGTAAGAGCTGAACTGAGAAATTTCGGTGCTATTCTTGGTTCATTTACTATTGTGGAAGCATTCAACAAGCACCTGGAAAATCTATTGGTCTAGTATCCAAACCAGTTCAACATTTCATGCCTGAACTGTAGACCTAAGCTTCTTCTTCAAGTAATTTTTGATTCATAGAACTATCTTTTATTGATTCAAGAAGAAGTAGATTGTCTCGGTCCCCTATAAGAGAGAGTAGGAATGTTATTTCATCTCCTTCAAGAGCTCAGTCTACACATCCTCCATTTAGATTTCCATATTCAAGAAGGACCTTGCATATACTTAGAATTAATTTGAATATGCCCAATATGGCAAGAAACCTTCATGTTGTCATATTTTTCCCAAGCCAAAATAATCCAAAAAAATTCCATCTTCTTCCATCAAATATATTCGATCTAAGAAAGTCTAAATGGAAAAGGTCTCCCTTTGAAAAAATCCCCAAAAAAACTCTAAGTATTTTGCCTTTACTTTTGCCTTGTCGGCAAATTTTGAGTTTGCAAACCTTTGGTTTGCCGATTGGCCAGTTCACCGATTCATCAATTTTCCAACTAATGGCCCACTAGGTGGGCAAAAGTCTAAGGCAAAAGAATTAATGAGTGAAAGTTGCCTTAGTTGGCAAATTTTGAGTTTGACGAACTCAAAGTTCATCGATCGACAATTTCAAAGTTTGTCGATCGACAATTTCACTGACTAAGGAAGATAGGGAGATAATGGAAAATCTTTGCCAAAGGGAAGCAATTAAGAAAAGACAAAGAGTTTGCCCTTGTCTACAAACGTAAGGTTTGGCAAACCTTAAGCTCGCTAATTGACAAGTTCACCGATTGGCAACTTTGCCGACAAGGGAACAAGGGCGAAGACGAAGACATAGTGGTTCATGGAAATGAAGATTCATCGATAAGGCGAAAGGTAAAGCAAAAGACTAAGGAAAGGGGCCGCCATTGGTGAATTGATAAAAAGGAAAACTCACCGGTAGGTTCATGATTTCTAAAGTTTGTTGATAAGGCAATTTGCTGATAAATGGGCCAAAAGGAAACTAAGGGTGCCAAAGTTTGTGGTAAGGAGTTTTCGCTAACCAAAAGGTGAAAGGGTGAGCCAAGGCAAGTTTGATAATATAAATGTTCATCGATAAGGAAAAAATAGGACTAGGATCAAGAAAAAAAGGAAAATCAGGAGATCAGTAAAGTTACAAACTCACTGATCAATTCATAATTCCCAAGGTTCATTGATTTTCCGACTAATGAGCCAAAAAAGGAGAAAAGAAAAGAGCCCGATGGTTGGTCATGAAATCCAAATTTTGCCAACTAAAGTAGGAGTAAAGGAAAAGACAAAGACAAATGCTACTAGTTCACGAAAGTGGAAAATTGTCGACCAAAGGGAGATTAAGTAGGAAGTGCCAAAAGGCAAAGTTGGAGAGTTCAGTATGAGACAAATTCACTGACAATGGAAAGATCAAATGGTGCCAAAGGTAGGGTTGAAAAGGTACAACATTTTTAAGTGTTGTAAAAGCTAAAGGACACAATTCTTTGCATTATACCACTATTGCAGAAGGAATTTATTACCTAAAGTACAATGTTGCAGATAGGTCAGATTCAGGTAGATGAAACTGTTAAATTATTCAATGTGATTGTAAAAATGAGGGACAAAATGGACTTTGCTGGTACTGTTGAAGGATTTCAGGCCTTCTTTCTTCAATGTGTCAGGTAGCCATGCATGTAGGTGATCTTCTTTTTCCATTTTGCAGACTTGACAAGGCATGGTTGTTGTCCCATTTTGCAATTCTTCTGAAAGCACTTCTAGACCAAATTCAATGTAGTGTGGGCACTTGGACAAGTTAGTTGACTAATTTTCAGTGCCTATTTCTACACAATGGATTCAAAATGCTATGTATACATGTAAAAAGATGTAAATAATGTTATCTATTCTTTTGGGTCATCACGTGAGTGGAGGAGTTTATTATAGATTACGGACCTTGTAATGCATTTGCAAGAACTAGTCAAATTTGATGTATTGTGCTTCAATCTAGGTCTTTAATGTCTTCGATTATGGTTCACCCATGAATGTAGTCGATTACTTTGTGTCTTTTCCTTCTGCAGCAAATTGTTCTACTTTTGTAATGGCTTTCTAGCCTTAATGATCAATACAAATTGTCACTTTGCCTCTCTCTATAACTTTACACTGTGTTTATTTGAGAATTGTATGCTTGTATTGTGGGCAGAATGGTCCCTTTGATAGCTTCAATTTTCTACCTAAACCTCTGTGATGGTTTATACTAGATTGTGTGATTTTATTGTAGTTTTGAGGTCATTGTTGTGTTAATTTAGACATAGTTAAGCATATTAAATCTGGTGCATCACCCCCTTTTCATTTTAGTTTCTCTTTCCCCCTTTCCCTGTGAGCATTAGCATTAGATTTAGTTTTCATTCTCTGGACCTTAAGTCTAGAAAGAGGAACCAACCTTCTCTAGAGGTTTGGTCTCAACTGCAAGGTCCCACACCTCGAGACCAATCCAATGTGTCAATGGAATTCTTGAATGAGCTTCAAGAAGGGTGCGATTCCAAGAGATAACACTTCCTTTTGCTACTTTCAATGGAGGAAGCCCTCTTGACCTAGCCCAATATCATGATATCCCCATCTCTGCTTTGAAAGCTATTCATTTCTTCACTGGTGAAAACTTAATTACACTTGTTGAACATATCCAAGATTTTGCCAGTGTATGCTCTGTCCATAATGTCATTGAAGATATATGAGGCTTCTAGGTTCTTCATTTAAGGGAAAATAACTCCAATGGTATAGAGGTCTGCCAGCTAATTTTGTTCATAATTGGGATGACTTGGGAACAAGAATGTGCTAGCATTTTGAAGATAAGAGTGATCACCTATCTCTGATGGAGCAGTTAGCCACAATCAAAAGGGCTCCCTATGAGTTCATGGTTGACTTCAACTATAGATTTCAAAAGAGTTGGGATAGAATTCCTGTGTTGGTGAAGCTCTCCCCTAATACAACATTCTTGTATTATTTGAGGTCATTAAATAGTGATATTGCTGTTATGATTCAATCTATGGGAGGAACTATGTTACCAAATGCATATGATGTAGCAATAAGGGCAGAAAATAGTCTAATTCAGGCTAGAAAAACTGCTCCAAGGCCACCAATGCCCCTATTCCCAGAGGCCCCTATCATCCAGCCAAGTGTGGCTCCAATTCCTACGATGGTAACCCCTACAACCTCTTTGATTGCATCCTCAAATGAATTGCATGAGGTTAAAACCCTACTGCAAAACTTTGGAAATGAGTTAGTGGCACTAAAAAGGTAGCAAGCACAATCCAGCAGACCAATCAACCCTTCAAACATGGCCAATAACCCAACAGGCAACCTCACCAAGGTAATACGTAGAGCTAAAATCAACCTAGTTATACTAGGCCATTGAATGCTATCCATCCCAATGCAACAAGTACATTCGGTCCCCTGGTGCCCATACAGAACAATCTGGCTCAGGATAGTGATTGGTGTTATCCATGCAATTAGCTCCATAACCAAAATTTGTGCCAAGGCAAACATTTTAGTCAAGCTTTGATAGTACAAAACCCACCAACAAATCCAGAACAACAAGCTAGTTCTAGTCAAGAGGTTGGGGGAGGACAGGGACAAAGGTAGGACAATTCCACCCCAATGAACTGGACACAGGATGATTTTTGTGGTATTAATCAAGGCGCGAGCCCAATAGCATACAATACAAGGGCCAAAAGAAGGGTAATTGAGGATGCATCGGTCCCTGCAGCTGATCACACTTCTATTCCTCACGCATCTACCTATCATACTTCCCCAGTAAGTGCAACTAGAACCACAATAGCAGAGGTACCTTCAGCCCAAGCAAATTATTCTGTTGGGAAAGTAAATTTGGTGCCAGCAATGCACTCCTGAGTGGGCCAACAAGCAAAGGTTGATGTTGTTAATACCAATGTATCCCAGAACATCAGTCAAATCCCCTTCAGCATAGTTGATCAAATGGAAAAGACCAAACTGAGCATTACTATGTGGGATGCCTTGTTGATCCCAACTCAAAGAGATTTACTGCAGGAAGCTTTGACAAGCTTCAATCAACCTACCATAGAGACAACAAAAGTAAAGGTCGTTGTTCCAACAAACCTGTGCCAACCAAAAGAGGAGGCAAGCACAAGTAAAATCAGTAAGCCCCCTCTCTTCTATGTTTCCCTAATCATTGGTGATAAATTGTTGCACAATTGCATGATTGATTCTGGGGTGGGTATTGTTGTTATGCTTAAGGAAAGAGCTGATAGGTTGGACATTAAATATGAACTTGTAACAAAAGGGGTGTTGTAATTAGATGGCACTATTGTTAAAATAGTAGGTGTAGTCAAAGATTTGAAGCTCACCCTGCATGCATGCCCTAGTTGCTTTGTTTTACAAGATATCTCAGTTATTGACCTCCCTGCATACTTTGGCATATGTTTGTCTAGGTATTTCACTGCTAAAATAGGTGGGTACCTATCTTCTGATTGGTCCCATATGTTATTCAGAACTAGATATGGCACTAAGGTGACCATTAAGGCTAAACCAATATCTAATGACTACATAGATCCTTATACACCCTCCCCTTTGAACATGAACTACACAATCCATGATCTGGAAGAGGAGGGTAGCCCTATTCATGAAGCTACAACACATGTAGAGGAAATTCCAAACATATTACTTGGTGAGTGGACAAATTGTTTTTACTTTGATGCCCTAGATCACATAGAACAAACAAGGCCGTGTACTTATTGTATCCATGAAGAGGATGCCACCATCCCTAATCTTGAGAAGTTAACAACACATCCAAGTTGGGTATGGAAGTTATATTTTGATGGCTCCATGAGTAAAAATGAAGCAGCTGCCGGGGTTGTGTTAATTTCACCCCAAAAGGAAAATTATTTCTTTGCATCCAGACTACAGTTTAGATGTACCAATAATGTGGTTGAATATGAAGCCTTAATTTAGGGTATGCAGCTAGCACAAAAGAGGGGAATTTTTTTTTTACAAACATTTGGTGATAATGAGATTGTTGTTCACCAAATTAGATCACAAAGTGGTTCAAGGAATGACTTGCTCAAGTCATATAAACAAAAAGTTTGGGATCTGATTGAAGACTTTGATGCCTTCAATATCCAGGCAGTCCTTAGAGGGAAAAATAAAAATGTTGATAGGCTGGCTACAGTTGGCACCCGGTTTGACATTCCCAAAAATGTCAAACAAAACTCAGATCAACATTAAAAAGTAGTTGTGCCGCCTGCGGTACCTAATAACATATTCAGCTGGTAGGTATTTGAAAATGACTAGTAGATTGTCAATTTATAGCAAGATGAGGCAGAGTTTGCTGCCAAGAGTCAACCAATATTATAGAAATAGTATGGCGATCAGGTGATCCAGCTAAAGACCAATAAACCGTCTAAGGGATTGGTCACTTTGGAAAACATATTTGGTGTTTATGATCAACAAATAAGAGACAAAATGAACATGACAGTAAAAAAAAGAGGACTATGAAGAGGTGGAAATTGCATAGGGTAGATTTATAAAGCATGGCAAGGCATGTAACCATGCTGAAAGACAAGGTTTTGTTGAACTTTGAAATGGATTTGATGATTTAATTGCTTGGGATTATAGGGATCTAAAATGTTTTGACCTTGGTTTAATCTAGCATACCATTGATTTAGACCCCAATGCAAAACATGTTCGCAAAAAACAAAGGCCAGTCAATCCCAAAATTGAGCCATTAATGAGGAAAGAGTTATCCAAGCTCATAGAAGCCAAAATTATCTATCCAATTAAACATTCCTCTTGGGTAGTGAACCTTGTTCTAGTTAGGAAAAAGAATGGAGAAATCAAACTGTGTGTGGATTTTAGAGACCTAAACAAGGCCTCCCTTAAAGACCACTATCCACTTGCTTCCATGGAGCAGATTTTATAGACAGTGGCCAAGGCTGAAAGGTTTTCATCTTGGACAACTACTTAGGCTACAATCATATTCTTGTAAGAGAATCAGACCAGTATAAGACAACCTTTACCACCAAATTGGGTACTTTGGCTTATTATAAAATGCCATTTGGGTTGACTAATGCTAGAGAAACCTTCCAAAGAGCAATGGATTTGGCCTTCAAAGGCTTAATCAATGATATTATTCTAGTATATCTTGATGATTTAACTATATATTCTAAGCATGTAGCTGACCACTTGGGTCTTTTGAGAAAAATCTTTGAAATATGTAGGGAATATGGTGTATCATTGAATCCAAAGAAGTGTGTATTTGTTATTCCAGAAGGTAAACTGTAGGGACATGTAGTCTCAAAAGAAGGACCGACCATCAACCCAGAAAGGACCAGTGCCATTCTGTTGTTGAAATGAACCAGACAACTGAGAGGGGGGGTGAATCAGTTGTCTCAAATCTTTAATTAATTCTGTACCTTAAAATATTAAACACTTGTCCACTGTTTGTTATGATTAAATCATGAAAGCATAAAATCAGAAATATAAACACAATTGCAAGTTCATACACAAGTGACACCATATTTTTATGTGGAAAACCCTGTTAGGGGAAAAACCATGGTGGATGTTAGTCCACAAGATAAATAAGTTATAACAATACTGAAAATCAGAGGCTCATGACCTGTAGGGCTCATTGCCCAAATTGTTCACTGCAAAGGGTGGCTCACTGCCGAAGGGTGGCTCACTGCCAAAGGGTTGAACTTAGATAACAACATCTACTCCATGCCAAGGTTCAGTTCCATTGAAACACAAAACACTTTTGCTCTGCTCTGCTACCTTACTTCCCTTTTTCTTCACATCTTGAAACAAGGACACATTTTCACAACTCAATTACAAGTATTTATACACTACATCAACCTTGGAATGAACATCAAGGTCAACATCACAAACATCAACCATTGGAACAATCTCCAAGGTCGGCATTACAAACATTTACAAAATAAGTCTTGACCTAATACAAAATTATGCTAAGGAAATGTAGTAAAGATGTATGCAGATCACTCCATGCCTTAGTTGGGACTCAAACACGATCTTCAATGCCACGACATGCTTCTATAATCTTCAATACATCTCCACAATCACTGGAATTAACCAAGTGTTTTGAATGTAGACAACAGTGTGAATAGATTCTTTCCAAAAGACTTCTGGCAGACCTTCTTCCTTTATCATTGTCCTAGCAGCCTCCTGAACTGTCATGTTCTTCCTTTCCACAACTCCATTCTGCTGAGGAGTCCTAGGTGTAGTCAACTATCTCTTTATCCCATGCTCTTCATAGAAAATGTTGAATTCATTTGATGTGAACTCACCTCCTCTATCAGATCTTAAGCATTTGATCTTCAAATCTATTTCATTTTCAACCATTGCCTTGAAAGATTTGAATTTCTCTAGGGCTTCTGATTTATCTCTTAGAAAAGTAACCCAAGTCATTCTAGAATAATCATCAATAAGCAACATGAAATACCTATCACCTTGTAGACTTCTCACCCTTGTAGGACCACAGAGATCTATATGCACTAGATCCAACAAACCGGTAGAAAATTGTTCTTTGCTCTTGAAGCTTGTCCTTATATGCTTTCCCAACTGACATTCCTTACAAATTGAATTGGAGGATTTCACAAGTTTTCGTCAATCTCTCACAGCCTGACTTGAGCTTACTTTTACCAGACTATCAAAGTTTATATGACACATCCTTCTATGCCACAACCAACTTTCATCTGCCTGAGCCAGTAAACAATAATCATTTGTTCCTTTCAATTGATAGATGTTACCTTTTGTCTTCTTACCAGTAGCAATCATAGTTCTGGAGCTTTCCATGATCTGGCACCCTTTGTCTTTGAATCTTAGATCATATCCTTTGTCGCACATCTGACCAACACTCAAAAGATTATGCTTTAAACCCTTCACATATAGAACATTGTAAGTATTATGCTTTCGATCAAATGAAATAGATCCTTTTCAACAATTCTTACCAGTTGCATTATCCCCAAACCTAACCAGTCCACCATCATACTTTTCTAGACTTACAAACTTTCTTTTATCACTGGTCATGTGATGAGAGCATCCACTATCAATAATCCATTCATCCTTATCTTTCTCAACCTGAACAACTAAAGCACTTTCTTCTACTAGTTTTTCGTCCTTCACACAACTAGCAAAATTAGTAGACACATGATCTTCTTTAATAGCAATAAATAGGCATTCATTTGCACTAGTACTAGCATCATCAGCTTCATCATTAGTCATTCCTTCATCATCAAAATCTCTGACATTGTAACACTTGTTTGGAGCTCTAGGCCTGCTCTCATATATTTCTTATTCCTTTCAATTCTTTCAGGACATCTAGAAGCATAATGACCTACTTTACCACAAGAGAAGCATTTGAAAGGTAATTTGCCTTTGAACTTACATGAGCCTCTTTGAAGGCTGTTAACAAAGTTGGCTTTGAGTTCTTCAAATTCATCATCTGCTATGTATTTCTCAGCTCTGGAGGTCTCAGCTGAAGTACTGGCTTTAAAAGCTGATTCAACTTTAGGCAGAGCATCACCAAATAAGCTTACCAAGTAACTGATCTTTGTCAATAGTTTATACAGTTATAAATTCTTTAATTGTAGCTACCTTGTGACTGTATGACTTTGGTAGTGATCTATGAATTTTCATTACAACTTCCTTATCACTGAGAGTTCCTCCCATACCCTTTATTCTAGTGACAAGTTCATCAACTCTTTGCATAAAAGCTGTTATGTTTTCATCTCCATTCATCTTCAAACCCTCATACTTCACTTTTAGACTTTGCAGCTTGGCTTCTTTTATAGAATCATCTCCTTCATACAGATTTTTCATCTTATCCCATACCTCATTTACAGTTTCAAGGTCCACAACTTTTGTCAGCACAAAGTCACTTAAGGAACTTAGCAGAGCATCCTTTGCTTTGACATCCACCTCATATTCTTTGATTTCATCTTCAGTCGTCAATCCATTTGGAGGCATGGTATATTTTTCTTCTATAGCTTTCCATACTTTATAACCAAGACAAAGAAGATAGCTTTTCATTTTTGCTTTCCAAAGAGCATAATTTTTCCCATCAAAATGCAGAGCTTCCTTCTTATAAGACATCCTAGATCTTCCTCAAGCTGTTAGGCTTTCTTCAGAGGAACCTTGGCTCTGATACCAATTGTTGAAATGAACCAGACAATTAAGAGGGGGGGTGAATTAGTTGTCTCAAATATTTAATTAATTCTGTACCTTAAAATATTAAACACTTGTCCACTATTTGTTATGATTAAATCATGAAAGCATAAACTTAGAATTATAAACACAATTGCAAGTTCATACACAGGTGACACCAAATTTTTACGTGGAAAACCCTGTTAAGGGAAAAACCACATTGGATGTTAGTCCACAAGATAAATAAGTTATAACAATATCAAAAATTAGAGGCTCACTGCCTACATGGCTCACTGCCCAAATTGCTCATTGCAAAGAAAGGCTCACTGCTGAAGGGTGGCTCACTGCCAAAGGGTTGAACTGAGATAACAACATCTACTCCATGCCAAGGTTCAGTTCCATTGAAGCACAAAACACTTTTGCTTTGCTCTGCTACCTTACTTCCCTTTTTCTTCACATCTTCACATAAGGACACATTTTCTCGACTCAATTACAAGTATTTATACACTACATCAACCTTGGAATGAACATCAAGATTGGCATTACAAAACATCAACTGTTGGAACAATCTCCAAGGTTGACATTACAAACATTTACAAAATAAGTCTTGACCTAATACAAAATTATGCTAAGGAAATGTAGTAAAGATGTATGCGGATCACTCCATGCCTTAGTTGGGACTCAAACACAATCTTCCACACCACGACATGCTTCTATAATCTTCAATATATCTCCGCAATCACTAGAACTAACCAAGTTAGCTAAGACTAGATACACGCTACGTTATCTGGGAATAAACTTCAAATACGATCTTAATTCCTTAATGCGGACCAATGTAGATGCAGGAACACGATCATGAGACATCCACAACCATGTTGTAATTACCGGGAGAAATCGCATAAACTCTAACCACTTTATCCATGAGATTCTTCACATCGGAGCACATGAACTTCACTATCTTCAACTGTCATGAAACAAAGATAGCTTGCGGACTGCCAAATCATGAACCATTTTAGTTTTAGGCACTTACCATCATCCTAGACTTCCCTCTAGAACCATAGAGCAAAATACTTCAATGCGAAGGAATGTAGAGAAAAATACTTTCTCCCTGTTACCAAAGAATAATCAGAAAAAGCAGGTTTTACTCTGGTGAAAGTATCTCACTCAAATCTTCATACTGGAGGCCCAAACTCAGGATTTAGCATCTTCAGACATGCTTCTAAATAACTTTCAATCCGCAGACCAAGATCTTTAATCTGCAGGAAAAGCGGAGCAATCTTTTGGACTGTTCTTCAGTATGCAACTCACTATCTTTACTGTGATTTACTATTTCCTTTATGATTCTTCTGGAGGGGATAAATTTCTCAATGTCCTCAACATATAAGGCTTCTAATCAATCAAAAGATAAGGATACAGTTGGCACCAATGACAACACAGATATGTTGACATCAATGACAACACCGATTAGGCACATACTTGCAACATCTGTCTCTTCCCTTTCCCAGCCACAAGAAGGGCCTGTAGAGTTTTCTAGGTAAGATTAATTTCATGAGAAGGTTTATACCAAATTTTGCTTCAATAGAAAAACCCCTCACCACCATGCTTAAGAAGAACACTACCTTCACATGGTCTAAGGAAGGTAGGGATAGTTTTGAAGCGGTCAAGCAGGCCATTACATAGGCCCCCGCTATTAAACCCAAATTATGAAAAAGATTTTATCCTTTATGCCTTTGGAGGCAAAGAGCGCTTATCAATAGTCCTGACACAGCAAAATGAAGAAAAATTGGAGTAGCCAATTGCTTTCTTCAGCTAGCCCCTCAAAGAATATGAGATGAGGTATGATTTTATTGAGAAAAAGGTGTTTTTTGTGGTGAAAGAACTCAAAGAATTCAGACACATGCTTTCAAACAGAAATATACAATTAACGGTGAATCATCCTATTGTAAAGGAGTTCCTTTTGAGCATAGATGTTAGTGAGAAGAGAGCTGGGTGGATCATAGAAGTGATAGAATATGATGTCAACATCAACATCACCAAGCTGGTGCAAGGCAAAGGCCTATGTGAGAAGATGGCCATAGTTGAGGCCAGAAATGATGTTGTATGTGTCCTTGAACAGGCGTAGTCAACCGGTTCCCACACCTTAGGCAATTGGTATCATGATATAGCCACCTTTCTACAATCAAGTAGATGCCCAGATGAATTGGATCAAACAAAAAGAAGGTATTTCAAACTCCAGTCCATTCCTTATGTTCTTGTTGATGGTGTCTTGTTTAGGAAAGACATCAATGGAGTTCTTTTCATATGCATTGCACAAAATTAGGCCTTGAGGGTCTTAGAAGAGTTTCATAATGGCCCTGCAGGTCGCTATTTTTCACCAAGAACAACTGTTGTTAAAATCATGAAGGCTGGTTATTACTAGCCCAATTTGTTTAGAGATGCCCATAGATGGGTAATAAGCTACAAAGAATGTGCATTATTTGTAGGTAAACAAAGGTTGGCCGCTCTTCCCCTGCACCCAATTTAGATAGATCAACCATTTACCCAATGGGGTTTGGACTTCATTGGAATGATAAATCCACTTCTCGTGCTAGCCACAAGTGGATTTTAATAGCCACTAATTATTTTACAAGGTGGACAGAGCAGTTGCATTGAAGGATGCCACAGAGGCCTCCATTTAGATTTTCTTGAGGGTATAGTTACCAGATTTGGTGTTCCATTCATCATTATTTCTGACAATGCTAAGGCCTTTGTAGGCATAAAAAATAGTGAATCAGTAGTCAAATATGGAATTTATTTGAAGACATCCTCCAATTTCTACCCTCAAGGGAATGGTCTGGCTGAGTCTACCAACAAAAACTTGATCAGGATCATCAAGAGAATAGTGGATAATAATCAGAGAACTTGGCATTCCAAGTTAAAGACAACTCTCTGGGTTGATAGGATCGCCCCTAAGAGGGCCATTGGCAATTCAACCTTCATGCTAGTATATGGAAAGGAAGCAAGGATTCCACTATCACTGGAGTTGCCTTACCTTGAGTTGGCACATCGGTTGGAGTTGCTGGAGAATGATGCCTTGACAGTTAGGTTTACTGAGCTAATGGAGCTTGAAGAAAAAAGAGATGCTTTTATGAAGACCCTTGAAGCCCACCAAGATTAGGTCAAGAGGAGGTCTTTGATAGAAAATCAGTTGGTAGAGTCTTCTAAGAGGGAGACTTAGTGCTAAAGTGAGATGAAGATAGAGCTAAGGTTTGCAGGCATTCCAAATTTGATGCCTTATGGAGTGGCCTATTTATCATCAGCAGTTGCAAGCAAGCTAATGCCTTTCAAATCTCTAAACTAATGGGTGAATCACCTCCAATCCCAATAAATGGGATTCATCTCAAACCTTGCTTTTAGTTTGGTTGTGGGATTCTTGTAAATAATTAGAAGTAGGTCTAGTTTCTGTTTTAGGTTTTTGTTGTCCTATTTTACATCCTAGCCAAATAGCCCAAATCTATGAAATATCTAAGTGTTTTCCCCTTTAGAAATGCAAGGAAAAACATCCCAAAATTGACTAAGTTCAAAAATCTTAAGTTTTCCTTGTGTTTTTAACCTTTTTGGAGTTTTGGAGTTCAGAGTTCTCCCCTTCGTCATACCATACTAATTAGCTTTGAACTCTACTTTATTCATTGCAAAAATCCTCTAAGTGTTCAAAGTTCATCGAATGTCAGGGGTTGGACCTCCTTTCTTTCTTCCTTCCTTTTCTTTTGGAAGAAGAAAGGAAGAAGGGCCAAAATCTGAGCTCTGACTCTTTCCCTTTGAAAATAATTCTAAATGTAAGGCATTCTGCCATTCTATTGAGCCTTTTAGGGGAACCCATGACAGGCTTGCGGAACCATGGAATGAAGACACATGGCAAGGTCTGACAATTGATCATCCAAGTGACTTGATCGGTGCCATGTGGTCTACTTTGTGGCATTCTGCCATTCGACAGAGCATTTCAATGAAGCTTTGTCTATAGCCGCGGAGCCGCAGGAAGCTGCCAAGTTGTTATGACATCATCTAGATTAACTTTTACCGAGGAAGGCTCAGATTCTGAGTTCCACTTCTTTTCCTTCAAAATATTTCTAAGTGTTTCAGACTTTAGGGCTTAGACCTTTCTTCTTCACTCTTCCTTTCTTTGGAATATGGAAGACAGAAGGCTCGAGGCCTAAACTCTGCTGAAACTTTCAAAAAATGGTTGTCTTTAGCCTTGCGGGGCTCAAACTTTCTTTCTTCTTCCTTCTCTAGGAAGGCATAAGATAGAAGGCCCGAGGCCCAAAGTTTGCCAATATTGTGATCTCTCTTTGTATAGAGAATCTTGGGGGCGAGGTTTTCTTTTTTTTCCTTCTCTCTCATAAGGCAAAATGCTGAAGGCCTGAGGCTCGATCTCCGATGGCTTCCACAATCTCTAGAAATAAAGGGAAAAGAGGTAGAATCTAGGATCTGTCATGGTTAATCATAATGAAATCTTGCTGATAAGGCAGGATATAGGCCAAATTGTAAGTCAAGCATCTAGCCCCAGCTAGAATTTGTAGTTAGGCATTTATTGTTGCAGGCAGAGGAAGATGCAAGGTTTCAACGTAGATATTTGTTTAGCTACTTTAGAGAAGATATTTTTTGCATTTATGTCAAAGACAAACATATATTTTTAGACATTCCTTTTGTAAAATATCTTTTCATAGGCCCATAGGGTGAATTTATTATAGTAGATGATGGCACCTCATTGTAAAATGCTACAAAATGCATGTAATCAAATGTATTATGTTGGTTGTTGGTCTAAAAAACTACGTCTTGTGTCAGCTGTAACCATGCCTCTTTGAGAATAAACAATAAGATTTTTACCTTTTCATGACTTCTTCTACTTTGTGTAATATTTTTGTTTGATCTCCATCTGTGAATGCTTCTTTCCTTTTGGGTCTCATTTAGTTTCCTTTACCTCTGCAAATAGTTTGTGATTTGTGTATGCTCATATGTTGTGTGTTATTATTCTATGCATATATGGTTGATCTGAGGGCCAAACATTCAAACTTGGTGTATCACCCTTTTCCCTTTCAGTTTCTCCTTCTTCCCCTTTTCCCTATCAATGATAGATTAGGTTTAGTCTTAGTATACTCTAAATCTCATATTCAGAAAGAGGAACCAACCTTTTATGGAGGTTTGATTTCCTTTGCAGGGTTCCACACAGGTAAATCATCCCAATATTTCACTGGATTGTTGCAGCACTAAATCACTCCAACATAGGGTACAAATCCAAGTGACAATAGTTTCCCTTCCTCTAAGTGCTTTTTCATAGGCAACATTCTCATTAGGAGATGGTTTGCCTTGTTGTTTGTTTTGTTTTGTTTTCTGGAGGCAGTTTTTAGTTCTACATGGAAATGTCGTTTCAGTCTCCTTTTGACTCTGTGCCCAATGAATTGATAAGGCAATTGGATCCCTTTGTTTAGCAGGAAAACACCCCTGCATAGTCACCAAAATGTTGTCATATTATGCCCAGGCCAAAATAATACAAAAAAATCCCATCTTCTTCCATCAAATATATTTGGTTTGAGAAAGTCTAAATGGAAGAGGTCTCCCTTTGAAAAAATCTCAAAAAAATTCTAAGTATTTTGCCTTTACTTTTGCCTTGTTCGCAAATTTTGAGTTCGGTGAACCTTTGGTTCACCGATTGGCCAGTTTGCCGATTCACCGATTTGCCAACTAAGGCCTTAGTAGGTGGGGATAAGTCTAAGGCAAAATAGTTAAGAAGTGAATGTTGCCTTAGTCGGCAAACTTTGAGTTCGCCGAGCTCAAAGTTTGTCGAACTCAAAGTTCGTCAATCGACAATTTCACCAACTAAGGAAGGTAGGGAGACAACATAAAATCTTCGCCAAAGGGAAGCAATTAAGAAAAGACAAAGAGTTTGCCCTTGTCGGAAAACTTAAGGTTTGACAAACCTTAAGTTCACCGATCAACAAATTTATCGACAAGGGAACAAGGGTGAAGATGAAGACAGAGTGGTTCATAGAAATGTAGATTCATCGATAAGGTGAAAGGTAAAGCAAAAGACTAAGGAAAGGGGATGCCATCGGTGAATCGATAAAAAGGAAAACTCACCGTCAGGTTCGTGATTTCTAAAGTTTGCCAATAAGGCGATTTTCTGATAAATGGGCCAAATGGGGACTAAGGGTGCCAAAGTTCACAGTAAGGAGTTTTTGTTGAGCAAAAGGCGAAAGGGTGAGCCAAGGCAAGTTCTAGAGTATAAATGTTCACCGATAAGGTGAAAATATGGCTAGGATCAAGCAAAAAAGGAAATTTGGGAGATTAGTAAAGTTATGAACTCACCAATCAATTCATGATCCCCAAGGTTCACCGATTTGCCAACTAATGAACGCAAAAAGGGAGAAAAGAAAAGAGCCCGATGGTTGGTTTGTGAAATGCAAATTTCATCAACTAAAGTAGGAGTAAAGGAAAAGACAAAGATAAATGTTGCTAGTTTGTGAAAGTGGAAAATTGCCGACCAAAGGGAGACTAAGTAGGAAGTGCCAAAAAGCAAAGTTGGAGAGTTCAGTATGAGATAAATTCATCAAAAATGGAAAAATCAAATGGCGCCAAAGGTAGAGTTGAAAAGGTACACATTTTAAAGTGTTGTAAAAGCTAAAGGACACAATTCTCTACATCATGCCACTATTACAGAAGGAATTTAATACCTGAAGTAGAATGTTGCAGATAGGTCAGATTCAAGTAGATGAAACAATTAAATTCTTCAATGTGATTGTACAAATGAGGGACAAAATGGACTTTTCTGGTAACATGGAAGGATTTTAGACCTTTCTTCTTCAATGTGTCAAGTACTCATGCATGTAGGTGATCTTCTTTTGTCATTTTGTAGACCTGACAAGGCATGGTTGTCATCCCATTTTGTAGGTCTTTTGACAGCACTTCTAGACCAAATTTAATGCAACGTGGGCACCTGGACAAGGTAGTTGATGACTGATTTTCAGTGCCTATTATTGTACAATGGATTCAAAATGTGATGTATACATTTAAAAATATGTATATAATGTTAGCTATTCTTATGGTTCATCACGTGAATGGAGGAGTTTATTGCAGATTATGGACCTTGTAATGCATTTGCAAGAACCAATTGAATTTGATGTATTGTGCTTGAATCTAGGCCTTTAATGTCTTCGATTATGGTTCACCCATGAATGTAACTGATTACTTTGTGTCTTTTCCTTTTGCAACAAATTGTTCTAGTTTTGTAATGGCTTTCTAGCCTTCATGATCGATACAAACTGTCACTTTGCATCTCTCTGTAACTTTACACTATGTTTATTTGAGAATTGTATGCTTGTATTGTGGGCAAAATAGTCCCTTTTATAGCTTTGAATTTCTACCTGAACCTCTATGATGGTTTATATGAGTTTGTGTGAGTTTATTTCAGTTTTGAGGCCATTTTTGTGTTAATTTAGGCACAGTTAAGCATATCAAATCTGGTGCATCATCCCCTTTTAATTTTAGTTTCTCCTTCCTATTTTCCTTGTGAGCATTAACATTAGATTTAGTTGTCATTCTCTAGACCTTAAGTCTAGAAAGAGGAACCAGCCTTCTCTGGAAGTTTTGTCTCAATTGCAAGGTTCCACACCTTGAGACCAATCCCATGTGTCATTGGAATGCTTGAATGAGATTCAAACATGGCGCAATTCCAAGCGATAACACCACCCTTGATCAACCAACAATTCAACAAAAATAGAAGTATCAATGAAAACAATCATCAAATTACACAGTGTTGGAACCTTAGGAATCCAAAAAGAAGAACGGTGACTAGTGACCCGATCATCAAACTACACAGTGTTGGAACCTTAGGAATCCAAAAAGAAGAACGGTGACTAGTGACCCTTTGGGTCATATATTTATTTTAACAATGGTCATAGAACACTGGATTAGATTCAACCCACAAGAAAGGCCCCAGGATTGGCCGACCACTCTCCATGAAGTCCATCTCTCAAGTGATCCAGACCACCTCCATGTCTCGCCTCCTCTCGACTAGCTACTTCCATGAGAGCGAGAGTGACGTGGAGGTTCACCCCATGGTAAAGAGAGGGGTCCATGTGTGCACCAAAGTTGACTCGACCGCCCTAGGCCACCAAGTTGTGTTTTTGAGTGTACATATTTTTGTGAACTTGATGTGAAGATCAAATCCTTTTGGGATGGGCTCTTTCAAATTTTTACACATATCACGATGTTTCATACAACAAAAATCTAGGACAAAATCACAAAAGGTCCAGGGGAATGTCCCCTCTAGTGAAATCAACACACCTTCATATCTAATGGCTTGAATCTTAAATCAGTTAGATTTTAAAGACTCAAATTCAAAGGGCATCCAACAGAAGCCCCACAACTTCTTAGTTTTTAGCAACCCACCCCACATATGACAACATGGTCATTGAACTTAACCAAATTAAAACACAACTAGTGAGTATTCAATCTAATATCCATCAAGATGATCAACCCACAACAAGCCATAGAAAAATAGCCACCAAAATTTAAAATGAAGTGTGTTTTCAAGAGAAGAAGAACTTACAAGAAGTTGAGGAGGTGCAAAACCCCTCCATGTAGTGCATCAAGATAAAAGACATGTGATATGTCAAGTATCATCAAAAGGAACAAGTAGGGTCACTCAAACCCCAATACATAAAATCCATATCAAGGTTGTAAAACTCAAAGAATGGAGGAATCCTCACTCACATACCTTATAGAAAAATTGGTCCAACAAATCTTGACCCTTGAAGATAGAAATATCGGACAAGTTTGTCAAAGTAAAATTCAAGAAAAACTTAGGGTATAGGGAAATCCTTTCATTGATAAGATTGAATCAAACCAGGGGACAACAACAATTCCCCTCATCTAAACATCCATGAAACATTCAGGCCTCCTTTACCCTCACCATCCAACATGACAAGTCTCAATCAAATAGGTGGGATTCCTATAACATAAAATCAACCACAAACAATCCCATCCATTCTTCAAAACATAAACATGACGTTAGGATATCAACAATCTAGCATACCCTTTCAATAAATGCAACAAGCTCCACCTGAAGGGATAATATTTGGAGAAATAAGACCCTCTACACATAATCCCCTCCTAGGAACATACCTTGAGTGTTTGAAGGAGCCTCTAGACTACAACATTTGTTAGGTCATACTATCACATCCTCTCCCTGAGCTTCCAAAATTTAAAGGAGAGGGTGATCCCAATTCTCATATCAAGGCTTACATCATGGTAGTGCAATAACTCCTTCCTTGGTATGGGGTGGTAGCAAATTTTTTTCCAAAGACTTGTTAGGGTATTGCTTTGGATTGGTATTATTGACTTCTAGAAGAATCAATCCACTCTTTTAGGCAACTCATTGATCAATTTATGGCTTCCTTCAACATAAACAAATTGGTCGAGACAGGAATACAAGAATTTTTAAGAATCAAATAAGAAGCCAATGAGTCAGTTGCATATTTTATCACATGATGGAGGAAAGTTCTCTATTCTTCAACTAACACACCAAACATGGATCATAAGGAACTTTGTGATCTCTTCTTACATGCTCTCAACAATGACATACAAGGAGTTCAAAAACTCCCCTATGAATCATATGAAGAAGCACTAGAAATTGCCCTTAGAATGGACCAAGCTGCTATTGATAGCAGAAGAAGGGAGTATGATGCCAATGGAAGGTTGATAAGCCATGATAGAAATAACAAATCCTCAAAAAATTATCAAAACATAGATGGGTCAACAAACACTTCACCATTTAGAAACAACAACAATTGTGACTATGATAGTCATACAAATTTGGGGAACCAAAATGTCAACAACTATCCCTTGAGAATCAACAAGTAGTTGTACATAATAATCATAAACCTCAAGATCACAATCATGATAAATATTGCTCATTTGACAAGAGAAGGGGGCATGAGATCAAGTCATGTCAGGGGTACCATCGTTTCATATCAAACCTCCCAAAATGTCAACAAAAAGCATTCATGGACAGATTCTCACAAGATGAAGAACCTAGTCCCAACACCTTTGATACAAACTTAGGCCTTGTGGAATTAGACAAAGATCAAGAAATTTATATCACCCAAGGACTGGAATGACTAGATGACACCTCCGATGATTCAAAATTTTGTCACATGTTAGAACTTCTCAAAAGTTCTCTTATACACAAGAATCCTCTCCTTAAAGTCGTAGATCTAGACCATCTAGTTCAAAACACTCCAAGCAAAAAGTGTTCTTCTTCAACATTTGATTTTGAAAAGCTACCCTCAGATAATGACATAGCTAAACAAGATGATCTCCCCCTCCATCTAATAGTCCAAGTTCAAGATTATTCCATAAATGTGCAATGATCGATGACGGGTATGAAATCAACATAGTCTCTTTCTCTTCTTCAAAGAATGGGTTATGACCAAACTCAAATCACAAAACAAACTTCCATCCTTAGAATTGATGATAACCCAAACATTTGAACCATGGGTAAGGTCAATCTTCAAATCACATTGGGTCCCAAAACCCTCCCAACTAAATTTTATGTCCTCAATGAAGAAGTCACTTACAACATGATCCTAGGAAGACCTTGGATCCATAGGATGAGGGCCGTTCCCTCCACACTATTTCAATAAATACACTTCTTGCACATGGGACAAACCCACATCATCAAAGGAGATCCTGATCTTTTCAGCCTTTATAGAGTTGAACAAGTCATAAAAAAGGAAAGACCATGGAAACCACTAGTGACCCAATAATGAACACTTTTAAAAAAGGAGAGACATCAAAACAAATTGCAAATGTAGCCAAGACCTCAAAATGTATAGGAAAGGGGGCAACAGGGGAATTCCCCTTCAATCCCCACTCAACAAAGTCTTATGCTCCATTCAACTTAGTGGCCATTCCAATCGATCTAGACATAAACATTCATATTATTGAAATCACGACTAAAGAAGAAGAACTAAAACCCACACAAAAACTAGGGGAGTCAACACCAACCTCATTTTCCCCTCAAAAGTTTGAAACAAGCAATGGAACTCGAGAATAATAGAAAATGATAAAGAAAGGGGGAAAATCATCAAATAATGAAACATGTGAGTACACAAAACTCCCATTGAGTGCAAAGATATTTTTACAACAAGGTTTCAAGTGTCCTTGTAAAGAATTTCAAGTGAAGTTCAGACCAAATTGGATAGGTCCATACGTAGTTAAGGAAGACGTCAGAAATGAGGCTTGCCTTTGGTGAATTATGGAAGGAGAAGATTTCAACATCTCAAAACATTGTAAAAGCTTATTAAATCCAAAAAAATCAAATAATTCAAAAATCCATAAAAAGCATAAAAATCATGAAAGTTCAAAATTTTGCATTCTTCATTCTATTCCATGATGGATTTTGTGAGTGTCATATTCTTGTTCGATTTTTGTCCTAGTAAGGAGTCTAAGGTTGCTTAGGTATAGGTTGACCCTTTGAGCCTTTGAGATCCCATAGAAATTCATGTTTACCACTTATCGATATTACCCTACAACATTTTCCCAATGATTCTAATTAAAGCCTAGCTCTTAGCTCTACACTAATCCCGAGCTTAATGATTTATGATGTTAAGTATAAGCAAAGTCAGTATTCAAACCCACAATGTTTAAAGGAAGCTTACAAATAGACCTTCCCCATTCTTCCCTAGTAGAAAGGAAGCCCGACTGGACTATAAAAACTTTGGGGGCACTCAACCCCTTATCTTTCTTGGCCAAAAATGTTAGGAGGATCATAACTCTGAAGTAAGCAATCTAAAATACGAGTGAATAAAAAATGAGTGATAAAAAAAAGAGTGATGAGAAAAGTGAGAATTGAGAGATCAGGTCTTTGTATATCCAAAGCTTAAAAGCATTCATTTTCATAAAAAGTAAAAAAAAAGAAGAGAAAATCAAGTGAGGCATTGCAAAAATACAAAAAAAGAGAGTTATAAAAAAGTGATAGAGAAGATTGTTGAATGTCCATACCCCTAGGTGGAGATAAATCTAAACTTGAAGATTCAAGGATGACATTCTACCAGAGAAAATAAAAGAGAAATGTACAAAGCATACACATGCACTAGCTGAGCAAAGCCAATAGTCTAGTAGTCTTTAGGGCCATTTTCTACTTAGGGATCCCGATCCATCCCTATTTTCCTTTACCCCGGGTCTATCTTTCTTGTCATCTATGATCTAAGTCCAGTGAACACCAATGAAATTTGTTGCTTGTCTAAGTTGAAAGCTTGTCAAATTGTCTTATTCTAGATAAGGATCAGTGTTTAACCTCTAGCAAAGCTCAAAATTCTAGAAGCATTCCATCTCCTCCCCGCTCCCACTTGAGTCCCTAATCCCATCCCAAATATCAATAAGTCTCTTTATACCAAGTTAACTCGCAATCTGCTAAGTCAAAAATCCTACTTAAGAGCAGTCACATTGTTTGTTCCACCTACATACATGCTATCATAGAAAATCAAAAGCAATAAAACATGTCATAATATCATGGCATTCATAGCAATTTAAACATAGTGTTTTGCATTTCATATTTGTGAATCATATCCAAACACATTGCATGTCATTCATATTAGAAAAGGACAAAAACAAGTTGCATGATCCATATGTGATCATCTTAGGTATGCATTCTCATAAGAAAAATAAAAGATTTATCCTATCATATGCACAAGATGGAAAGTGAAGTACAAGATGTTGACTAAAGCTATGTATAGATCTCATCCAATCAAGTCCCGTAACAATAAATGTAAAACAATGTCTGAGCATAAGTCACTCCCCCAATAAGTCAAAAGAGAAAAATTGTGTAATCAAGTGCACAATTCTCCCAATGCAAGGGGGAAGGGTGGAAATATCTTTGATGCAGGGGCACCCGTACATGATCAGGATATAGGATAACATGATCAGGATATAGGTGAATTATCAGCATGATGACAGGATAGCCTATTTTTAGTATGTTTGACTTTATCATGTAATAAGGTCCATTGGACCGATGCTATGTATTAGATCAGCATAGGGGTATGTGTAGGCAGTTAGAGATCGGGATAAGGTTATCTGAGCTGTCCTCTCTCCCAGCCGCTTGGAAGCTCCCAGCCGCTGGGAAGTGAGTTGGTAGTACTCGAAGGATTTGTTATATATACCTTCGATCTGTTAGGGTTTAGAGAGAATTCACATTGATTTTGATAGATGTTATGTTCAGGAGAGTAGTATTGGTGGTATGCTGTACTGGTGATCAGTCCAGATATTGTGAAGCAAAATTGTAAAAGCAGGACATTTGGATTTCAATTGAATAAGATCTCATCTTTTGCATTATCTGATTGTATCAGTTGTATCTGTGTTGATTTCCTTTCCGTTTTGCAAGTTGATGGGTTCCTTCAACCCTTCCACCGGTTGATCCTGCACATCGGTGGAATGGTCCTGTATTATAGCTTAGTTTGCATTTGTGTTTTCTGTTTATGCATTGCATTGTTCAAGAGATCAGTTAGGAGCATGCTGTAAATCAGCCTAGCATCCTCATGTGCTAGGTATAGAAAGATAAACTGTTAGATTTTGGTTTGAAGGTGATCCGGCCCGGTCGTCACATTATCTTTGGGTAATAGAGCGGTTCTGAGTGTTTACATGCAGTGGACGGATACACAGGAGTCTGCATGTGCGTTTCCAGCCGGAACAAGCCGCATCGTCATCTGCGAATGCATCGCCATCAGGATCGGGTCGTGAAACTGTTGAAGTTTGCAAGTTGCAAGTGCATCAGGATGTTTTGAGTTGGATATATACTCAGTGTATATATCGCAGTCAGGATCATCTCTCGGAGAAGCTCATCATCTGCGTATCGCTAGCAGATGCGGGTGTGAAAGTTCAATTTTTTTTGGCTAAGTGTTGAAGAGGTCATCAGGATATTGTGTGACGTCATCGTCATCCGCATATGACGTCATCGTCATCAGGGTATTGAGATATCCCTCTATGCGAGTTTATCCTGTTGTCGCTAAGTGGTTAGGTATCGGCATAGGCAGAAAGTTGTGAAACATCATCAGGAGGTTTCGAGGGAGCCGGATAAATTAGATCATGATGCTGTTGCTTGTATCGTCGGGTAGCGGGGCATCGAAGGGAAGGTGTTAAGTTGTCGTCATCAGGATATTTGGAGCAACCGGATATTTGGATATCCTGCTGACGAAGGTGGTGTCGAATATCATGATGATGCCGCTTGTGTTTGGCGCCCGATGAACAGTGCAACCGGAGGATGTTTGCGCCCATTGATTATGATGATGATGATAGGCGACAGGCGGAGGAGGTGAACAGTAGTCGGCAGGAGGATAATTGTGCCCGACCGAAATATGATGATGCTGTTGTTGTTTTTAGGAAATATGATGATGATGCTGAGCTGATAGGGATTTTTATCAGGTTGTTTGTATACTTGGCTCCTCCTTCCTGTTAGGTAGCCTCCGTTGTGGTTCGCTCTGCATCATAGTGGTATCAGAGCAAAAGGTTAGGATCTTCTGGAAAAGATAAGCAGGATGTCAGACGAAGAAGGAACATCTGAGGTTCCAGCAAGGATGACCAATGCTGAGTTGGCAGTTCTGGTGAAGAAACAGATTGCAGAAAGCAAGGCCGTGAAGGCTCAGAATCAGGAGTTGAAAGATGAGTTAGCAAAGTTGAGGAGCAGAGTAGGTTCTGGTAGAGAAGATGATAGGGAAGAAGAAGAGATCCCTAATTGGAGCGAGGAGGTCGTTCCTGCAGACCAGAGGCCACTGTTGAACGCCCTCAAGGCCATGGAGAGGAGAACCATGGATGTGAAGCTGGATTTGCCAGTGTTTACAGGTAAGATGGACCCTGATTCAGTGATGGAATGGATAGACTGTTTGAACAATTTCTTTGTAACAGAGGAGATACCAGAACAACAGAGAGTGAAGATGGCACAGTCAAAGATGAAAGAAGCTGCCTTGACATGGTGGAATTTTGTCCAGGATGACAGAGTACAGGAAGGAAAACGGAGAGTTGCCACATGGAAGAAGATGATGGAATTGGTAAAGGAAGCTTATATTCCTTTGGATTACAGTATCCAGTTACACAAGAGGAAGCAAAACCTGAAGCAGAAGGAGCTAGATGTCAGCTCATATACAGAAGAATTCATGAAACTCTGTATGAAGACAAAGGTGAAAGAAAGTGAGGAAGAGAAGGTAGCCAGATACCTTAATGGATTGAGGTTTAATATTCAGGATGATCTAAGTCTGCATACTCCAGATACAGTCCAGAAATGTTTCCAGTTGGCATTGAAAGTGGAAGAAAAGTTGAAGAGAAAACAAGAACAAAACAATAGAGGAAGAGGATCAGCCCATAGAACAAGGCAAACTAATGAGAGTCAAGAAGACACTGGTAAAGGACAGGGATAGTCTGATTTCAGAGGTGGATGGAAAGGTAATAAAGGAAGATTTGGAGGTGGTAGAGGTTCTACTACATTTTCAGGAAAATGTTACACCTGTGGTGAGTTTGGTCATCCATCCTTCAAATGTCCAGAAAACAAAGGTTCATCATCCAGAAATGATAGAACTAATGACAAGAGAGTACAACTTGTGCAAGAAGAGAAAGAAGAGAAAAGTGTGCAGAGTCCAAACACTTATCAAAAGGATCAGGAGGCTGATAATTGTGGATACCCAGAAAGTGGAGAGTCCCTACTGATGAGAAAAACAGTGATTACCATGAAGGTACCTGACAAAGAATCCCCACAAAGAAGAGCTCTTTTCAAGACCACATGCAAGAGTAAAGGTAAGGTATGTAAGGTTGTCATTGATACTGGTTCAACAGACAACATGGTATCTCAGGAGATGGTGGATAAACTGCATTTGGAAAGGATTCCACATCCACACCCTTACAAAGCATCTTGGGTGAGTGATAGTCATTCACTTTTTGTCTCTGAACAGGCATATGTGGATTTCCAGATTGGAGCATATCAGGATAGAATTTTGTGTGATATTTTGCCCATGGAATGTTGTCACCTACTGTTGGGTAGACCATGGCAATTTGATAGAAGGGTAATGTATGATGGGTATGCTAATACCTATACCATCCAGAAAGATGGAAAGACTATTAAGTTGATGCCATTACAGGAAGCAGCTGCAGCACAGAAGGCAGCCAAAGTCATTTTAATGGGAAAGAAGGAATTTGTGCAGATGCCTAGAGGAGCAGGCATAAAGGCAGTTCAGGACACTGCAGGGAAAGGAGTTGTTAAAGACAACAAGCTGAAGAAAGTTTTAGTTGTGACTGATAGGGGTCAGCAGCAGGTGCAGAAATGGATTTACACACAGCAGCCAGTTGAGAAGAATGACAAGGATGTTGTCATAGTTGGGACTATTGCTTGTCCTATAACGATTGACAGGAAGATAGAGTTGAACATTTCAGAAGTTCAAGAGGCAGTTCAGAAAGAGGTTCTGGTCAGGCAACCTGGCAAACACAAGGTATGTGAGAGAAAAGCCTACATTGACAGGCATAAGGATTTACTTGCAAGAAAGCAAGTTACAGTTCAGAAGTCTTGGAGCAGCCAAGAGCCAGCAGCAGACAAAGCTGGAACAGGGCAGAGCATTGCATAGGCAAAGTGTAGAGGTGGAGGACTTCCCCATACTAAACTCATGGGACATGAGTTCTTTTCTTTTGGGGAGTATGATGCAGGGGCACCCGTACATGATCAGGATATAGGATAACATGATCAGGATATAGGTGAATTATCAGCATGATGACAGGATAGCCTATTTTTAGTATGTTTGACTTTATCATGTAATAAGGTCCATTGGACCGATGCTATGTATTAGATCAGCATAGGGGTATGTGTAGGCAGTTAGAGATCGGGATAAGGTTATCTGAGCTGTCCTCTCTCCCAGCCGCTTGGAAGCTCCCAGCCGCTGGGAAGTGAGTTGGTAGTACTCGAAGGATTTGTTATATATACCTTCGATCTGTTAGGGTTTAGAGAGAATTCACATTGATTTTGATAGATGTTATGTTCAGGAGAGTAGTATTGGTGGTATGCTGTACTGGTGATCAGTCCAGATATTGTGAAGCAGAATTGTAAAAGCAGGACATTTGGATTTCAATTGAATAAGATCTCATCTTTTGCATTATCTGATTGTATCAGTTGTATCTGTGTTGATTTCCTTTCCGTTTTGCAAGTTGATGGGTTCCTTCAACCCTTCCACCGGTTGATCTTGCACATCGGTGGAATGGTCCTGTATTATAGCTTAGTTTGCATTTGTGTTTTCTGTTTATGCATTGCATTGTTCAAGAGATCAGTTAGGAGCATGCTGTAAATCAGCCTAGCATCCTCATGTGCTAGGTATAGAAAGATAAACTGTTAGATTTTGGTTTGAAGGTGATCCGACCCGGTCGTCACATTATCTTTGGGTAATAGAGCGGTTCTGAGTGTTTACATGCAGTGGACGGATACACAGGAGTCTGCATGTGCGTTTCCAGCCGGAACAAGCCGCATCGTCATCTGCGAATGCATCGCCATCAGGATCGGGTCGTGAAACTGTTGAAGTTTGCAAGTTGCAAGTGCATCAGGATGTTTTGAGTTGGATATATACTCAGTGTATATATCGCAGTCAGGATCATCTCTCGGAGAAGCTCATCATCCGCGTATCGCTAGCAGATGCGGGTGTGAAAGTTCAGTTTTTTTGGCTAAGTGTTGAAGAGGTCATCAGGATATTGTGTGACGTCATCGTCATCCGCATATGACGTCATCGTCATCAGGATATTGAGATATCCCTCTATGCGAGTTTATCCTGTTGTCGCTAAGTGGTTAGGTATCGGCATAGGCAGAAAGTTGTGAAACATCATCAGGAGGTTTCGAGGGAGCCAGATAAATTAGATCATGATGCTGTTGCTTGTATCGTCGGGTAGCGGGGCATCGAAGGGAAGGTGTTAAGTTGTCGTCATCAGGATATTTGGAGCAACCGGATATTTGGATATCCTGCTGACGAAGGTGGTGTCAAATATCATGATGATGCCGCTTGTGTTTGGCGCCCGATGAACAGTGCAACCGGAGGATGTTTGCGCCCGTTGATTATGATGATGATGATAGGCGACAGGCGGAGGAGGTGAACAGTAGTCGGCAGGAGGATAATTGTGCCCGACCGAAATATGATGATGCTGTTGTTGTTTTTAGGAAATATGATGATGATGCTGAGCTGATAGGGATTTTTATCAGGTTGTTTGTATACTTGGCTCCTCCTTCCTGTTAGGTAGCTTCCGTTGTGTTTCGCTCTGCATCAATCTTTAATATAGGTCTCTCAAAGACCTCAAGGAACGGCAAGTTAGATCTCCAGAAAAAAAAACCATAAAAATAGAAAGAATTGAAAAAACTTAAAAAATTGTAAAACCTTGGAAATCCCTAAAATTCAAATATGTTCTTCAAAATCTACAATAAAAGGAGAATTGGTTCTCTTCTCTAGCTTATCATGTGTTCTATTTCATTTATGCATCTCTTGTTCTCTCATTTTGTGTGCTTTCATCCCTATAGGTCTCTTTGACAAAGGAAAACAACTAGGCGAATTCACAAGATCTATAGTATATTTGTCATTTTAGTTTTTATTACTTGTTTTGATATATTTAAATGTTGAACTGATACTAGTTATTGTAGATACCATTGTAGAAAAATTGACAACAGGTAAGGCCTAGTTCAGGAATGGTACCTACCTTTCATGTAGACTATCGTCCCCGAGGGGGCAAATATGTAAGCACCAAAATCACGTACAACCTCCACAAGGACCCTGATGATGACTCACAACCCTTGTCACGTAGATGTAAGTATGCAATAAAGCCCTCTCAACAGTGATTCTCTTGGTAGCATGTGGTTTCTTCTTCCTTTTGTTGTTTCCCCTTCGTCGTGCTAACTCTTTCCTCGCTTTTGACACTTTTTGACACTTGTCGATTTTCATTTCTTGTGCTTGCGACTTCGTCCCTAAGCCTTGTATTCATCCATTTGTTGCATTTTAACCTTTCCCTAGTGTTTCTTATCTAGTCCCACCCCTAGGTGCCCTCTAAAGGACCTTACAACCTATCTCTAGCTTTTAGTTTTCAGTTTCAGTCAACCAATACAAATCTCCCCCTATTATTTCTAGATCTCCCCTGGGAGATTTGTCTTTTGCAAGTGGAGATTTGGTTTTTGACCCCCTTTTGATTAGTTTTCAGAGGCAGTTCACCTCCTTTTCACCTCCTTGTTCATCTCCAACCCTAACTTTCACCCTAGGACCCTCCCTTTGTGGGTCACCCCCGGGTGACCCTGACTGGTGAAAGGGGTGACCAGGTAGTGATCCTACTGTCTTTCCTTGACATGAAAGAACTCAAGTTTTTGGCCAAAAAAGCTCTGTTTTGACCCATTTTTGCTTTCGTTTGCATGGGATTTTTTCCTACACTTAGAGTTCACTATTTCATGCATCCAAGCATGCATATTTAGATCATTTTTAACTTAACTTGTCAACCCATGAATTCTTTTAACTCCATTTCTTCTTCAGTGATAAGCTATCATTACTTCATCACTCCTTAATTAGCCTAGATCACTCCTGAGTCTTCTAAGTTAACTCTCCAATCAAGGGAGTTAACTCTCCATCCTCTCCCACCTCTCTTATCCTCTTTCAACCTATAAATACCCCTCCCCTCTCCAATATAGTCCAAGTTGGAGAATGCTTTTCCCTTCTTCACAAGCTTTTTCAAGCTTCTTCATAGGCCTTTGAGCCTCTTTCTTCATTTCTTCATTTAGTTTTCAAATCTTCAAAGCTTTCATTGTTGCATAGCTTCAAAGCTCCCTCTTTTAGGAGGCAATTTCATTTGTGAATCTAGTCTTTGCAAGTTTTTTCTCTCCAACTAGCATCCATATGCTCATACAGGATGTTTAAGCCTTTTTCTTTTATTGCTATCTCATCTAAGATTTGCTAAAAGCTTCATATAGCGTCAATATGTTACCCAAATTGCAAGCCACAATGATCACAAGCTCACATTGATCTCACATCCTAGCTTTCAAAAGCTCTTTTTACATCCCTTTTCTTATTGTTTCCAAGAGGATCTCCCAACTACTACAAGAGGATAAGAGGTTGCCAATAAAAGGATTTCTGAGGGTAGTGAAGGCTCATGCGTCTCTCATTCCAGGTTCCTTAGTGCTTTTATTTCATAGTAATTAGAAAATCTCAATTTGCTCTTGGGAATAGTAAATGCATGTTGCCATTTCCTTGATAGGCTAAGTAAGATTTTGCATTGTTAGATTAGTTTTATTTCAATGCAATTTCCTTTTCCTAGAGTAGTTGTTCCAAATATTCAAAAAAATCAAACAAAAACATAGATCAATTGCATTATATAACTTCATACTAGATTGCATACATATTTTAATTCCTAGAATAGAAAAAACACTTTATTTCCATAAAGAGAAAAAAAGCACAAAATACTATTTTGCACTCATATAGGCTTGCATGCATCCAAAAATTGAAAAACACAAAAACATTAGCATCATAGAATGTTCACAAACCCTTGATACCAACACAAGGTCAAATTTGGTCAACATTAGGCAAAACCCTTGATTCCAACACAAGGTCAACACAAAGTCAAACCTTAGGTCAAACAAACCCTAAGTCAAAACCCTAGGTTAAATCAAGGTTAGCTTTAATTATCTCTCTCTTGGTTTTGCCTCATGAATGTGCCCTAGGCTTAGAGGTGAGTGGATGAGGGCAATCCTCGATGAGATAGAGGAGATCCACCTTAGATCAACAAACAATTCAACAACATAAGTATCAACGAAAATAATCTTCAACCTACACAGCATTGGAACCTTAGGAATCCAAACAGAAGAATAGTGACTAGTGACCCTTCAAGTCATATACTTATTTTAACAACAATCATAGAACATTGGATTAGAATCAACGCACAAGAAAGGCCCTAGGACCAACCGACCACTCTCTGCAAAGTCTAGCTCTCAAGAGAGCCAGACCACCCCTGTGTCACCTCCTCTCAACTGGCTACTTCCATGAGAGCGAGAGTGATGTGGAGGTTCACCCCGTGGCAAGGAGAGGGGTTCATGTGCGCACCAAAGCTGACTCGACCACCCCAAGCCACTGAGGCATGTTTTTGAGTGTACAAGTACACAACAATGAATACTATGAATTCCATAGGGTTAAGGGACACAAGGCACTTGGAAGTATGAAAGTCAACAACCTTATTTAGAATCTAATTGACTAAGGAGACATAACTGTTGATGATCCACCTAAACGTTCATCTAGTAATGACCTTGATATATACAAGGATCCATTCCCTTCTCATGGTAAAGGTAATGCCCTTGATAAAGGTAACACCAATCAAAATGTAAACCATGTGTCCACCTCTTATGATTCCATTGTGGGACATATAGAGGAAAGTCATACTCATGTGTTTACCATTTCTATCAAAGGCAATGCTCCAGATTATGTAGTAACAACCTGTCGTGGTTATGTTACCCTTCATGGGGAGGCTCCTAATACATATCCGTCATTCAAGTATAATATCTTAGACCATTTAGGAAAAACACCTACTCAGATATCCATTTTAAATCTTCTTCGAGCATCTCCCACACACAAAGAAATCCTTGAGAAATCCCTTCAAGAGTCATCTATCCCTAATGACATTAATATTGACCAGTTTCAAGCCATGATAGGTCACATAACTTCACCCCATGACCTAGTCTTCACTGAACAAGATCTTCCATCCGAAAATCCATATCACAATGATGCCATTCATTTGGAAGTTTGCATTTGCCAATGTAAAGTCAAAAGACTTCTTATATATGGTGGTACTGGCCTAAATATATGTTCTCTCAAATTGATAACACGGTTGGGATACTCTAAGGATGTTATTGATCCAGAGAAAAGTATAACTATCAAATCCTATTATGATGCAGAACGTGAAATAGAAGGTGTTATTCACTTGCCTGCCCAAGTTGGTCCTGCATTTATAGATACCCATTGTCAAGTGTTGGACCTTGATCTCATGTACAATTATTCTAGGTTGCCCATGGATACATACCATGCAGGATGTTCCCTCAACATACTATCGATGTTTAAATTTCCCATATAATGGTACTAAAATAAATATCTATGGAGACCCTAGACCTTTTGAGTTCTGTCGGGCTATGCAAGGAAGATACTGCAACTCAAAACAGATCCCAAATAATGAAGTAGCTCAGCCATATTCCTCCCATATTGATCCTTCAGCTTTAAACAAATCTACACTCAATGCTCCTATCCTCGAGATCAAGGTCCAATAGAAAGATAAGGGGTTTGGTGAATAAGAACTAAAAAAATCCCGCTGTATGGGAAATCTTCCACTATCATGACCAAGATCTTATGGAAAACCACCTCTAGCACAATTAGTTCCCATAGTTTTTATCAAAGGTAAACCCAAAAATTTCACATGTTGGGGGGTTTTAGATAAAGAGTCCATCAAAGAATATGTTTCCTCTTGGTTATACAAAGAAAATCAAGATCCAAAAAATTACCAGTAGAGAAATATACTACAGGGGTTTGTATTGTCAAAAACATGGGATATAAAGGTCAAGGCAGCCTTGGACTTCATGAGAAGGAAACATTAGAAACTATAATTGTGACTAAGAGGTATAATTGAGAAGGGTTAGGGTATGGAAAGGAGGTACCTAAGTCCTTAGACATTGAGTATATTCTTGATGAGGTAGCAAAAGCCTTTCCTGTAGTTGAGAGTTTTAATGAGGATACCATCGATGACTCCTTTATGCATCTCACTGACCTATTCCAAGAAACCTCCATTTTCATGATATCCTCCATCTCCCTTATATCCACTACCAAAACCCAAAGATTTACACTCATATATCCTGACCTTATCGATTGGGACCAACAAGGTCCTCCTGTTCTTGACTTATTTCAAAATGATGAGGCTATTGTTGAATTCATGGGACTTCAAAATGGTATTCCACTAGGAGACCACAAGGCTGGTTTTATCATGGACATAGACTCTACAACATACTTTGGTGAGAAGGCTAAATCCTTAGTCGCAAAAATGAACAAAATAAAGAAATAAAATCACCTAATGAAAACCATGATGTGGCACTATCAGATTCAAAAATAGTAAAAATAAAGGACATATCCAAGGGTGAAAACCTCTTTGAGGCACCTGAGGATTGAGGATTTGACCTTCCCATGAACTCCAAATATCAAGGGATATCTCTACTATTGGTTGAGAAGTCACAGGAGAGAAACTTAGGTACAACACAAAATCCCAAAATTACCTTTCTAGTAGCATCGCTTTAAGAACATGAGAAAAAGGAATTCACAGATTTCTTCTTGAAAAGGACTATAAATTTTGCTTGTTCTTATGCTAACATTCTAGGACTGGATCCATCACTAGTAGTATATCATTTGGTAGACTTTCCTGATGCTAAACCAGTCAAATAGAAACTCAGAAAAATGCATCCACAGATAGCATTACTGGTCAAAGTAGAGCTGCAAAAGCTATTAGATGTGAAATTCATTCATCCTATTGAATATTCATAATGGATTTCAAATCTTGTTCCTATTTTAAAAGTCATTGGGGGTGTTATGGAGTAAAAAGCGTCCACATGTCTTTTTACCTCCTTGTTTAGTCCCCGTTCTTACATTATTCATGCTAAATGTTCATCTCGATGCAAATTTTCCCCACTCCAATGTAAATTGGGAATAAGGGGCCCATATTTTATCTTATCCTAGACCCAAAAGGAGCCCTAAGACTTGGGTGCCACCGCACAAGTGTCTCCTATTTGGTCGGGGAAAAATCAAGTGTATGTCAGCCTAGGACCTTTCAAAAGGTTTCTCTTTGTCGACTCTTTTGGTTTAATTTCATTATTGTGAGAGGGAAAACATATGTAAGTGTGTTTTTGAGTTCATTTGTACCTAGGTTGAAAAGAGCTAATTGATGATATTGAAGGAAAGCAAGCAAGATCATTCATTGTGATTCTAGAGCAGATTTGTGTGTTGTTATTGTGTGTTTGTTGTAGACATAAAGCTATCATCTATCCACTCTAGTGTTTGAAGAATCTTCATCACTCTAAATGATCATCACATAGGTGATATCATTGTTTTTTATCATCATTTGATTCATCATTATTATCATTGTTTTCAGCCTCTGCCTCCACAAGGGCACACACTCTCTATCAATCAATAGCGTTGGGAAGCTTGAATGTTATCCCAGGATTTGACTAAGGCAAGTCCCTAAACACCATAACCCCCAAACTCCTTATCTTCTTGTGTATAGGTTACAAGAGCAAGATCTTGAGAATATGAAGATACATGAAGATTGAGTGAAGATCAGGGTTTCAGGATATGACAACAGTTATAGAATATTCCTCTATCCAGGACTTGGGCGGCGGTGCCCTAATCTTTTTGCCGTTTCTGACTCTAGATTTGGCATCAGGATAGTATCTACAACATCTTTCCAGTTGACAGTATCAACAGATTCTTCCAACCAGGACTTGGGTGGTACTAAAATAGTCCTCTGACACCTCTGCTTCTAAGAGATAGGTGCTATCATCTTCCTGATCATCCCTGTGCCATTAGATTTTAGATTTCTATTTTACTTTCTCTATTGTAAACTAATCATTGTTAAACTAGGGTTTGATAGAAAGGCTAAATTAAATCTGATTCCTCTATAACATACTTGAGTATAATATCTGTAGCTAAGTCCACCTTCATTTGGTAGTGATTTGGCTTGGTCTTGTCCTTGGATGTTATATGGAAAAGGGTTTGATCTAGTGTGCATCCTTGTTGTCATCATTCAACTTTTTCATATTTAACATTTTGGTGAGCTCGTAGCTTTAAACATTTGCATCTTGTTGACTGTTCAAATCAAATCTTGTATTGATTCATTGCATATTTATAAATATTCATTTGAAAATCTTGCATGATCTTGGAAAAAGTGCATTCAAAAAGCTTATATTTTGGTAAAATTTTGCATTAGGGTTTTTTAAAATTCTCTTGCACGATCATATTGGTTGCATTAAATATTCATCAAATCTGATTTGGCATAGTAATCTTGCATCATTTCATATCCTTGATTTGAAAATTCATAATTTTGCAATTATACATTGTGTATTTTAACAAACATAACTACCTTAATATTCATAGTCATATTTATCATATCCTTGGTTAGTGCATTGAGTGTTGTAAAAATTTGTATGAGTTGTATAACCCACTACCCTAACACTAACACTTATGTAAGAAGAAGTTGTAGATTGATGGGTTCTAGTGCTTTCAATAGCAACGATATGCAAATATCAGAAAATCCATTACTCAACTATTTTACAAAAGGTGAATCAACATATTTGCAAAATGTCACTAATGCCAATATGTTGGAAGAACAAACATTTCAACATTCTGAAGACATAATTGACATAGTTTCACATGTATCTGAATCTCAAATCAAGAACCTAGACAAAGAACTAGCTGATTTTTCAAGAATTTATGGGAAAAGAACATCTAGCTCAAGAAGCAGTACCTGTTGTTGAAGGTATAAGAGGATTATTGCAAGGATAAGAAGGTGTTGACATACTCCATGGAATAGCCCATACAGTGGATACCAACATTTTATCAATGGCTAATTGCACGAATATCAGAAAAAATGTGTCATCACTGAATCAAAATGGTACACAAGTATTGCCACCCATACTGACTATGGGAGTATCAACTTATACATCATCAATTCTCACCACCTTTACACAAGTGTGTGCAATGCTACCACTAACATGGGAATATCTAATGTGAACAATTACAAAGTCGTAAACTTCAATTACCAAAATTTAATACCCTGTGTGTCCATACCCATGAATAACTATTCTCAACCACCCTCACTTCCAATATTGTACCATTTAATAACATGGTTTCCAATACGTAAACCACATCACCTAATGATGTAATCCTAAACCAACTATTGCAAAATATGACATCCTTATAGCAAAAAGTAGTGAATATGACCACTGCTTCATCTCAACCCAATATACCAACATATCATGATCACAGTCCTTTATCTTACACAATCTTATGAGCTCAAATGCCTGACAAATTTGAGACTCCCCGCTTTGAAAAATACAGTGGCAAAGGTGATCCTAATAATCATGTGATAGCATTCACAACAATGTGTAGTGATTTCTTATTTGACGAGGCATTGTTAGCAAAACTCTTTGCACGATCTCTTAAAGATACAACTTTGGAATGGTTTTGCTCTTTACCTCCTAATTCAATACATTCATTCTCACAGCTAGTTGATCAATTCTTGTAACATTTCCAAGCAAATATTGGACCCCCTATCTCATTTATTGACTTGGTCCATTGTAAACAAGGTCCGAAAGAAAAATTAACAGAGTTCATTAGTCGATATCAAGCTCTCTTTGCACAACTACAATATCTGATTACAGATGAGGATGTTCAAAAAGTATTCATTACAAATCTACAACCAAACATATAGTACAAAATATTGTTGATGAAGTATAGTTCTTTTCAACATCTATGCACAACTCTTTATGATTACCAACTTTCGACTAGTCAGTATGAGAATCATAACTCATCGACTTTGGTTGGTCAATCTGAAGTTGGAACATCTCACCAATCATTCAAGAAGTATAACAAAAATTTCATCAAAATCAATGGGCAACAATTGAATAACTTTCAATTACAAGTAGCAGTAATTTCAAATTCAGGCAGTAACAGAGACAATTCACCCCATTATCAAATTCTCTTCACTCGATAATGATTAAAGCAGTAACCAACAATCTTTTGAAGATTCCTCCTGCTCTTCCAATAGATAGTAGCAAGATGAAAGGACCTTCATTTGATTCTAATGCCTTTTACCAATATCACCGCTCAACAAGACATGACATTGAAAGATGTACGCATCTTAAACATGAAATTCAAGACCTCATCGATTCTAACATAATACAGGTGATTGGTGTGAATGACAATGGAAATAAGTCAATTTCTCCTCTAAATCAAAATCTAGAAATCTTCACTAATCCTTTTTCTAAGCATAACAACATGGTTGAACAACAAAATGAATTAGAGCTAGAAGTTGAATTTCATGAATATGATGAAATAGTTGGACTGATAGAACCAAAAATAGAAGATGGGCATAAATTCAAAGATCCACCCTATCCACGAGAAAAAGGTATCTACATTGAGGTTCCTCCTATGTTATCCCTTCAAGGATTGGGAGATAACCAAAATGCACAAGATACACAAAAGGAACAGATTACATGTAATCAAATCAAGGAAAAGAAGGCTATAACGATGAAAAGTATCACATTTCATTGCGAAAATCTCATTCATCAAGCAAAGAAGAATAAGAAATCAAAAGAAAGAAAAAGAGCAAGGCATGAGTCATCAAAATCTATTGAAAAAGGTAATGTTTCACCTCCCTGTAAGCATCAAAAGATCTGAAACATACAAAAATTTGTGTATCAAGCACTGCACAACCATTGTGAAAATCAAACAGCTATGAATCTCTCATCTATTTCACAACACTTAATAGAGCACCTCTCCGAGATGCTCGCAAGATTGGCTTCTTATATATATAGTGTTCACCCATGTAGTGTTAAATGATTGTCTAGGTCTCCTTGGATGACCCTTGATACTCTTGCAAGGTTAAGGATATAGGGAGACCACCTTTGTTGTGACATTCCTTCTATTTGTTTCTCTATTCTTCTATTCTTCTCTCTTGTTGCAATTGTTGTGTGTGGTGCCTTGGGGCATAACATTGTAGAGGTTGTCTTGGGGGCATCTTCCCACGTTGTGATCCTAAGTCACTTTTGTCTCCTCTCTCATTTTTCGTGATTTCATTCTTCTGTTGTACTTGTGGCTCTACTATTCAGTGGATGATGACAACAAATATACACTTTTGATAAGGACTGCATGTCCCTAAACAAGAAAATAAAAATGGACCTAGTCCATATATGAAGATGAGGGTAATTTGTTACTAACATTTGACTAGTAGAATCACTTTATGTTGTGATGTGATCGTGTATCATGTTGTGAAATTGTTGTAACAAACCTTTGCAATACTCTAAATCTGCTTCTATCTACCTTGAATTGTTGTTGTTTCACCTTGTAGCTACACTCAGTTCTGAGATTCCTGATGTATAACCTCATGGCTATACTGAATTCCGAACCCATAAGTATAGCCTCGGTTTGTTTTAGCGACATGTTGCCTTATTTTTGTATCAATTTCATGAAATGATTTAGTTGTTATCTTAGAATCTATTTTCTAACCAAAGCTTATTATTGATCAATAGTTGTTAGAAAATGATATTGATGTGTTTCTATCATGATTGTTGGGAACAATTTGGTGATTGTAAGCACATGTCACTTTTGGGCATGGGCTTTGTGAAAGCACTTATTCCCTCGCGTGTTTTCACCTTGCCTTAAATGTGATTGCTACGGGCAAGCGGGAGCAACCACTTTAAGGTGGGGGCATATATTGTGGTAAATGCTTAGATATCTTATATATGGTGATAAATTATGTTGCGTACACTTCCTTTTCACTGTAAGGCATCTTCACGATGCAAGTGGGGTTGTGTACTTTGTTGTGTGTTTGTGTATACTTCCTTTTCACCGTAAGGCACCTCCGTGATGCAGGTGGGGTTGTATATTTTTGAAAGCCCTTCTACGGAAGGGGGGATGATGTATACCCTTGAGTAGGGTGTGCATCCTTTTGGGAAAAAAACTTCTGTAGAAAGTGGGATGATGTATACCCTTGAGTTGGTTGCACATCCTTTTGAAAAAGTCCTTTATAGAGGCAGGGTTAGATCTTGAGTTATTCATCCTTAAGCATGTCTTTGGCAGTTGTGGTAGCATAGCTCAACTGTTAGATATGTTTGGTGTGTCTTAGATGGTAGAGCATAGCGATGAGCTCCTCCCTGTCACTTATGTTTACTTTGTATAAAAGGTATAGTATGTCAACAACACACTCTATGACGCTCGTGTATTCTGTGTTTTTCATGTGTCTTGCATGATTTGTGGAGGTACATAGCGATGAGCTCCCCCACACTATGTGTTTTATGTGCTTTGATGGTGGCGTGTAGTGATGAGATCCCCCCATAATCTAGTTAGGGTAGTATAATTATTTAATTTTGTCTTCTCTCTATGTATACCTTGTGTATTGCATGACTGCATTCATGTCTTCTCCATGTATTATGTTCTTTACTATCTTCTCTATGTTTCATGTGATTGTCAAGTGTTTTCTTATGTTTGCCTAAGCTTGGGGGCTAGAAATGGTCTTCCAAACTTAGAGTGTGTCTTCACTCTAGTGTGTGATGTGTTTGATATGCTTTGACTATACTTTAATGCATGTATTGATCATAAGATCATACACACATTAAAGTGGGGACTAAATGTTATGGAGTAAAAAGTGTCCACATGTATTTTTACCTCCTTGTTTAGTCCCTGTTCTTACGTTATTCATGCTAAATGTCCATCCTGATGCAAAATTTCCTGACACCAATGTAAATTGGGAATAAGGGGCCCATATTTTATCTTATCCCAAACCCAAAAGGATCCCTAAGACTTGGGCACCACCGCCTAAGTCTCTCTTGATTGGTTAGGGAAAAATCAAGTGTATGTTGGCCTAGGACCTTTCAAAAGGTTTCTCTTTGTCGACTCTTTTGGTTTAATTTCATGATTGTGAGCGGGAAAGCATATATAAGTGTGTTTTGATTTCATTTGTACCTAGGTTGAAAAGAGATAACTAATGATATTGAAGGAGATCAAGAAAGAGCATTCATTGTGATTCTAAAGTAGATTTGTGTGTTGTTATTGTGTGTTTGTTACATGCATGAAGCTATCATCTATCCACTTTAGGGTTTGAAGGATCTTCATCACTCTAAGGGATCATCACATAGGTGATATCATTATTGTTTATCATCATTTTATTCATCATTATTATCATTGTTTTCAACCTCTATCCCCATGAGGGAATGCACTCTCTATCAATCAACGATGTTGGGAAGCTTGTTCATGCTATCCCAGGATTTGACTGAGGCAAGTCCCTAAACACCATAACCCCCAAAACCCAAGTCTTATCTTCTTGTGTGCAGGTTACAAGAGTGAGATCCAAAGAATATGAAGGTACAGGAAGACTGAGTGAAGAACATGGTTTTGGGATCTGACAACAGTTACAAAATATTCCTCTATCTAGGACTTGGGTGGTGGTGCCATAGTCTTTCTACCCTTTTTGACTCCAGATCTAGCATCAGGGCAACATCTGCAACATCTTTCTAGTTGACAGTATCAACAGATTCTTCTAACCAGGACTTAGGCGGTCCCAAAATAGTCCTCTGACACCTCTGCTTTTAGGAGACAGGTGCTATCATCTTCCTGATTATCCCTATGCCATTAGATTCTGGATTGTTGTTGTACTTTCTCTATTGTGAGATGATCATTATTAAACTAGGGTTTGATAGAAAGGCTAAATTAAATCTGATTCCTCTAGATAGCATACCTAAGTACAAGATCTATAGCTAAATCCACCTTCATTTGGTAGTGATTTGGCTCGGTCTTGTCCTTGAATGTTATATGGAAAAGGGTTTTATCTAGTGTGCATCCTAGTTGTCATCATTCATCTTTTTCATATTAAATAGGGGGCATCCGATTCTACATAGATTTTAAACTTAAACAAAGCATGTTCGAAAGATGATTTTCCATTAACCAACATAGATATCATTGTAGATTTGACAACTGGACATGAAATTCTTTCCTAATGGATGGGTTTTATGGATATAATCAGATCCTTATAGCACCAGATGATTGACATAAGACAACTTTCACTTGTCCCTGGGGAACATATTGTTGGCAAGTTATGCCTTTTGGTCTAAAAAATGCTAGAGCTACATATCAAAGAGCAATGATTGTAATTTTTCATGACCTTTTTCATAGTATCATGGAGGATATGTTGATGATCTACTGGGTAAATTAGTTACTAGAGAAGGACATTTACAGGTTCTGAAATAGATATTTGATAGGCTAGAAAATAAAAGTCAAACTAAATCCAAATAAATGTGTCTTCAGTGTTACATCAGGAATGTTGTTGGGCTATATAGTTTCTTGCAGCTCGATATTAAAGTTGACCCAGCTAAAGTAAAAGCCATAGTTGAAATTCCTTCACTAGCAAATTTGAAATAGTTAAGGAGCCTTCAAGGTAAACTTCAATCAATCAAGTGCTTCATTTCTCAACTTGCCGATAAGTGTCAACTATTTTTACACTTGCTTTGAAAAGATGTTTCATTTAGATGGGATAATAAGTGTCAATAGGCCTTTGATCAGTTAAAGGATTATCTAGCTACACCTTTAGTATTGATGCCTCCAGTGGCGGGAAAACCTTTGTTATTATATATCTCTACTACTTCAACTGCACTAGGATCCCTACTTGCACAACATTATGATTCAGGGAAAGAACAAGGGATTTACTATATCAGTCATACATTGGTTGGTTATGAGCTTAAATACACCCCAATGGAGTGAGTGTGTTTAGCTGTTGTTTTTGCTTCTCAAAAGCTACCATGCTACATGCTTAATCAACAAACTAAGTTCATCTCAAAAGTTGACCCATTGAAATATCTATCTAAAGATGCTCTCATGGGTCATCTGGTTAAATTTCTTATGATCCTCAGTGAATTTGATATTGAGTATGTTGATCGAAAGGCAATAAAAGGACAAGTTATAGTAGATGAGCTAGCAAAAGCACCTATAACAGATACTCATCCTATGATCTCTGACTTCCCAGATTAAGAGATATTCATTATCAATCTAGCTACCACATGGAAATTGTACTTTGATGGTTCTTACACTCAACATGGTTTAGGAGTTGGTGTTCTTTTTATCAATCCTCAAGGTGATTGTATTCCAAAGTCATATCAGTTAGCTTTTCCCTACACCAACAACATAGCTGAATATGAATCTCTCATTACATGACTCTACATGGCTATACAATGGCACATTAAGGAACTATAGGTCTGTGGTGATTCCCAATTGGTCATTCAATAGGTAACATATGAGTATCAGATAAAGGATGATAAATTGCTCCAGTATAAAATAATGGTCGATGATTTCAAACAGTATTTCTCTAGGATATCTTTTGAGCAAATTCCTAGGTTGAACAATAAAGCTACCGATGCCATGGCAACAATTGGATCTCTTCTTGATATGCCTACAAATACTCCATGCTATGAGTTCTTGGTCAAACAATTATTGATCCCAGCTTTCGATGTTCCACAAAATGAGTTTATATGCAAACTTGTTGGTCCCAATTCCCCTTGGTATCAAGACATATATGATTATCTTCATAACAATACCCTTCCACCCAACCTAACCACAACCCATAAGAAAACCTTCATCCATTCTTCTTGTTTTACCATTCTCGGTGATACCTTATACCGACGAATTCTTGATGGTATCCTTCTTAGATGTCTCAACTTGTAAGAGGCTAACACTACTTTACGAGAGGTTCACGAAGGTGTCTGTGGGGCACATTCCACTGACCCAACACTTTCTAAGAAGTTTCTATGTATAGGGTACTATTGGCCAACTATGGAACAAGATGCACAACAATTTGCTAAGAAATGTCTTTAATGTCAGCAACACTGATATTTGATTCATGCACTAACAAAAGCATTAGAACTGATTACTACTCAGCCATTCTCACAGTGGGGGGATCGACCTCATAGGCAAGATCCATCCATCATCATCCAATGTCCATAAGTTCATAATCACTACCAATGAGTATTTTACGAAGTGGGTAGAAGCCATACCTATGACCTACATTACCGGTAAATAGATTGCTAAGTTCATCTTACATTATATCATTTGTTGGTATGGTATTCCCCTTGCTATTGTCACTAATAATGGTAGACCTTTTAAAAACCAAGAAGTCCATGCCTTACACACTCAATTCCATATCTAACACCATTTATCTACCCCCTATTATCCGTAAAGTAATGGCCAAGCTGAGGCTTCCAACAAGACTATATTGAAAATCCTCAAGAAAACAATTAATAAAGCTGGTCGTGATTGGCACCTGCAACTTAATCCCACCTTATGGGCCTACCATAAAAGTATTTGTACACCTACTGGTGCTACTCCATATTCATTAGTATATAGCTTCCTTCTCTCAGAGTATCTTTGCAACATCTTATTGATGAAGAAGAATACAGAGTGGCCAGGTCACATGAGCTAGAGTTACTCAATGAGAGGTGCCTCACAACACTTAACCATCTTCAAGTTTATCAAAACCACCTCCATCATAGTTATAGCAAGAATATAAAGGCTCAGAAATTTGTGGTTGGTGATCTAGTCCTAAAGGAAAATTAAAAGAATCAATAGGATTAGGACAAGAAGGGAAATTTTGATCCTAACTAGTTAGGGCCTTTTGTTGTTAAAATAGTTTATGGATTAGGAGATTATCAACTTGCTACACCTGAAGGAGTACCTCTAGATGAACCCATCAACATAGTTCATCTTAAGAAGTTCTATGCCTAATCCTTAGAGTATCCAATTAAAAAAAAATACAAAAATACAAAAAAAAAAAAAATACAAAAAAAAAAAAAAAAAAAGAAAATTACAAAATAAAATTATTCATCCACTGGTGAAAATCTGGCAAACAGGGACCTTGGGAAAGTACCATAGTGAAAACCTAGAAAACAAGTGCTATGTGTAAGTTTCAACATCCACCATCTATTAGGTTCTCATCCATATCACGCACTCCACTCCATAATAAAATCTTTCCATCCATTCATCATAATAAAGTCTTTGACCTAAGCATTTTCCATCTACCCAACTATCATCATTTGAACATTGTTAGTATTCATTGTTATCCATCACACTTCATCCTATAATAAAGTCCATCCATCTTACTCCATAATAAATCTTGTACCTGACTGGGGCCATCTTTCCTTAACCTAGTTTTAGGATTGAATCCTTGTTGTCTTGAGAGGAATTGTCACTTTCCTTGCACATTTTCCATAATAAAGTTTTCCATCTACCACAACCATAATAAAAGCTCAAACATTCACTTCATCCATCTATCACAACCCATCTTATTCACCTATCACCTTGACTTGACTAACTCAAGTAGAAAACAAACTATGCATCTTTTGAAAGCTCAAGTACCTACCAAATTAGAAGTGAAAGACTACTTTTGAAGTAGTGCACTTGCCCACATACCGCTTGCCTATTCCATTGATCCATAATCCAAACCCAAGTGCCTTTAACATATATATCCTTCCTACAATAAGGCCTTATCTACTATGAGCACCCTCTTTGGCAAGAGATATGCTGGCTATGTATTTGTTCTGTCATTTGGTCAATTTCTTTTGGTTTATCTTTTTTTTCCTTTCTAATACCTAATCAAGACTACCTTGATATTTCTATATCTTGGTATGTTATGATAAGTATGGATTGGGGCATTGCCATTGCTTTCATATGTTGTGTTTGTGGTATGTTTTTATTATCCTACCAAGGCTAATATTTATCTTGTATGTGTTGGAATAGCATCTTGCATAACAATAAGGTCATTCAAATGCCTTTTGTGCATTAGAATTATTCTATGCTAAGACTATTTTCCATTCACATTTCCAACAAGGTTCTATTATGTCTGGTATGAATAAGGACAAACCTTTTGTTTGCAGAGTCAACGTCCTATGATTTGACACATCATCACCTTGGTCTTATATAACCTGGTGCATAATATCCATGTGCTATATCAAAATAAGGATTTCTCTTTACATTTTTTAAAGCATAACCAAAGAAAAATTACCCCATCCATCTCCCCATATATCTTAATAAAAATTTATAGCTTTCACAAAGTTTGATCAACTATCTTATCCTTCTACATTCTAACACCATTTCTTCTATCAATACTAACATCATCCCTATATCATCCTATTGCATTTATAAAGAAACTTGCAAAACAAACATTATTTATCATCATCTATATCCATAGCATTATAAACATCATCGTTTATGACATCATATATCGAAAGTATAACTAAGTACATCATATATCTACTACATTATGTCATCTATAACATCATAAATAAGTACATCATCACATAAGTCCATGATCATAATACATGTAAAAAATATCATAATATCATCATCACATCATCTATAAACATTATAAGCATCATGAACATCATAAAGACATCATATAGGTCACCAAAATCATGTCATATATATATATATCAAAAATCAATGACACGTACATGAATATACAAAGGGCTACATGAACCATAAATATACAAATATATACAAAATCCTATAGGCATCATCATGTCATAAACATATGTACATCATCATGGTCATAAAAATATATATATACAAATGTCTAAAAGTGCATCATGTAGAACTCCCCTCTAACGGCTCAGTCCCAGCCCCTGATGGCTGTGGCCCTACTAGGGGAGGCTATTGTACCACCTCAGGTGCTCCAACCAGCTACCCATAGGTCCGAACCCTCTCTTCTCAATGATGTTTCCCCTAGGCATTCCTGCCATCTTTGCAAGTGTCTTGCACTCTAAGCTCTGAGGATCTCCTAAGCTCTGAATGGAAGCAACTGACTTGAAAGAGTGCAAATGACTTGAGCCTATTTGTATCCATCCCAGCCCTAATTCTTCCCTCCCAAGCCCAAATTCTTTGTCGTGTCTCCCATCTTTCTCCACTGTGTCAACCTTTGCATCCATTTTTCATCAATCCATCCTATTTCTTCTTCGTCATCACCCTATTCTTCTTATTGAGAGTCCACTCAAAAATTATTTTTCCTAGTTACCCTCTCAAGGGGGCATCATACCTCTATCACCCATTACACTGGGGCACAATTATCAACAAAATTTTTACATTATCAATAATTCTTTCAAACAACGCCATAAAATGCATTGTCTCAAAGACAGGTAAAATGTAGACACCTAAAAATGACTAACGCATTATCATCTCACCATATGCATCATTTCCTCATTAATTCTTCTAATTTAACATTAATTAAATAATTCCTAATTGTTTAATTAAATTCACCTTTTCATCAATTTATTCCCCCTTCCAACAATAATTAAATAATTTTTGATTATTTAATTAAAATCAACTTTCCATATAACTTTATTCTTCTATTTCACATTAATTAAATAATCCTATTATTTGCTTTGAATTTTCTACTCTGCAACTTCCCGCCTTTCAACAATATTGAATTTGCTTAGGGTATGGACTTAATTAGCTTGGGGGGGCCCCTGCTCCCCCTTTGGGATCCCCGAAGGTACAAGTTGCAACAAGTACTACCTCAGAAAATTCTTCAGAACCCTTGATGCCATCTTTGGACTCAGTTCCTAAAGCTTGGAAGAATGCCCTCCTTGGTTTGGAAGAACAAGGTGGTGGTATAGATTCTGTTGTCCATGTGTTGTCGGAGTCGGCTAAAGGAACAACTTTAAAACTCCTCGATTCAATGGTGGAAAAGATAGCTTCATTAATAGATCTATCCTTGGTTGGAAAGTTCTTCTCATTCAAACCTAACATAGATATGGTTAGGAGGTGGGTCTCCAACAAATGGCATCTAAAAGGTAGTGTCTTAGTTAGTGCTATGGTGGGTGGACTTTTTTTGTTCAAGTTCACTTCTAAGGAGGACCTAGTTTTAGTTCTCACATGGGGTCCTTGGATTTATGGGAAGCACAATTTGTCTCCTATCCATTGGAAACTTGGGTTTGATGCACCATTGGAGCTGAATAAATCTGCCCCAGTCTAGGTAAGGTTACCTGGACTTCCTCTGGAATATTGGGATGAAGAGGTTGTTATTTGGATTGCCAATTCCTTTGGTCACTTAATAGACCTAGATAACACTACGAAGACCAAGTCAAGGTTAGTGTTTGATCATTTTTGTGTTAATGTGGATATTCATAAAACATTGCCAACCTCAATAACCCTTGAATCTAAGTTAGTAGTTGGGAACAGTGGATTGTGTATGAAAATACTACTACTTTTTGCTAAAATTGTTCTAAGAAGGGTCATATAATTTCAAAATGTAAAACCCTTAAGAACCAATCCCCTAAGTCCAAGGAAGTTGTGGAAAATGAGTTAGAAGCTGAGGAGTACCCTTTTAAAAAGGATATCCTTAATATCCTAAGCTTTGCTAATAAGACCTCAGTGCCTGGAGGGATAATTATAGAGGAAAATTCTACTCAGGAAAATCCTAATGACACAAAAATAGATCTCAAACAACAATTTGAAGAATAGATGAATCTTCTTCCAAATGTTCTCCCCACTCAGTTTGAGGATAAGGAGGGGGGGGGGGAAATTCAAGAATCCTTGAACTCCCTAACTGATAACCTGCCCAATATGGAGGCAACAAGTATTGAGGGACAACAAACCCCAGCCCTTGAGATCAAGTCTATTCCACAAACTTATTCTTGCCCTTTTGAGGGAGGGAAAGAGATGGGGAAAAAAATAGGGTTGCTATCTCTGGGAAAATTAACCCCTAGGGTGGGACCAAGCACAAATTGGAGTGTGTATGACCAAGAAGAATGGATTACTCCTAGGAGGAAAGGAAAGGGCCCAATGAAGAAATCAACAGATGTGGGAATATATGAGAAAACTGGTAGATCTTCATAGAGGGAAACCAGATAGAGGGAAGTAACTAATGAAATAACTAATGGGAGGCAACGTACCCTAGAGATTAACTCCAAGAAAGTATGTAACTGAAGATTTTATCCTTGAATATAAGAGAAGTGAATAGTCCTCAAAAGCAGTTTCTGGTTAAAAACTGCATCTATGAGAATAAGATTGATATCTTGCTTCTTTAAGAAGTTAAAATGTCAAAGGAGAATTTCAAAGTGATAGCCAATAAATTATGGCCCACTGTTGATTATTGTATTAGTCAACCCTTTGGTGCTTTAGGAGGTATGGTTACTATGTGGAATAAACACCACCTCTTTGGTGGTTATAGGTTTCATAACAAGAACAACTTGGAAGTGAAGTTTGTCTCCAATAACAAGGAATGGACCCATATAAATATTTATGCTCCTAATTCTAGGAAGGCTAGGAAGGATTTATGGGAAGAAGCAACTTCTCACATTGTTGCTGACAAAGAGGCTTATTGAATGATGGCTAGAGATTTTAATACCATTATATCCTTCAGAAAAATCTGGGGGCATTGTGGATTTTTTAGACAACATGGTTGATCACGCTGATTTCCTTAATATAACTGGTCTTATGGATGTGAATTGAATGACCAACCCTTCACTTGGACTAACAGGAGGGGAGAGAAGCTTATTCAGGTTAAGCTTGACAAATTTTTGATCTCTTCTAATTGGGACGTCATAAATCATTCTGAACTTTCAGCTCTTCCTAGAACTATATTTGATCAAAATCTGTTGTTGTTCATCATAAGTTAGCATAGTAAACCTTGTGTATATATGTAAGATTTAGTTGGGAAGCAATCTCTTAGTGATCAAGATATGCTTAGGAATTCTTAAATATGAATTGCTCTTTATTTCACACCCTTTTTATTATAGGAAGGAAAAATATGTATTAGCTTAATCTTGCATAAATAACGTTAGAAATGTAAATTCCTTTATGATGTTAATAAATACTTAGATCATTCCCTTATAATTATTGTTATGTTTGAATACATATGTATTATTTTGAAATGGGTAACTCACTATAAGCATATTAACCAATCAAATTCTAGGAAATGTATCTAACTTCTTAAGTGAAGACACACATATTGTTTTACACAACCATTTAAAATCATTAATAAAACAAACAAACAAACAAATGAATGAATGAATAAATAAACAAATACAACAATTTGTGTCTATGCATTATCAAACAAATTATTATTCCTCCCCTTCTTTAATGTCATACTTCAAAATCATACATTTGGCATCAATGCACTTAATGCATGTAAAATCATATATTTGTAAGTTGTAAAAGTGGAAGAAGTTATATTTGTGTGTGTGTGTTGAAATATAAATTTTTCCAATTTTAGATTTAGTTATTGTAAATTATTGGCATTAAACTTGGTATTTGAGCATGACTGCAATTTTAGGAGCTCCCAAGGTTTTCTTTTGGGTCCTACCTACTGTGTGTGTGAGATGTTAGTAGTTATAGTTTTTGATTTTATTTAAGTTCATGATTGTGTTACATTTCTTTATTTTGTTGGAACTTATGAGTTGGAATTTGTAATGGTGTTGACATGCTTGCTTTTTTTACCTTTCGTTGATAATTTTGAATAATGTACATCATTAGAAAATTATTATGATGAAATATTGTGAATGATTAATGAAATATTTGTTGAACTATAATGGTTGTTGTGTTTTGCAAAATGATTGCATGGTGTTCTTGAGGTATACAAAATTTTAGAGGAAAGATTGTATACTTTTGAGGTGAAATGGATGTGGTATTTTACAATTGTGACTGTATGACTTTTCATATTGTGTTCATTTATATTATGCAAAAAGAGACCTTATAATAAAGTAAAAGGTAGATTCTTGGGTTGTGACTTAGATCACTAGTTTGTGTTTCTTTCCTATTGAACTATTTTCCTAACTGATTTTGATGTGAACAACCCATAAGAGCATCTAGTAAGATAGATTGATGTATGAAATGCCTAAATTGACATTGCATGAAGTGGTTGAGTGATTGTTGGATAAGAAAACATTCAACTATGCTACATGTAGGAAAAGTTGTATTATGCTTATGAATGTTTCCAAGTGTCATAAAATAAGTTGCTGATTTACTAAACAAGTTGAATGTCCTTACAATATGATAATGGAAATGTCTAAATGAGAAATTTCATTTGAAATCTAGTTTAAAATATTTTTAAAGAAAGGAATGGAAGGAATTATATAGTTGGTGTGATGTCATGATTGGGAAAAGGGATGTGTCTCATTATATAATCTAGTATGAAAGGATGTGTTATAAATATAAATGTGTTATTGAGCACCTTGTGAGTGTTGTGCTTATATCATGAGCATGTGATATAGGTATCTATCTTGGGAAACAAATAATTATGGATGTAATGTATGATCCATCCTTGTGTACTTCCATTGTGATTGTTTTTGATATTAGTAAAAATGGGGTTAGATGGCCTAGACCCTTTACAAAAGACAACTAGGAAGGCAGATGAAAAGAGTCTCACAAGAGGTGAGACTAAAAACCATTACATAGAACTACTAGTGGAACCAACAAAAAATAATAGAACCAACACAAAGTTTGCAAAGGAATAGACACAGGGACAAAAAACACAAAGAGGTTACTGGTTTGCAAGATTTTGCAGACCACTAGTTCTTGCCATTATCTATTCAAAAAATCTACTTTGTCAATGAAAGCAACTTCCTTAGAGTCCTCCATAGTCTTAGCTATGCCCTTTTCCTCCAAGACTCTAGCTCTAGTCGTCTTAGTTGAACCTTCTAGTTTCTCACCCTGTCTCTTAGCTAGACCTTCCTGCTTCTCCCCCTATCTTTTTGAAGCTCAGATTGTAAGACATACAAGCCAATAGCATTTTTTTTATGGTCTTCCTACTAAAGGAAAGAACCCCCACTAGGTTTCTCTTGATGTCGACTTGATTGTTCCTTATTTTAGAGATGCTTTATACAAATCATTCCCATCTATTGAAAGTATTAGAAAACTTCTTCAAGTCTTCCCATATTTTCTCATCCACATTATCACCTTGCCACTATTTGTTTTGTTTATAAGCCTCCCTTTCTAGCTCTTGAATTTTCTTTTTGGTAGTGTGTTGTTGGGATAACAACCGCTTTATTACATTTTTATGCAGGAGTAAACTTTCCTAGAGATTACTCATTCTATCCTCTAAAAGAGATGTAATTTTTGTGCTTCCCTTTTAAAGATTCATCCGTGCAACTAGGGAAAACAATATCTATGGTGGGAGTGGGTTTAGGTTTGATAGGAGCCCTAGTGTTGGAAGCCAAAGGGTCCAATGTTGGATTGGGGTCTATATTGGGTTCTACAAGGGGGTGGGACTAGGATAGTTTCAATCCTTCCTAGGTCTATACTTATGATGATTGGATTGGGTAGGTTTTGAGGGACCCAAAGGGTAGAGAGAGGGGACAATGCCCAATGGTCCAACATCCATAGCATCTTTACCCTTATGTAGGGCTTTTGGAGGCTGAGATGGGGAGCTAGCAGGAGGGGTGATTGCCTTTCGTGCTGGGGGCACTATGATTTTCACCATTGAGGTGGTGAGATGCCTTTCAATAATAATAGCCTTAGGTTTCTTCTTTGAGGGCTTGGGGAAATAAATGTGGGGGCACAACGAAAGGATTGTAAATTATAGGAAGGAGAGGAGGGGCCATGGTTTTGGCCAAATAAAATTTGTACAAACAATATATCAACCCTTGGCGTAGGGGTAGCTCTCTTTTCCCCAACATAACTTGAAGTACTAAATCCTCCAAAGAACTAAATATCCAAAAATAAAAGTTTATTTTTATTATGTGCCTCAAGTGGTTTAACATTAGAAACAAGTAAGAATAGAAATGTTTGTACTTACCTTCCAATGTAATGTACCACATGAGGACTTTACTATTATCTTCCAATAGCTCAGAAGGTCATCTCTTTTGAATCTATTCTAATATCTGGCCACCTTCTCTTCATGCCTGAGAAAGTTATCCATAACATCATGATTATGCTTTTCAATCATCTTTTCTAGCCTCTCTCCTTCCATCTTGAGCCCGATGGCCAAGGTGATTAACTCCTTTGAAACTTTGAATGAAATGCCCCTAATATAAACAGTGCCACTCTTCCATGTCAGTGCACACTCTCTAGAGAGAACTAGATCATAGCTATTAAAGGATTCAAGGTAAGAAGTTAGGTTACTCCTATGTAGAATATTCTACAATTCCCCATTTCTATGAACATTATCACAACTTGAGGGCTCAACTTTGATAAGATTTCCTCCCATGGCGGCCTTGATCTCTAAGCTATTGTCTATGATTGAATCCTTTGAAATTGTTTCCCACTAATCTTTCCTTCTAGTGAGTTCTATCATGAAAAGATTGAACTTCAACAAATCCTTCGAATGAGGTGGCTCCACATAATTGTGCTCATCCTTAGGATAATTTACATTCATGTTAGCATTACATCCCAAATTGGGTGGTGGTTGGAGTCTAATCATTTCTCTTAGCTTCTTCATGAATTTTGATTCTAATATTTTGAGGAAGGGTCTATTCATCATCCCAATGTTTCAAATCTATAATGTTACCTCCCAAATTGGCTAGGAGGTTAGCTAAAGAATTCCCCTCCCTGAATATGTGATTGATTTTAGTACTTTCAAAGTTCTTGATAATATTTTTTTGTCTCCTCTATGATTTCCTTGTATGATCAATGGGGGACTACCCTATAATTTAGTATCTCTATAATATTCTTAGAATCTACTTCAATTATAATCTTGGTTATACCTTTGTCTCTGGCTAGAATGGTTCCTTGAAGAGTCGTTAATGCTTCAAAAAAGTTATTGGTTTGGATCCCTAGATTCTTTGTAAAGGCCCCAATCAATTGATCTTTGTTATTCCTAATCAACTCACCCCACCCACCTGTTCTGGATTCCCTTTCACAAATCCATCAAATTTTAGTGTGAACCATTTGAAAATAGGGGGGTCCATTTACTATTTCTTCTTTACATTAATTTTGAGGTGTCCCCATCCTCTATTTTGTCTTGCAGTTTCCAAATGTTAGCTATCTACTTTTGAAAGGAAGCTAGGTGTGCAGAAAATGTTTCCTACACTAATCTAATGAGGGGAGGAGAGTGCAAATTCAAATTTAGCTTAACTATTATAGCAACATTAAACCATTAACATGAGATATTGTAACAAACACATAATAGAGAAGGTGAGACAGAGGAAGAGAGACAAAAGATATATGTGGGGAAAACCCTTATCGGGTGAAAAACCCCACACTCTAAAACCTGCACAATGTATTCTCAAAACAAAGAATGTTTACAACACACTTGCAATGCAAGCTCTTAGGAGTTTTTGACACTCATATATGGAGACAAATTGGCAGCATAACAGTACCTGTCAAACCTGTAATACATCTTCTTCTCCAAGCACCTGTTTATATAGAATATACAAGGCAAAATTGGTCCTATCTTGGAATGGGCGTCCAACTTGGCCTCATGGCCCAAAACCCATGCCTAAGGATACTTGGTCAACATTGTAGAATGTGCCTGACACTTGTCCACAACTCCCATCCCAAAGAGGTCACCTATTTCCAAAATGAGCTATGACATATGCTCTTACGACTCTTACGACCGTCATAGAATCTGTCATAGCAGTTACAACTTACAGCTGTAAGAGAATCTGTCATACATAGGATATAAATAGCATATTCTCTTAAAAAATGTCATAGTCCACCTTGGGGCACCCATATATGCCTTTTTCAAAGATGCTTCATGACACATGTCTTCACCTGTCTTACAAGCTTCTATTTCTGACTCTTACATGTCATAACTTCGTCATAGGAATCCGTCATAACTGTTTCAGTCAAACATTCCCTTACACAACACACAAGATGCCAACACATGGAAAAATACTCCTACCACTGAGTGGGACACCTATCTTCTCATGTGAGGACAAAATTACAAGTTGTCATCTTCCATGTAGGATGACACATCACCGTGCTACATCCCACAATATGACAATATGGAATTTACAATTAATTTACAACATAGGCAACTGATAAATAAATACAATCATAAATAATTCAAGGAATTGCCAAGGTTGAGACACCTTAATTCCCAACATTCTCCCACTTGTCAAACACCTTGTAAGAGCTAATAGAATAACAAGATTTAACTGCTATAGGCTGAGAGGCCCATAGACTCTGAACACCATCTGAACTTCTCTATGCCCACTGGCTTTGTCAATGCATTTGCAACATTCTTCAAAGTATCTACCCTCTCCAAATTTACCTTCCCATCCTCTACCATGTCTCACATGAAGTGAAACTGAACATCAATATGCTTTGTTCTGGCATGGAAAGTTGGATTCTTCGCAAGGCAAATTACACTCTGACCATCACAACTGATCATGATCTGACTTGCATAAACACCAATATCTGAACACAATCTCTTAAGCCAAATGACCTCCTTACAAGCATGAGTTTCTGCCATATACTTAGCTTCTGTTGTGGACAAAGAAACCATAGGTTGTCACTTACTCATCCAACTAATAGCACCACCAATAAGTGTAAACACATAAGCACTAGTGGATCTCCTACTGTCAATGTCACCTGCCCAATCTGAATCCACAAATCCATGAATATCAATAGAATGCAGAGGTCCTGTAACATTTCCATGATAAAAAATGGAATACTTAGAAGTACCCCTCAAATATTTGAACACTCACTTAATTGCATCCCAATGTACCCATCTAGGATTAGCCATACGCTGACTAAGGACTCCCACTGCTTGGGCAATGTCTGGTCTTGTGCAGACCATAGCATACATCAAACTGCCAACAACACTAGCATAAGGTACTTTGCTTATGTCCACCTCACTAGGAGATTTTGGACAATCCTCAATAGACAACTTTGTTCCTAGAGAAACAAGAACACACAATGGTCTACAATTTGCCATGCTAGACCTATCCAACATGGTCTTCACATACTTACTCTAGCTTAACCAAAGTTTTCTGTTAATTCTGTCTCTTATGATTTCCATTCCTAGAATGTACCTGGCTGCCCCTAAATATTTCATTTCAAACTGTGCTGACAACTAAGATTTGAAATCAAAAATCATATTCTTACCCTTCCCAATGAGCAACATATCATCAACATATAATGCAACAATGAGAATACGATCACCATCAAACTTATAATACACACAGTGATCCGATTTTGATCTCACAAATCCAATAGACAACACAAAGGCATCAAACTTCAAGTACCATCTCCTAGGGGACTGCTTCAAACCATACAAAGACTTCTTTAATTTGCAAACCAAATTTTCTTTACCTTTCACCATGTAATGCTCTAGCTGTGACATGTAGATTTCTTCCTCCAAATCACCATGAAGGAATGTTGTCTTCACATCCATCTGTTCTACCTCTGAGTCATAAGCTGCTGCAAGAGACAACATGAATCGAATGGATGTCAGCTTTGCAACGGGAGAGAAGATCTCACCATAATCTATACCCTCCACTTGTGAATACCCCTTCACAACCAATCTAGCCTTATACTTCTCAACACTTGCATCTGCACCAAATTTCTTCTTGAACACCCATTTGCATCCAACGAGTTTTTGTCTAGGAGGCAAAGGCACCAAGTCCCAAGTTTGATTCTTTTCCAAAGAATTCATTTCATCCTCCATGGCCTCCTTCTAGGAACCTACATCTTTCATGTCCATAGCCTCTGATACAGTTCTAGGTTCATCACTATTAGTAAGCAAAGCAAAAGCACAACTAGAATCAAGCAATGTAAAACCAAACCTTTCAGGTTGCTTTCTTATTCGTGTAGACCTCCTCAAGAGCTGAGGTTGAGGTTCAACTTCTTCATCTGAGCTTTCAGAGCTACAAGAGCTCTCCTCATCATCAGGTCCAACAATGTCTTTTTGTTTAGTCTTCTCAGGGGTAGCGGGAAACTGAACATCATCCTCTTTCTTTTCTTTTTCTTTTGGCTGTAAAATAATGGAAGAAGGTGTAAGCTCTCTGAAGATGACACTTCTGCTATACAACATTTTTTCAGCCACAGGGTCCCAACGCTTGTATCCTTTCACACCGACACCATAGCTAATGAAGATACACTTAATAACCTTGTTCTCTAATTTTGACCGCTTCTCCCTAGGCACATGTGCATATGCCTCACAACCAAAAACATGAAGATGGCTTATTGAAGGCTTTCTACCAGACCACACCTCCATGGGTGTCTTTCCAACAAGAGATGATGTAGGAGATCTATTTACAAGATAGCAAGCAGTGGCAACAGCTTCAGCCCAAAACTTTTGTTCTAGGCCAGCTCCACTAAGCATACTCCTGGCCTTCTCCATCAGTGTCCTGTTCATCCTCTCTGCAACTCTATTTTGCTGCGGGGTGTATGGAGTTGTCTTATATCTTTCAATCCCAAGTTCCTTGCAATATTTATCGAATTCTGTAGAACAGAACTCACCATAGTTGTTAGTTCTCAAACACTTAATCTTTTTACCAATTTGATTTTTAGCAAAGGCCTTAAACTCCTTAAACTTACTATAGACTTTAGATTTACTTCTGAGAAAATAAATCCATGTCCTTCTACTATAGTCATCTATGAAAGATACAAAATATACAGATTTTGATAACGAACATTAACAGGAACAAATACATCAGAATGAACAAGGTCCAACACACCAGAAGACTTAGGAGAACTTGAATAAAACTAAACACGTTTTTGTTTGCCATATATGCAATGTTCGTAAAAGTCAAACTCAAAATTACAATCATCAAACCCCTCAACAAGGTTTTTATTTTTTAGGGTATGCAGACCCTTCTCACCAATGTGGCCAAATCTCTTATGCCATAATATTGTCTTTTTAGTAGGAAGTTTAACTTCTAAGGCATGATTACAACCATCAGGACTAGAAACAATAGATTTCTTCACTGCTCATTCAGATGGTGGGGATGAAGTGACTGTTGCTCTCTTCCTTGAGTTAGAAGAACTATTGCATTGTGAAATGCATGCCTCTAGCTGAAACAGAGTACCTCTCCTAGTACCCTTAGCAAGCACCATAGCTCATCTAGTCATCTTGCATCCTTCTTTTGAAAAGACAACTTGAACACCTGCATCATTCAACATACTTATAGAAAGCAGGTTCCGTTCTAAGCCTAGGATGTACATCACACCAGAGATCCCCTTCACTCATCCATTAGGGAATCGAATAGAGACTCTTCCATGACCAACAATCTTTAGATGAGAGTTGTCACCTAGGTACACCTTTCTACCATCGAACTCCTCATACTTAGTAAACCAGTCTCGATGCAAGGTCATGTGGAATGATGCACCAGAGTCAATCAGCCACACATCATTAGATGCATGGGTTGCCAGGGCTGCGATGAAGGCATCACCATCATCTTGTGACTTGTCAAAATATGAATCAGGAGCTTTCTTCTTCTTTTTCTTCTCCTCTTTGTATTCCTTTCAGAAATGCCCAGTTTTACCACAGTTCCAACAAAGAGCCTTGGACTTTCCAGGAGATTTGGATCTCCCACGGGATTTGGATCTACCCTTCTTAGCTTTCTTGTCTTTCTTCTTCCCTTTCTCCTTGGGTCTTCCACGAACCGCAAGAGCCTCTTTGGCTAATTCAGATGTCTTCCTCCTCATTTCTTCAGATAACAGAGAGGACACCACATCTTCCATCTTGAAGGTGGTAGTAGTGCTTCTGATAGCCATTACAAGATGATCCCATGAATCTGGCAAAGAACAAAGCAAAGTCATACAACGATTCTCCTCCTCCATTTTCACACCCACAGATGTCAACTGTGCAATGATCATGTTGAAAGCATTCATGTGGTCCGCAACAGATCCTCTGTCTTCCATCTTTAGAGCAAACAACTTCTTTTTTAGGAAGAGTTTTTTCACCAAGGACTTGGCTTGATAAACATCACCCAAATTCCTCCAAAGATCTTTCATTATCTTCTCCTCATGGATGTTCAACAGAACAGAGTCAGCTAAATAGAGTCTAATGAGACCCTTAGCCTTCTGATCTTTGAGGTCCCAATCAGTTTGTTGCATTGCTATGAGTTTTACACCGGATACCATTTCCCATAGGTCACGATCAACAAGTATGTCCTCCATCTTCAATTTCCACAACTTGAAATTAGTGCCATTGAATTTCTCAACCTCTAACCTTCTGAATGTGGTTGCCATCTCCTTGCTACAATAAGATACAAAATACTTTGTACAAGACTCCCACTCAAGCTAAGATTAGCTAAAAAACCCCTACCCAATAGCTAAGACCGGCCAGGCTTTGATACCAATTGAAAGGAAGCTAGGTGTGCGGAAAACGTTTCCTACACTAATCTAATGAGGGGAGGAGAGTACAAATTCAAATTTATCTTAGCTATTACAGTAACATTAAACCATTAACATGAGATATTGTAGAAAACACATAATAGAGAAGGTGAGACAGAAAAAGAGAGACACAAGATATACGTGGGAAAACTCTTATAGGGTGAAAAACCCCACACTCCAAAACCTGCACAATGTATTATCAAAACAAAGAATGTTTACAACACACTTGCAATGCAAGCTCTCAGGAGTCTTCAACACTCATATCTAGAGACAAACTAGTAGCATAACAGTACCTGTCAAACCTGTAATACATCTCCTTCTGCAAGCACCTGTATATATAGAATATACAAGGCAAAATTGGTCCTATCTTGGAATTGGCGTCCAACTTGGCCTCATGGACCAAAACCCATGCCTAAGGACACTTGGTCAACATTGTAGAATGTGCCTGACACTTGTCCATAGCTCCCATCCCAAAGAGGTCACCTATTTCCAAAATGAGCTATGACATATGCTCTTACGACTCTTACGACCATCATAGAATTTGTCATAGCGGTTACAACTTACAGCTGTAAGAGAATCTGTCATACACAAGATATAAATAACATATTCTCTTACAACATGTCATAGTCCACCTTGGGGCACCCAAATATGCCTTTTTCAAAGATGCTTCATGACACATGTCTTCACCTGTCTTACAAGCTTCTATTTCTGACTCTTACATGTCATAACTTCGTCATAGGAATCCGTCATAACCGTTTCGGTCAAACATTCCCTTACACAACACAGAAGATGCCGACACATGGAAAAATAGTCCTACCACAGAGTGGGATGCCTATCTCATCATGTGAGGACAAAATTACAAGTTGTCATCTTCCATGTAGGATGACACATCACCGCGTCACATCCCACAATATGACAATATGGAATTTACAATTAATTTACAACATAGGCAACTAATAAATAAATGTAATCATAAATAATGCAAGGAATTACCAAGGTTGAGACGCCTTAATTCCCAACAACTTTTCCAATTCAAAAGGAGACCTTTTGGGTTTTTATATATGCTATACCCACATTTTTTGATATTATCTTTATTATCTTGTCCGCTGTCACCTTCCAAGGTTTGGAAAGGCTTCTAATTATTCAATTGTTCCTTTATTTCCATATACTCCATCTCATAAGAGAAAGAGACTGGTCCCAGATTCTTTGATCAGAGGATGCTTAAAAGGAGGATTCCAATTGTCAGTGACCTAATTCACATCTATGTACTAGACCCATGGAATTTTAATTTTTTTTAAAATTATGTGTTTGATCTTCCAAGGGTATGTGTAATGAAGTAAGAGGTGGTTAATTTATTCTTCCTTTTGTTTACAAATAATGCATCTATTAGCCATTTGAAAACCATGAACTTTCAAGTTTTTGATTGTAAACATCTTCCCATGGCAGTTTGCCCTCTAAAAAAATAATTTTGGCAATGATGTTTGTATTTCAAATGCTGCCCCATTTGAACTTTGTATTTTGGGAGTTATCCAACAATTGAAAACATGTCTTGATAGTATAGTTTCTAGTTAGATCAGTTTTCTAGATAAGTTCATCCTTTCTAATACCCATATTAAATATGTGGATGTTAATTTTGTTGACAAGATCATTTAGTGTTCCTTGATAAAAAATTTCTATTAGATTACCTATAATTTTCCAAGAGGTTAGACCATTTTTAGTCTTAAATTAGTCTTTGAAAAATATCCCAAACATTCTTGTCAGTTCATCTTTGACTATGGCACTAGGATGGTCATGTTCAAGTTGGGTAACAGAGATCTAGGGATCCTCCTAGAATCTAACATGTTTACCATTTCCTATTTTCTATTTTATCTCCTTGCTTAAGGTCTGTTTTGAATTTATGATATTATTCCAGATAGGTGAGCCAAAAGAGAGATGGAAATTTCTAAGCAGTGAATATCCTTCCTAATTGTTCAAGTATTTAGCTTTCATTGTGTTAGTTCATTCACTGCTGGATGTTATAAGTTTTCACCCAATTTTTTCCATGAGGGCTCTATTCATTTCTTTGATCTTGTGAATACCCAATCCACCTTTATTTTTAGTGGTGCAAACTTTGTGCCAAACCACCAAGGAGATTCTTTGTTTTTCCTTCATTCTTGACCATAGGAATCTTCTTTATATCTATTCTATCTTTTCAGCAAAGCTACTTGGGATTTTGAAAAGAGAGAGGAGGTATACTAGTGTGCTTTGAAGTGAGGATTTGAGGATTTGATCAATTGAATTTTTCTTGCTTGACTGAGGAGGTTTCCCTTCCACACAGTAAAATTTTTCTGTATTCTTTCTATTAGATTATTCAGAGTGTTGTTGTGCTCTCTTCCATGGGTCAAAGGCATACCTAGGTATGTAGCAGGAAGTTGCTGTATTTTCCAATCTAAATTCTTCGCTATTTGGTTCTATAACCTCGGAGAGGTGTTGAAGAAGAAAACCCCAGTCTTTTCTAAATTGATTTGTTGACCCGACACATTTGCATAGTGTGAGAGGGTTCTCATATAGCCTTTGGCCTTAGAAATGGTGGCTTCTCCCAAGAGAATGGTGTCGTCAACAAACTGTTGGTGTGAGCTGGGGTTTAACACTATAGCTAGTTTGAAACCTTTGAGCATGCCAGTATTTATATTAGATTTTATATTTATTCCAAGGACTTCCACTAGCATTATGAATAGATATGGGGATAAAGGATCTCCACTGTGATTGTTTCTTTAGTGCATTAGAAAGAGAATTGCATTTGTATTTGGATTTTAGTACGAGCATGGAGTTTAAAGTGTGAATTGTGTAAGTGTTCATGTCATTATGGGTAGGAAAGTGTCATGAAAAATCTTCCATTCTTCTTTGTTCTTTCTTGGTATTTGGGTGATCCCACAATAATGGGTTACACATTTTGGATAAAGTTGACATTGAAATGAACATTTTGGAAAAAAATCTCCACTTTCAAACACCTATAGTTAATATACCATGAGGAATTTGGAGATGATGTAAACTAGTGATTTTTCACATTTTGTCTGTAGATTCTAAATATATATTTTAAAAATTTTTTGGAATCAAATTGCATTTATTTTTCCATCTTCTTCAATAGCTAGTATTTAACAGTAAACACCATTTTTAAAGAGTGATGTGTACTGTGTAAAACATAACATTTTTTCTATGAAGGATAAAATTCTAATTTTTTTGAATTTAGATTTTTAACTATGATATCTAGAGGATGCATTTGATTGCATAATGTTTTATTGAATATATTTTTCTTCTAATTAACTTTTGAAGTCAAACCAATTACAATTTAGACATAAGTGTATTGTGTAAAGCATAACTTTTTTTGTATGTATCAGAATTCAAAAAAAAAAATTCTGTTAGATCAAGGACATGAATACCAAGATGATAGATATTTTTCATAATTTTGTTTTAGTAATATACTATTTTTCCACATGTGCATAACAGAGAGCTTGATTTTTAGTGAAAAACCTATGTTTAATTAAACTAAAAAAATGTATAATAAAACCAAAATATATTAAAATTATACTTGATCAAAAGCTTGTTTCGAGGACTATAATCCACTAGATGGGTTTATCAAGTTGATTCCATTTTGATCCTCAGCCTAGGCCTTGAAACCCAAAAATCTGCATAAAATTACAGTTGGAGAGGGGCAAGGGCAAAATAAGGGGGTTCAAGCGAAAGGGGTTTGAACGAACCCCTAGAGAGGGGTTCGAATGAAAGGGGGTTCGATCAAACCCCCTTTCATTAGGGCCCCCTAAAATAACATTAAAAATTTGAAATAACATTAAGGGGGGGTTTGATCGAACCCCCTTTCATTAGAATAATAACATTAAAGGGGGTTCGATCAAACCCCCTATTTTATTAAAAAAATCCTGACATAAAGTGGGTTCTTCGAAAGGGGTGGTTTGAACAAACCCATTTTTGGGTTGGTTCAAACGCCCCTATTTGACTGAACCCCTCCAAATTTTTTTTTGGGTGCACGGGCAATTTTCCTTCGTCAATGCAATTGTAACCCAGTATTGTGGGATCACCATATTACTTTGTTTTACTCCCCTAGTCTTGACTCTTTGTCTAGTTTGAGGGTAGGCTAGTGTAATTAGGGGTGATAAACTACTCTCCTATTGGAAGGGGGAGTTCCCTTTTTGTTGATGTTCGCTGAAAAGATAATTAAATGAAACTTCGCCTATCTTCTTTTTGAGTCTCAGCTGCGAGCACAAGGTCATAAAACTCTAAACACTGCAGAAGAGGTTTTTTCCTCTTATAAAACTTCCACTACAACTAAGCATAGACTAACGACGCTTTCAATCTCCTGAGTAAATTTAGAGCAAAGGAAATTAAAAGTGAACAAGGAATGATTGTTAACACAAAAACTTAAGCACTTTCCTTCTAGATTAACACCACAAGACTAAGAGTACTTTAATGATGAAAGCTGAAATGAAAGCTACGAAAGCTACACATCTGATGATGAAAACTTGATGAATCGAGATAGAATATCAGAACAAAATAGGCATGAGACTTCTATTCAATATCACAAAGTTTGGCACAACTCCAGGACAACAATGCTGTAGTAAAAGGTAGGCATACAACAAGCGATCAAACACCAGAGAACATATTACACAAAGTGAACAGACACTTGGAATATCAAGATTTGCAAGCTAGAGTAGGCACATCAAATTTGCTATCACAATTACCATTACAAACAATGGGCAAGGATGCCCTTATTTATACTAAAATCAAAGGAGTAGGGAGCCCTAAAATCTCCTTGATTTACCCTAACTAACTTGCCAACTTGCAAGCTTTATTTCTATTCTAAGACAAGGATTACAACTAACAAACGCTTTAAAGCGAAGAAAATTCCAACTATTACAAAGTGATTTCTTTCTAAATAAAGAATGGATGAGCTTTGGATGAAAGCAAATACTTTAAAACAAAAAGCATCTGATTTAAAGCTGCTTTCTTTTGAAATGCATCCTCATCAACATTCTTGCTTTTTGGTGATGTCATTCATTGATATTCTTTTGCTGATTTCTGCTAAAAAGTAGATTTAGAGCGAAAAAAGATGGCACATGGGTTTTGTAGATAATTCCATTCTGAAGCAACCCAGTTTGTCAGATTTTGAAAAAGCAAGGATTTTCCCCTAAAAGTAAGAAGAAAATAGATTCCCAAAAAAAGCAAAACTCCCAATCTTCAAGAGGATGATATTCTGGATGGACCCATCTCGACGAAAACTGAAAAAGCTCTGGTTGGATTTCTGAAAAATGATCCCCTTGAAACAAGGACCCTGAAAAAGCGAGCCTCCCTGCTTCCTCAATCCAAAACTATGAAGAATATTGAAAAAGCACCTCGTTTGGGTCTTCAAATCTTCGTTGAAAGAAAAATAAAATTCTTTCCTCTAAATGCAACCTGCAAAAGATAATGAAATAAAGAAGCCAAATGCTTGTCTTTATAAATCTTTAGGGCAAAAAAGTAACTTTATTTGTGTGAGAATAAAACTTGGACCTCATCCATGAAGAAAGCAAATTTTAAAGCACAAATCCAAGTGGATGTCTTCGAATAGGAAGAATCCCTATTTTGTAGCTGCCTATGGCTTCATGTGTAAGATGACGAAAAATATCTTCTTTTGATGATGTCATCGAACACGCGAGTTGAAAGAAGTGCTAGCCAATTTGTCTTCATTTTCGACACTTCAACACTCGTTTTGACTAAAATATGGTTTGTCTCTAATTTTAACAAGGCAGCAAAATGTCACTGTTGATTGAAAAAGATGACTGATCCTGACATTTTGGAGACCTATCAACTGAGATTCCATCCCTTGTCTCCGACTGACGATTTGGCATCGTTTGACCAAGTTTGACCTCCCGAAAACTGCCAACGAAGATTGGGCACAAAACTATCAGAAAATGCTGTGGACATGGAAAATATTCTAACACTGCTCAATTTGGGCACCCCAAGTCACCTGGGGCGCCTGGTTTCCCAACACTTAGCTATTTTTTCAATTTTTGCAACTTCTTCAATTTCTCGATTTGCGTGCACATTTTCTGATGGTAAGGACCCTTGTTTAGCTATCAATTTCTGTCAACTGGGATGAAACTGAGTTTGATGATCTGGAAAATATGTAGGCCTAATGAAAGCTGAGCTGATTGTACCTTCTGTTCACCTCAAAAAATGTGTCAAATTGATCAACTCTGAACCAGACCGGGCTGACGAAAGGAGATTCACGTTTTTTGAGAAAAAACTTCAAAAATAAACTTTTTGAGAAAAAACTTCAAAAATAAACTAACTTTGGAGAGTTTGGGCACCCCAAGTCACTTGGGGTGCCTAGTTTCCCAACACTTAGAATTTTTTTTGAAAAATTCACTTTTTGTACCTTTTCTCATTTTCCGTGCCCACAGGTCCTGTTCGATCTTCGATTTCGGTCGTTCTAATGACTGTTGAGGTGGGATGGAGGGCAATTTGAGCAGTCTAAACATATTTGTGATGAAATCCTAGCTTTGAGTAACTTTTAACTGAGTTTGACCAACCGGAAATAGGCTGACTGAAGCATTTTCGGTGTTTCTCAAAAAACGTGAAAAAAAACTAACATAGGAAAGGTTGGGCGCCCCAAGTCACCTGGGGCACCTGGTTTCACTAGACTTAGTCAAATTTATGATTTTGTAACCTTTCATTCCACCTTGGGTCCATCTTACATCGTTTTACGTGCATTGTCGAGTTGATGACTGTTCATCGGTTCTGCGTCGTTTGAACAGTGTTGAAAACTTATCGACGAGCTCTGGTAGATGAACTTTCTCTGTTGATGACTTTCGAGCTCATGCTTCGCCTTCTAAAAAAGAAGAAATGACCCAGTAGAGAAAACTTGGTCATTTGAAGATTCCATCTGAACTGTGCCGATCGTGAAGTAAAATCAACCAATGAGAATCAAGCGCGACACCTGATTTGGAGATTCTATTTTTAGAAAGTTTTGCTAGCATCCATATCTCAAGAAACCCAGAAAACCTAACTCGACGTCTATTTTTAGAAATTTTGCTTTTTTGACTTTTTGACGAAAAATTTTCTAGACTTGTTTCAAAATGCCTTAATGAAGCAAAAATTATGATTGGGTACAACATATTCTAATGTGAAAGTGATGACAGACTGTGTTCTTGAGGTTCCGAATGAAGATGCAAATAATTTTAGTAAGCAGAAGTGGTGTGGATGTTCTTGGTGATTCAGGCAAGCTTGTGGTGGTCTCTAGATTGTGTCCAGTTTGTGTTGGAAGTCCGCATTGAAGATTGAGCTCATAATTGAAGATTTACTCTTGGGTGATGGTATTCTTCCTAATCATGGCCGACCAGATGTTTTACACATTGTGCAGATGATCTTAAAGATGTTTTGCGAAGCATGGCATGTTCCTCAAAGAAAATTTAAGTCCCAGATATGTGTGGCCGATAGTGTGGTAATACACATGAAGTCTTTGTAACAAATCAAGTTATATTTTTGTAATTGCTCTATAATAAAATAAAGTATGTTGTGCCGACTTTGATGATTATCCCAAAGTTGATGTCTTGTATAAATAAGATTTGTGAAGTCATTTCAAAGTATCCTTGGTTGAGATGAGAAAGTGGTAGAGAGGAGAAGAGTGAAAAGTAGAGCAGAAGTGTTGAGCTTAAATGGAACTATCTCAAGCATGGTGAAGATGCTAATCTCCAGTTCAAGTATGTAATATTTATATTATTATGTAGACAGTGTATCTCCTGTAAGCAGTGGGCCTCTTATGAGCAGTGTGCTCAGGTAGTGAGCCCTAATTGGCAAGTGCCATTTGTTCTTATTCTTTTAACAAAGAATACATTCTTGGGTTAGTCACCCAGTGGTTTTTCCCTTAATCAGGTTTTCCACGTTAAAATCTTGTTGTCATGTATTAATGTGTTTTTTCTCTTGAGTTATTGCATTGTGCTTTCATGATTAAATCAATATTATGCTATAGAAATATAAGAAGGATTTATGTGTTTAAAGAAAAGAAAGTTTTGGTGACAACTGATTCACCCCCCCTCTCAGTTGTCTGTCCTAAAACCAACATTTATTAGGCACCTATTAGTGGTACATGGTTTTGGCTCTTAATATTGGATTTGACATATTTGACACTTGGTCTTGGTAATGGCACTAAGTACTCATTCTTGGAGGAGCTATGATAGTTGGGGGTGTATGATTGTATAGATGCATGCTAAATGGGGATAAGTATGTATAGTTATGTATGAAGAGTTTCAAATATGTAATCATTGTTACTCATGGAGACTTTTGATTGTGCTGTTGAGATATATTTATTTTATGAAAACTTTTAAATCTATCACCATTGTTTACACATGAATAATTCAAATAGTGTTGTTGAGTTATGTATATTAGTGTGGAGGATTTTGATGCTACCATTGGTGTGACTTATGGAAGGCTGCGAAATTACTATTAGAGTTGTTGTTGAAGGTATTAATTGTGGATGGACCTTACTTCTCTTTATCCTCATTGAGCATGCATGTTGTTGGTTATGACAATATGGATCTTATGATATTCCTCTTGAGATGGATCTTATGATATTCCTCTTGAGATGGATCTTTTGATGTGGCTCTCACATAATCTCTTACCTTAGGGAGGTAACAATGTTACTACTAGTGCTTTATGCTAGATGTGGTTTTACCATAGATAAGTAATGATGATGTTCTACATGATATTATTTTAGTTATGTTTCACTTACCTCAGGGATGTGTAGGAATTCTTATAAATTTTGATGGTGCTACCTTGGTAGTGAAAAGATATTGATGGTTACTTATGTGGTTATAGACCACCAACACTTACTTTATGTCATTAGAGACCAGTTACATTATGATTTACTATAATATATTTTGTAATTTGAGGCCACAATTCCCCTCCTCCCTTTAGGTGGATTAACAAAAGCCACGTGGTGTTCATAATGTACAAGATTTATGAGATCGATGATCATTTATTTACCTATTCATAATTTCTTTCTTGTTTAAAAACTAGTAGTTCTTTAATTTATTTTTGTTTTCTTGTGGATTGCTAGCCTCTCTTGTGGAGTTATTTCTTGAACTCATGGGAACTTTAGTTGAGCTCATTTTATCAACTTTGAAGTTTATATTAATACTTTTACTTTAAACTTTGACATGTGATCTTCTTATTGATTGACTTTTGTACTTATTTAATGTTGAATTATTGATTTATTTCATTTATTTTATTTTAGGTTTTCTTGATCCAAGAGTTCACAATGTTTACGTCTACTAGTTCTATGTGGAGTCATGTGCACAATGTAAACTACCATATTTAGTAAGTGTCCCTAGCAATTCATATGGAAGAGTAGATGACCTAGGTAATTTTATTGTGAGGATGGGGACTACAAATGGGAATGGTATGAGATGGTTATAATCCATTCCCACATATTGTGTGATATTGTAATATCTTTTGTAGCTCTCTTGGAGGTTAACATCCTTCAACAAACAAAAGAAAAGTACTTGGAAATGTATGGAGGGGTCTTCACAAGGACCTTGAGACCATCTTTTTCAAATTGATTTATGGTTATTGATTACTGGCATATCCTTGATGAATTGGTTCTATAATGTTTCCTTGTAGAGGGTTAGCATGGGGTGGGCCCTACTAATGTTATTCCTTGGGGGTCTATTATGTGTACCTTGTGATGTGAATATTGAGATGTGCATTAATGGGTGATGATTGTATGATGTGCTATTTCAAAATGTGAAGTTAAGAAATACTTTAATTTTTTATAAATGTATGAAAATAGAAATTGGTAATTATGATGTTAGAATAATTATTTTATTAGTGAATGCCTTCAATTATCAAAGGGTCTAGTGATTGTTAATGTTCTTGGGTAGCTTCTCTATATGTTACATATCTTGTGGGTGCTCTCATGTATGAGTGATTAAAGAAATGATATAGAATCTTAGCTAATTTTATAGATAGTTATAGCCCATTAAAACCTTGTTGTTTTGAGAACTATTAGAAGACAATAATTGGTTCTCCCTCTAGTTGTTATCTTGGGTCTTTTATATTTTACCCTTCATGACTTCTAGGAGGAAGTCTTATTTAGGGGGAGGACAATGTAAGGCCCAAACATATTGCAATCCTTGGTACATTCTTTGAATCTATTTATGTTGCATATCTTAGGCATACATTGGTTGTAATATCATTTGTAGCACTTGAGTTAGCTTACTATTATTAAGTGATTGGATTTCTAATACATCATGTGAATGCTTACTTATTGGTTAGTGAATCTTGGTGTTTTGACTTCCATTATTTGATAGAGTTATGTTTAAATGATGCACGTGTGTTTTATGGTGATGGTTCAACATTGTGATTATGAATGCGATTCTATGTATTATTGAATATGTTTTAATATGTGTGCAATTATAGTTCCTTGCATGTTTTCTTACAAATGCTTTGATTGAAAAAAACTTGTCTCAAAATGTTATATTAGAGATCCATTTGGCAAGATTTTTGACATTCTTGTGATTTGTGTTTGGCCATGATAATATTGCATGCGAAACAAAAATGAAACTAGAAGCCACATGTGTCTTGTGATCACATTAACTGTTAAATCCAATAGTTAGAACATTATAGTTTTGAACCTTTGATATATATTAGCTTCTAATTATAGATGAATAATCATGGTTAGATTATTATGCTTCTTTGAGATCTATGATTATTGGATTGTATGTTGCTTTCTTGTGTTGTGATCGAGTGGCCATTTTACTATACTTGAGATCTTGAGTTTGAATTTGGATGATGATCTATTTTTTACAATGAAGGCTAATATTAACTATTGTGATTGATTTAAACAAATTATAAGATGTAGTTTAATTGATTGGTTTAAATGATAGTTAAATTAGGCTATTAAATATAATCAAAATTTGGATGCTAATAGTAAGATTTGATTAAAAAATATTTTCTTTAAATGATAGGTTAATATTGATCATGTTATGAAATGTGATAAACAATTTAATATTATTTATACTACTACTGGTTATTTTAACCTAGAAGTGGATTATGAGTATGCAATTAAAATTAGATGACATATGAACTTGAATTATAAATTGTGGTTGTGACATTGTTTATACTCACAAGATGTTCTCATATATATTTAATTGCTTGTGAGTATTGTGTTATATATGTAAGCATGTATTTGTGATTTAAATTACACATGATTACAATAGTAACATTTTGGCTATATATTCTACCATGGATTTAATAGATGAATTAAGTGTGTAGGAAATTACATAATTAGTCAATGAGGCTATGGAGGGTTTCTAGGAACCTATCCATCATCTTACCTCACATATTGGACCAATAAGACTTGACCACATGTAAATTTGTGACACTAATTGTAATAGCCATGTGTGTCTGGGACCCAATTCATAACCTTGTATTAATATTTCTCTAGGTTCAAAAATTCAAATTTGAGAGTTGGATGGCCCTATGAGAAATATCTTAATAAGGAGATAAGAAGATAAAATAAAATATCTTTATGATGTTTTGGGCGCCTAGAATTAGGTCAGCCCTATGGGAGGGGAAAAGGGTAAAATAAAATAAGAAATACTAGGAGGTTGGCCTTGAGGAGAGAAGTAATGTGTATAAATACAAGGTTGTCTTGTGGCATTTCAATCATCATTCACAATCATATTTTCTCTTGAGTTTATCTCATTTGGCTGCAATATAGCTAGCCTTCATTCCAAGGACGAAAACCCTTAGGAATGTGGTGAGTTGGATGAAACCCTAGCTCATCTTTGTGGAGGTTTCATCACGGAGACCTAATTGTTCTTAATTGGCAACTTTTGGAGGAGAAGAGCTTAATTGCATATTTAGATTTTGGATTAGCATTGAAGGAGGTTTCCTTGTGGCATTTTGTGTTCATTTGGCACTAGGGTTTTACCTTAGACTTTAGTGCCACACTTGGAGGATCATTATTGTGGCATTTTGGTGTGTACATTGCATTAGGGCTTGCCCTAGTTTGGAGCACCACATCTAGAGAGGGGTGACTTGTTTTGGAGGCAATTTCATCATTGTAGAGGGTTACTAAACCCTAACCCTAGTAGTAGCCTAAGTGCCATCACTTTGGAGGCTTTGTGGAGCATCATTTCATCATTTCTTGGTATGTACAAACCTAAGTATTGGGTCTGATTTGGACAAAAACATTTTGGGCATGTTTTGTCATGTTTGAGCCCATATTTTGGATGTAATATTCAAACTTCACATTCTGACTTGTAACAACAGACTTCTATTTTGAAAATTAGACTTGGTTATTGATTTTGGTTGCCCTACATTGTGTATTTCATGGTGTAATTCATGCTTATGATGAATGTCAACTTGAAATAGCATTTTCCATCATTATTTTCCATGTTTGGATATGTATTTGTTTGTTGTGATCACATATTTATAATCAGAAAATAAAATCAGAATTCTAGGGTTTTGAGTAGAAATCTAAAGTGCAAAAATTTAGGGTAGAATTTAGAAAATAACATTTAGAATTTTAGGGCAGATCCCATTGGGGATATTACAGTGGTATCAGAGCTTTGATCTTGCTAGATTGAAGGGTTTATTCATTCCAAAGGGAGAAGATATTTTTCAGTGCTATATCTTGTGGAGTTTGCCAAAGGTTTTGCTCTAAGGTGAGTGCCACTTATTTGAGGTGTATATTTATCTATGAATCATGGAAGATAGAGGAACAATGAAATCTTTGCTTGAATCTCTTAGAAAAAATTAGGTTGTATTGGAGGGAAAGTTTGATCAATGGAGGTATGAACAAGAGGCCACAAAAATCATTGATGAATACTAGGGTTTACCAAATGGTTTCAAGAAAGAGATGTCCTTTGATGTTTATTTGAGATTACATGAAATTGGGAATACAGGAATGAAAGACCTATATAACTACATCAGAAAATTAAGAAGAAAAGAAGAAAAATCAAAAGTTATCATTGGAAGGAAAGAAGATTACTTATTTGTGATTTGTAGCCTACAAGTGTCATGAGAAAGACAAAAATTAGTCAACATGCCTAGAAGTTTGGACACCTAACCGTACATGTGGAAGCCCCAAAGAAGATGAAGCCATGTTCGCAAGTTCACTTCAATGGTGTGAGGATATGGACAAAGAAGAATCACCTCTTGCATCCACAAGTGAAGATCATGGGTCTTCATGATGACCACAACATTGAAAGGTGTGCTATCATGGAGTTTCCCAAACCAGCAGTGATTGATCAGCCATATGAAGGTATTGTGATAGGTGAAAACTTGCATGCAAAGAATAAATGAAAGATAATCAAATCAAACATAAATTTACCTCCTCAATGCATAAACAAATCTGCCTTCACTGATCAAGTGAATTGAAATGCACCCTATTCCAATTGATTGCTCCTTGCTTTTTTATGTGGATTGCTCTATAATTGTAACGTAAATGTTGATCTCCCAAGGAATGATTGTGACAACATAAGTTTACTTAAACAAGAGATGCTCAAAAATGGAGAAAGAGGCTTCTTTTATAGACATGTGAGATAACGGATCTACAGTTGAGGATGATCAGAAAGATCAACAGTTGAGGATGGTTGAGAGAATGTGAGTGAATGAGAGAAGGACAAGTGTCCAAGCCCTCTCATGCATCAAGGGAGTTAACAAATCTGATTATGGAGTTGATTGAATTGATTGAGTAGTTAAGTGAATTGATTGATCGGTGAACTAAATTGATTGATTAGTTGACTGAGTTGATTGCTTAGTGAACTTAATTGATTGCTTTGTTAACTAATTTGATTGATGAGTCAACTCTTTTGATTTACTATTAACTGATTTTGATTGGAGGAATTTATGGTGGGTGAGGATAAATGGGAAATTAAATAAATAATTATTTAATTTCATGTGCACATGGGATAATTGAATTAAATATTAATTTTAATTCAATTTGGAGGAAATAGATTATTTAAATAAATAATTAGAATTTATTTATTTAAATTGGAGGGAAATCGATTTAATTAAATAATTAGGATTATTTAATCAAATATGGAGGATAAATTTGGATTAATTAAACAATTAGAATTATTTAATTAATATGGAAGATAAAATTGATGTGATCGATAGATGAACTTAATCAAATAATTAAGAATTATTTAATTAAAGTGAAATATGGTAGATGAAAACCTGATCTAGGAACGGGTCAATTTTAGGTGTCTACATTTTGCCCCTCTTTGAGATGGTGTTGCGAAGTAACATCATTTCAAAGAAGTTTAAAACATAGTGCTTGATTTGGTAGAAGAAGATTGATTTAAAAGAATATGGTTGGAAGAAAGTGATTGGATTAGAGATAGTGATGCCCCAGTCACTCAAAAGTGAGGGTGAGATGAATGGTGATGATGATGATGAATGATGATTATGCAAAAATAAACAAGGTATTTCCCCTGTCAAGTTGTAAACCAATGATTAATTGATGATGATTGACATGGATAGTGTCTGGTTTCATAAATGAAACACCTCATATAAGATGCCTAGTCTGGTTTTGAGAGTGTGACAATTTGTATAAGACAATTGATTGATTTATTTGGTTTACAACAAGATTAGAATTAAGACCAAGGGATGTGATTGATTAGCTAGATTGGTATGGAAAGGATGAGGAATATCGATAAGATGAATGATGATGATGATGCCCCCTCAAGAGGATAGAGGAATTGGAAGAATACGGGTGTGCTCTCGAAATGAATGGATATGAAGAAAAGGAGATAGAAAATGGAGAAAAACATAGAGAATGGTGGAGAAGATAAAATGATAGATGATGGAATGATGTATTTATGAGTAATTATGGAAAAATAATTGATTAAACTAAACAAAGATAATCAAGTGAGGATGAAAATGATGAAACAATTGATTAACAAAGAGAATTATGATGGACAAATGATTAACACATGATTGATAATTAAATGATGAGGATGGAATAAATAATTGAATGGGAGAAGTTATGCTAATATGTATAATAGAGCAATCCTTTATTTTGATGTAGCATAAGGATATCATACACTAAGGTATAAGAACCATGGTGACCATGTATCCAATGCATAAGACAGTTGACTCTACAAACAAATGGTTTGAGTTTATTACTACTAGGTATAATAGAACCTTGTCGGATAAGTGAATGGAAAATAGTCTTAGTGTAGAATAGTCTTTATACAAAGAAGGTCTGTGCAGAGCCTCATATGTAAAAGATATTGATATGTAAGATGCTAATCCCATCACACAGAAGATAGATATTAGACCTGATAGGAGAATAAAATCATCCCTCAAACACAACATACAAAAGCAATGACTATGCCTCAATTTATATAGTATTGCCAAATACCAAGATATAGAAAGATCAAGGTAGTTTGAATGTGCTTTTTAAAAGGGACACAAGATAAACCGAAAAGAAAATTGACTAAGTAACAAACTAAACATACAACCAACATATTCTCTTGCCAAAGAGGCTGTTCAGGGTTGATAGGGTAGATAAAGCCTTATTATAGGAAAGATATATGCGTTAAAGGTTGTTGATCTGATCTAGGATAAAAGGATTGTTGTAGTAGATGTGGCAAGCAGTATGTGGGACAACATATGGCTTCATGAGTAGTCATTTTTGCTTTGGGTTTGATAAAAGTACTTGAGCTTTCAAAGGACACATAGTTCATTTTTGCTTGAGTTAGTCAAGTTGGTGTGATAGGATGGATTGTGATAGATGAAAGAAGACAAAGATGAAAGTGATGATGGATTGGGATGGAGATTTATGATTTCTTTTGGGAATTTTCTAGATTTTTTTAATGTTTTTGGGATTTTTTAGATTTTTGAATGTTTTTGGGATTTTTTGGATTTTTGAATGTTTTTGAGATTTTCTAAATTTTTGATTGTTTTTGGATTTTGAAATGTTTTGGTTGACATGGGATTGCATTTTAATAGCCTTAGTACTAGATACCAATGACAAGGAAAAACCAATTCTAGATGCAAGGAGAAAGATGGGATTAGATAAGTGGACAAAAAGATAGACAATAGTGGATGGAATGGATAGCTGTTGCATTAGTGAGCTAGGATGTGATCCCCAAAGACTGTCACATAGGAATAACATGCTCCATTTTAGGTAGGATGTGTAGGATTTTACATGAAAAAACTTAGGACAAGAGGATGATTGGATTGGTTGACTTAGGATGAGAGGATGATTGTATTGGTTGAAAAAGATGAGGTTTATCAAGAGATTTTCTAAGGCAGTTTCAACATTTGGCCCCTATTTATTTATCAAGATCAAAAGGAGGAAGGGAGGATGGATGGATAGATGGAATAACTATGCTAGTATAATGGCTAAGGATGGTAAGATAGGATAAGATAGGATGAGGTAGACATGAAGGAAATGATAGGTTGGATGAGACAATGTGCCCCCAAGTGTAAGACACATAGATAGTCAATCTACACATGATGCTTGTTTGCCAGGTTTTCATCATGGTACTTATCCAAGGCGCATGTTTACCAAGTTTTCACCATTGGACGAAGGGATTTTTCTTTACTATTTTAATTTTTTCTCATTATTTTTTTAATTTTTTCATTAGAATACTTGGATGGAATAGGTGGCTATGGATAAGAAGGACTCAAGCATCTAGTTCCATGAAAGGTGATAGTTCCATTTAAAGATAGACGACACACATGGACCATGTCAAATGTCATTATGCTCATAGATGTTGGTAAGGGATTGCATGAGAGGGAGACAAGGTAGGTGGATAATGGATTATGATGTGGATTATGTATGGAACGATTATGCAAGGATGGATGGGAGATAGTGGATTATGATGTGGATTATGGATGGAAGGATAGTGGATTATGATGTGGATATGGAAAAGCATGGACCATATGGGTATGATGGGTGAAATATGTAGGATAATGGATTAAAGATGGGGAGATGGAGGTATGTGGAAATGTTGGGGAATAGAAAGGAACCGAGACCAATGGTTGCACACACCGTGATAAACATTGAAGCTTTTGATTAGAAGGAGGTGTAGGAAGTAATGGACTTGTTTTCTTAGGGGATGGTCTATGTAGGATTTTAGGTACCCACACAAACTTAGGATTTTTATGATTTTTGCATTGGGATTTATGGGATGGAGGAAGTTGGGATTTTTGGATGAAGTGGGATTTTTTGGATATGTGGGATGTAGGAACTTGAGATTTTTGGATGAAATGGGATTGTTGGGACATTTGGGATGTGGATGCTTCACTTGACATGATTTCTTTTTGCTTAGGGACCCAAACCATTTTATTTTTGGACCTTTCTTGTGAAAGTATGAGCTTGGGTAGCCTATTGGATAGATTTTGTTTGGACTCTTTACATTGATGCCCTAAGGCATACATATTTTTAGGAGTTTTTGCTTTATAGGTAGAGGCATCCAACACTTTATTTGTGAATCCCACGGACTTGGTGGAAGCTTCATGTTTGGTCAATGTGTGCATTTGTTGATCACGGGTAGGAACATGAGGGGATTTATCGATGGAGGGATTAAAAGTGTATTTGTGGATAAATGGATAAGGGGATTGGATGATAGGGATATTAGGCATTGGGAAAAGTGGAGGTAGAGTGGATGGAATAATATTAGAAGTTGGAAGTAATGGAGGCAAAGTGGATGGAGGAAGGTGTATGGTTGAATGCTTTTGGGATTTGTAGAATGATGGGTGAGGAATGGCAACATATGTTTTGGGGATATGATGTGGTTTATAATGGAAAGGAGTGGATTTAGAAGACATGGAGGAAGTACCAACATATTGAGATTGCTTTTCTTGGGGAATATAACCAAGGCCATATGATTTTGGAGGGACTTTGACATGGATGGGGTCCAAAAGACCTTGTTTATGAAGGCCTAAGCCTTTAACTTGATAGGTCATTTTTTGGAGTATGCGGTGGACAATGGTGGGATTATGGGTGATTTGGACACTAGATGAGAGCTCATTATTGGATGGGGAAGGTGAGGTGGTAGATAATGGTTGTTGCTCTCCTAAGGAAGAACATTCATGGATGAAGGTGGTAAGACCAAGGGGATATATTCATGGACTTGCAATATGATCAATTTTGGAGGACAAAGTATCAATAGGATCATGATCATCATTATGCTAATTAAGAACCATGTTATTTGTTTGATCGTCTATGTTTACTTGGGAGCTAAGTGTCTCATCAATGGAAGTGGATGGTGTTGGATCATGGATAGCAATAGGTGGAGGATGGATAGGAGTAGTGTGGATAGCTTGTTCATGGATGGTCATAGGATTATGTATATGATCAATTTGCTCATGGGTAGGCTCATAATCATGGATAATATCTTGATCATAGAAAATATAAAGGTTATGGATGGTTTGAACTTCGCTCGCTTGCTCATGATTAGGAACTTGATCATGGATATTATCTTGATCATAGAAAAGATATAGATTATGGATGGGTTGGATGGAGGTGCTTTGATCTTGATTTAGATTAAGGGTTGGTGTTGCCACATGCTTTACATTATACTCTTGACATAGCTCTTGATTTTCTTCAATGGAAGTAGAAGTGGGAGACTCTTGGGTAGGCTTGATAGGCTCGTGATGGTCAACAACATAAAAGTTCAATGGATCTGGACTTCGACTCATGGTGGGAAACTCTTCAATAAGCTTGATAGGTTGTGGATTACATGATGGGGTTGAAGCAATGGACATGTTTGAAGGCTCTTTGATAGGCTCTTGGATAGGTGTTTTATGACATGGAGATGGTTGATTCCTTGCTAATAGCCATTGGATCACATCCTTTATGAGTGTATGGGTAGATGGACAATATAATGGATGGATAATAATGGTGGATGGTGTTGTAGGCTTAGGATGAGGATTAGGAGGTGAAAGGAAAATTGCAGGATCTAAGTACTAACCAAAACATGCAAAGCAGATAAACAACACAAGAAAAATATTACCAGATTTGTAAGATGCACAAGAGACCAACACAAGTTTTTGAAGGGGGAAAAGCAAAGAAAAACCCCCGTGAATATGCAAATGGCAATAAGCCAAAAAAGAGATTACAGAGAGATATTTGAGATATTTGAGAAATTTGAGATATTTGAGAAGCTTCTCAAGGAGAGAAAAATGAAGAAGAAGAAGATATCCATGAAGAGGATATATGTGTGAAAGAGAGAAAAAACACCTCTTAAATAGAGGTGAAGAATGGAGTTATATGTAACTCCAATATGCCACCTTGCATAAGGTGTGTGCCATGTGTTTCCTCTTAAGGAGGAATCTATCAAAAATAGATTTATTCCTACAGGAGGAATAAAAGAGGTGTTACCCGACATGTGCGGAGGAGGGATAATAGAAGTGGAAGGTATTGTAGGCTTAGGATGAGTACGTGGATTGGATGATTTTCTCGGGGGTAGCTCAAGCAATGTTTTTTGGATCAATTGTTGTAGGGTCATCGTTGAGGGACCCTTTAGTGGAAGATTGGAGGAACACGGGGATGAAGGTAATGAAGGGCTTGATGGATTAGAAGGTTGATGGACCAATGGACTATGATAGGGACTATATGGTGGTGTTAGGATATGACTAGGAGGCTCTTGTATGGGTATTTGATTGGATGAGGATGTAGGGTACCCATAGGATGCATAAGCTAGAGTGGTCTCTCCCTTGTCAAAGCTACTATGAGGACTTAAGGACACTCGATTTTGGTGCAAAGGGTAACTTAGACTTGTGTGTCCGTGTTGTGAAGGAATGTGGGAGCCTTGTGAATGAATTTGGTGGTGAGGTGAAATGTTTAGACAAGGAGTTGGATGTTCTTGGGGTGGCTGTTGTCGGGTATCAATGGGATAGGTTGATGTGGAATTGACATTATATGTGGGTAGGCTAGATTGGTATGGTGATGGGGGTGACACATGGTATTGAGGTGTAATTTGTTGAGGTTGTGGTTGTGGTTGGAATTGTTGTTGTGGTTGGAATTGTTGTTGTTGTTGTTGGGGTTGGAATTGGAATTGTTGTTATTATGGTTGGAATTGTTAGGTTAGATGTTCTTGAGGTATGGATTGATATATAGGGGTTAACTGTGGAAGAAGTGGGATAGGTTGATGTAGGGGTAACATGATGTGTGGTTGGTTGGTATGGGGATGAAACATAGGATGGAGATGAAATTTGTTGATATTGTGTTTGTGTTTGTTGGGTTTTGGACTAGTGGGTGGCTAGGAGTTGTTGGGTTTTGACTAGGAGATGTTGTAGTTGAGGTGATGGGTTTTGTTGAAGTTGTTGGATGATGGATTGTAGTTGTTGTAGGTGTTGTTGGTCAAGGAATGATGGCATTTGGGGAAGTGTTTGGATGATGTATTGTAGGTGTGGTGCTAGGGAGTTGCCCATGTGTGTAAGTCTTCATATTTCGGCTTGTTCCTCAAGATATGCATCATAATCGACGAGGTTCTCATGATCATTATTGGAGTGAGAAGGAGGGACTCCTCAGATTGTGAGTTTTGGTTTTGGATTTGACCTAGGTTTGTTGATGATCAAAACCATTTTGACAAGCAAAATGCGAGGAAGGGAAAGTTCTAATCACTATGTTTTTGGGTTTTTGATTTTTTGACAAGGAAAAGGAAAGTTCTAATCACTATCTTTTTGGGATTTTTTGAGTTTTTGACAAAGAAAAGGAAAGTTTTAATCACTATGTTTTTGGGATTTTATGATTTTGAAAAGAAAAACACAAGAGGCAATAGACACAAATGACTGTTTCAACAAAGGTGTGTATGTTCGAGGCTCCTAAAAGCCCAAGTTTTCACATGTATAAACACAATTGTATACACAATAAGCACTCTTTATCCCTAAAGACAAGGCTTCACTATGATAATATTAGCTCACAACTTAGATCTCCGTCAACTCAAATGTCATCACACCTAGTATGGGTGTGTACATTTTTTTGTCTTTTCGAGAGGATAGATAGGGGCCTCCTGTTGCAAGTATGTGCCTAACCAATGTTGTCATTGATGTCAACATATCAGTGTTGTCATTGGTGTCAACTGTGATCTTGTTTTGATGCTTGCTTGTAATGGGTTAAATGCTTTGTATTTGCCTATGTAAGTATTGAAGATTCTGATATTGAGGATATTGAGAAAATTTGCTCTTCTGGTGGAAATAGTGTGTTGTAGAGCATCTTTGTCTACAGAAGAACAATGCAACAGATTGCTCCGCATTTCTTGTAAAGTAAACATCTTTGCCTGCGGATTGGAAGTTATTTAGATACATGTCTGAAGATGCTATGTTTCAAGTTTGAGCCTCTGATATGAAGTTTTGAGTGAGTTATGTTCACTAGAGTGAAAACTACTTTTCTACATATTTGGTGGTGATAGGGAGAATGTATTATGCTCCGCATTCCTCTACAGTTAAGTATTTTAGTCTGTGGTTCTAGAATCAAGTTGGTAATGATAACAAGTGCCTTCAACTCTAATGGTTTGTGATTTGGTGGTCCGCAAGCAATCTTTTCTTTATGACAGTGGTTGACAGTGTTGTTTAAGTGCTCCAGTTTGAAGAATCCTCCTAACAAATTGGTTTAATGTTGTGTGGATGTTCCTAGTGATTACAATGTGCTTGTGGATGTCTCCTGATTATGTTCCTACCTTTAGATTGGTCTACAAAGAGAAATTCAGATCATGGATGAAGATTGTTCTTAGAAGACTTAGTGTTAACAATAGTCTTGGCCGACTTGGTTGTTTTGACTACTTGCGGAGATGCATCAAAGATTGTGGAAGTGTGTCATGGAGTGGAAGATTGCATTTGAGTCCTAGCTAAGGCATAACATGATCCACATACATCTCTTCCTTAGCTAGTTTTGTTTAGGTCCAAACCTATTTCTATGTATGTTTGTAATGCCGACCTTGGAGATTGTTCCAATGGTTGATAAATGTAATGCTGACCTTGATGTACATTCCACGGTTGATGAATTGTATAAAAGCATGTAAAGCAATTGCAAAAATTATATCCCTATGTGAAAATGAAAAGATAAGTGTGAAGGTGTAAAAAGAGCAGAGTAGAGGAGTTATACTGTGCTTCAATGGAATTGAACCTAGACATGGAGTAGATGCTATCAAATCAGTTCACAAACCCTTGGCAGTGAGCCACCCCTTGGCAGTGAGTCGATCTTGGCAGTGAGCCTCAACATTTGCAGTGGGCATATTGGGCAGTGAGCCTCTATTTTTGGGTATTGTTATAACATATATATTTCTGTGGGCTAACACCCACCATGGTTTTTCCCTTTTAGGGTTTTCCACATAAAAAACTTGGTGTCTCATGTATTGATGATGTTGTTGTGTTGAGTTTCTTATTTCATGTTTTCATGATTAAATTTGAATAACAGTGAACAAGTGTTTGATGTGTTAATGTTCACAAGTGGTTAAAGTTTTGAAGACAACTTATTCACCCCCCTCTCAGTTGTCTAGGCATTTCAACAATTGGTATCAGAGCCAAGTTCCTCGGAGGTAATCCTAACAACTTGAGATAGATCCAAGATGTCTTACAGGAAGGAGACTCCACAATTTGATGGAACAAATTATGTGACCTAGAAGATACACACGAAAAGCCATCTGCTTTGTATAGGTTATAGAGTATGGAAAGCGACAGAGACTAAATATACCATGCCTCCGAATGGTCTGACAATTGAATATGAAATCAAAGAATATGAATTAAATATAAAAGCTAGAGATGCTCTGTTAAGTGCATTGACTGACACTGACTTGATAAAGGTCATGGATTATGAAACTACTCAAGAAGTCTGGGAAAAATTGGAAAATCTGTATGAAGGAGATGAATCTATAAAGAGTGCCAAATTGTAGGGAATGAAAGCTAAATATGAAGGTTTAAGGATGGGCGAAGATGAAAACATAACATCCTACATGCAAAAGGTTGATGAACTTGTTACTGGAATCAAATGTATGGGAGGAACTATTGAGGAGAAGGAAGTTGTGATGAAAATTCTTAGGTCATTACCTAAATCTTACAGTCACAAGGTAACTACAATTGAAGAAGTAATGATTGTAAAAGAGGTCACCAAGGATCAGTTGCTAGGAATGCTTACAACCTTTGAGATGAGAGAACTTGGTGATGCTCTACGGAAGATTGGGACTGCTTTCAAAGCTAATACTTCAGAGCTGAAAAGTACAAGGTGGAACCTGATGATGAGATTGATGAAATTGAAGCAAACTTTGTTGACAGATTGCAAATAGGTTCTGATAAGTTCAAAGGCAAATCACCTTTCAAATGTTTTACATGTGGTAAGGTTGGTCACTATGCTTCTAGATGTCCTAAGAGAATTGAAAGGAATAGAAAAAGATTTGAGAATAGACCCAGGGTTCCAAAGAAATGCTACTATGTTAGAGATCTTGATGATGAAGGTGTGACAGATGATGAATCTGATGATGCTAGTACTAGTGCAAATGAGTGCTTGTTTATTGCAATTAAAGAAGAACCTGCATCTACTAATCTTGCTAGCAATGTGAAGGAAGAAAAACTAATGGAAGAAAGTGATTTGGCTATTCAGGTTGAGAAAGATAAGGATGAATGGATTATTGATAGTGGATGCTCACAACACATGACTAGTGACAAAAGTAAGTTTGTGAATTTGGAAAAGTATGATGGAGGATTGGTTAGGTTTGGAGATAATGCAGCTGGTAAGATTTGTGGAAAAGGATCTGTTTATTTTGATGGAAAGAACAACACTGATAATGTCCTATATGTAAGGGTTTGAAGCATAATCTTTTCAGTGTTGGTCAGATGTGTGACAAAGGTTATGATCTGAGATTCAAAGACAATGGGTGCAAGATCATGGAAAGCTCCAGAAAAGTGATTGCTACTGGTAAGAAGACCAAAGGTAACATTTACCAATTAAGAGGAACTAATAATTATTGTTTATTGGCTTAGACAAATGAGAGTTAGTTGTGACATAGAAGGATGTGTCATATCAATTTTGACAATTTGGTGAAGATAAGCTATGCACAGGCTGTAAGAGATCTTCCTAAACTTGTGAAGCCAGCCAACACCATTTGCAAGGAGTGTCAATTTGGGAAACAAACAGAAACAAGTTTCAAAAGAAAAGAACAATTCTCTGTTGGATGGCTAGAGCTGATACATACATATTTGTGTGGTCCCACAAGAACAAAAAGTCTGCAAGGTGACAAGTACTTTATGTTGCTTATTGATGACTATTTTAGAATGACTTGGGTTACTTTTCTAAAAGAAAAATTTGAAGCCCTAGACAAGTTCAAAGTTTTCAAGGCAATGGTTGAGAATGAGTTAGAGCTAAGGATCAAATGCTTGAGGTCTAATAGAGGAGGTGAGTTCACATCAAATGAATTCAATATTTTCTATGAAGAACAAGGGATAAAGAGACAATTGTTTACACCTAGAACTCCTCAACAAAATGGAGTTGTTGAAAGGAAAAACATGACTATTCAAGAGGCTGCTAGGACTATGTTGAAGGAAGCTGACCTATCGGAAGTATACTAGAGAGAAGCCATACATACTGCTGTATAGATCCTAAACAAAGTTCAAGTTAAAGGTAACAGTGCCAAAACTCCTTATGAATTATGGTATGGAAGAGATCCTATAGTGAGATATTTCAACATTTTTGGTAGAAAATGTTATATCAAAAGAGAAGAAGATCTAGGTAAATTTGATGCTAGGTGTGATGAAGGAATCTTCCTTGGATACTCTACCAAGAGTAAGGCCTACCGGTGTTACAATAAGAGATTGAAGAAGATCATTGAGAGTGCTAATGTGAAGATTGATGAAGACAAGGGAAGAATATCAGATCTGAGTGGCTATGAATTAGATGAACCTGCTGCTACAACAAATGAAGAAAAAGTTGAACAAGAAGACAATCAAGATGAAGAAGAGAAGGCTCTGGAAAGTGTTGCTAAGACTCCTAGGTATGTAACAATCAATCATTCTAAAGATCATATTATAGGGGATAAAAGAAAAGGGGTATTGACAAGGAAAAGAGCTGCAAAAGAATAGGTGAACTGCTGTTTGCTTTCAAAAGTTGAACCTAAAACTATGAATGAAGCATGCAATGATGAAAATTGGGTAAAAGCTATGGAAGAAGAGCTGATGCAGATAGAAAAGAATCAAACTTGGGAACCGGTTCCTAGACCCGCTGATAAGAATGTGATTGGCACCAAATAGGTTTTTAGAAACAAGATGAATGAGAATGGAGAAGTAGTAAGGAACAAAGCAAGATTGGTATGCAAAGGATACTCTCAGGTTGAAGGAATAGATTTTGAGGAAACCTATGCTCCTATGGCAAGAATTGAAGCAATTAGAATGTTTTTGGCATTTGTAGCATTCAATGACTTCAAAGTGTATCAGATGGATGTTAAGTCTGTATTTTTGAATGGTGAGTTGGAAGAAGAGGTCTACAATGAGCAACTAGAAGGATGTCAATTATCAAAACAAGGTGATATGGTGTGTAGATTAAAGAAAACCTTGTATGGACTGAAGCAAGCCCCCAGAGCCTGGTATGCAAGGATAGAAAAGTATTTGTTGCAATTAGGGTTCAGTAAAGGCACTGCAGACAACAATGTGTATTTCAAAATCAATGATAATCAGATCCTGATTGTTGTAGTCTTTGTTGATGACATTATATTTGGAGGGAATGAAGGTATGTGCATGAAGTTTGTAGGTGAAACGTAAAATGAGTTTGAGATGTCTATGTTTGGTTAAATGAATTTCTTTTTGGGTTTGCAAATTAATTAATCAGATAAAGGAATCTTAATATCTCAGTCTAAGTATGTGAAAGAGTTGTTGAAGAAGTTTGGGATGGAAGACTCTAAACCGGTATGTACTCCCATGGTAACTGACTGCAAGTTGAGCAAAACTGGTGAATCACCCAAGACAGATTAGAAAAGGTACAGATCCATGATTGGAGGATTGCTTTATCTAACTCAAACCAGACTTGGTATAATGCATGCAGTTTATCTTGTTGCAAGATTTCAAGCTGATCCAAGAGAGTCACATGTGATGGTAGTTAAAAGAATTTTGATGTATTTAAAAGGCACCCCAGATCATGGCTTATGGTATCCAAAGGATAATGATTTCACTGTCAGTGCTTATACAGATGCAGATTGGGCCGGAGATGTTGATGATAGAAAAAGTACAAGTGGAGGCGCTTTCTTCTTGGGTATGTTAAAATTAGGGCAGACAACTGAGAGGAGGGGTGAATCAGTTGTCACAAAACTTTATCTTTTTGCTGTATTTAATATTCTTTACCACTTATTAACAGATTAATGATATACCCATGAAAGCATGAATTAACAACACATGAGAAGAAATATAATCAACACACATAACACTAGGATTTTTATGTGGAAATTCAGTTAAGGGAAAAACCACGGTGGGGGTTAACCCACAAGATTTATTCTCTATTAAAAGAATAGAAAAATGGGAAGGCACTTGCCTTAGGGCACATTACCCAGAGCTCACTGCTCCAAGAGACTCACTGTCTACAAAAATATTCACAAGGTTAACACTGAAAGGTTGAATTGAGAAACATCTTCTTCATGCCAAGGTTCAGTTCCATTTAAGCTCACAACACCTCTTCTCTGCTCCCAAATACTTCTTCCTTACCTCTGCATCTTCACTACTCTTCCTCTTCTTTTGCAATGCTTTTTGGACCTTTCTTAGAATCTTATCATTTTCACTCAAGGACAACTTTTCCACGACTCAACTACAAGTATTTATACACTACATCAACTTTGGAATGAACATCAAGGTTGGCATTACAATCATCAACCATTGGAACAATCTCCAAGGTCGGCATTACAAACATTTACAAAATGACTTGACTTAATACAAAATACTACATGCAGACCACTACACTGTCGGCCAAACATAGCTGGGACTCAAATCTTCCTCGAACAACATGCCATGCTCCATAGAACTTCTCTTAGATCATCTGCAACACACATGAAGCATTCAGTTGGCTGAGACTAGAAAGAACAACAACACCCAAGGAGAAATCTTCAACTATGAGCTCAATCCTCAATGCGAACCATCAACACAATAGGCACATGATCCAAAGACCTCCACAAGAACAATGAAATCAACAAGAACAACTGCACCACCTCAAATCACCAAAATCACTTGCATCTTCATACAGGAACTTAAGAACACTAATTGCCATGACTGTCACACTAGAAAGATTTCTTGTGGACCTCCAAACCACGAACCACTTGAGTTAAGGATACACACCAACATCCCAAACATACCTCTAGATCCACAGACCATAATATTCCAATGCGGAGCAATCCAGACCAAATCCCTGTCACTCTGTTACCTCTGAACAACTACAAAACCCAATTCTACTTAGATGGCCATAACTTCATCAACCCTCCATGTGGACCTCTCAAATCTTAATTAGAGCAACTTCAGACAATCCTCTACAAAACCCTTAAGTCCGTAGACTCTGATTGTGTCTTCACTGGGAATGTAGAGCAATCTACTTTACTGAACTGCACTGTCTTTACTGTCTCTGACAAAGAGATATGTTGACATCAATGACAACACATCATAGGCACATATTTTCAACAATCTCCCCCTTCATCATTGATGGCAACATATGATGTGAAAAAATGATTCAACCATCAAGACAAGGACTTCTCCCTCTTATCATACCTGCAACCACTTTCTTCACTGTTCCCCCTTTCACCAACAACTACTTACTTCTAAGTTTTTCACATGACTTCTCTCCCCCTTTGACATCAATGGCAAAGGGCACATATTTGCATTCATCTCTCCCCCTTTTTGTTTCTTAGATAAAACCAAACTAAACTCTAGAATTGACATACTAACTACTCCCCCTGAGTAGCATCCCCTTAACACCAATCTGGATCACAAGATATGATTATGAGTTCCACCAGACTGATGCATACTAGTGTACCTTAGTTCCGAACAAGAGGGGTAATAACCCCTAGCTTCACTCTGAGATACTCAAAAGTGTCCTTAGGTAGAGGCTTAGTGAAGATATTCACAATCTGATCCTTTGAAGAAACAAACTCCAATATGAATTCATTCTCATTTACCTTCTCTCTCAAAAAGTAAAACTTGATGGATATGTGCTTTGTCTTTGAATGAACACCAGATTCTTTGAGATGTTTATTGCACTTGAATTATCACAGAAGATTGTAACAGGCTCTTCAAACACAATTTTGATATCCTTCAACATTTTCTTCATCCAAAAAACTTGAGTACAATTACTTGCTGCTGCTATATACTCTACCTCTATAGTAGACAGAGATATTGCCTCCTAATTTTTGCTCAACCAAGAAACCAATCTCTTGTTAGTTTCAAGACAGACAACCGAGAGGGGGGGTGAATCAGTTGTTCCAAAACTTTCCTTTCATTCACCACTTAAATCCTCCTTGTAATTCAACAGTATAATAATAAATCAATCATGGAAACATAATGTAATAATTCAAGAGCAAAAACACATTAACACATATGACGCCAAGATTTTAACATGGAATACCAGGTTAAGGGAAAAACTACGGGGTGACTAACCCAAGATTGTATTCTCTATTAAAAGAATAAAAGGAACAAAATGACACATGCCAATTAGGGCTCACTACTCGAGCACACTGCTCACAAGAGGCCCACTTCCTACAGGAGACACACTGTCTATAGAATAATAAATATTACATACTTAAACTAAAGAATAGCATCTTAACCATGCTTGAGTCAGTTCCATTTAAGCTCAACGCTTCTGCTTTGTCTTTCACTCTTCTCCTCTCTACCACACTCTCATCTTCGCTCCTTATCTTTGAAATGACTTTACAACTCTTATTTATACAAGACCTCGACTTTGGGATAATCATCAAAGTCAGAACAATACATACTTTATTTTATTATAGAGAAAAATACACAAATACAACTTGTCTTATTACAAAAGACTTCATGCGAATCACCACACAATTAGCCACATATATCCGAGACTTCAATCTTCTTTGAGGAACACACCATGCTTCACAGAACACCTTCAAGATCATCTGCAAGATGTGCAAACCATCTGGTCGGCCATGATTATGAAGAACTTCATCATCCGGAAGTAAATATTCAATTACAAGCTCAATCTTCAATGCAGATCACCAACATGAACTGGACACAATTTGGAGACCCCCACAAGCTTGCCTGAATCACCAAGAACATCCATACCACTTATGTCTACTAAAATCATCCTCATCTTCATCCATAACCTCAAGAACACATTTTGTCATCATTGTCACATTAGAATGAATGTTTGAGGACCTCCAGACCACGAACCAATTGAGTTGTCAATTCACATTGGCTTCCTAAACACTCCATTAAATCTGCAGAACATGATATTGCATTTCCAGATTTTACCAGACCTATTTGTGCCACTCTATCACCTCTGAACACCTGCCAGAACTGGTTTCACTCAAGTGGGCATAACTTCTTCAAATCTTCATGTGGACCTCTCAAATCTTGACTAGATCATCTTTAGATACATATCTACAAACCCTTTAATGTGCATTCCATGATCTCCATCTTAGCTAGGATCTTCACTTCATAGAGCTTCATTGTCTTCACTGTTCTTCTCTATTTTTGATAGAACTAATTTTCTCAATATCCTCAGCACACAGCTCATCCAATCCTTGACACCAATGCAATAGGAGTATGTTGACATCAATGACAACATTGGTTAGGCCCATACTTGCAACAATCTCCCCCTTTGTCATTAATGGCAACATATGATGTGAAAAATTATTTTAACCATCAAGACAAAAGCTTCTCCTTACTGACTAACATAGCTCCCCCTATCAACAACAATCATTTTTATTTTTCACATGTCTTTTCTCCCCCTTTGACATCAATGACAAAGGGCACATACTTGCATCAATCAAAATCATACAGATTGCTCCTCCTGAGTAGCAGCTTCCTATCATCAATCTGGATCACAAGATATGACTGTGACATTCACTGGACTGATGCACATCAGTGCACCTTAATTAAGACCCAGAGGGGTAATAACCCCTAACTTCTCCCTGAGATACTCAAAAGAGTCCTTAGGTAGAGGTTTAGTAAAGATGTCTACAATTTGATCCTTAGAGGGCACAAACTCCAATCTGACTTCATTCTTGTTCACCTGCTCTCTTAAAAAGTGAAACTTGATGGATATATGTTTTGTCTTTGAATGCAACACTGAATTTTTTGAAATGTTTATTGCACTTGAGTTATCACAGAAGATTGTGATAGGTTCCTTATACTCTACTCTGATGTCTCTTAGCATTTTCTTCATCCACAATACTTGAGTGCAACTACTTGCTACTACAATATATTTTGCTTCTATAGTGGATATAGATATTGCCTCTTGTTTCTTGTTCAACCAAGAAACCAATCTTTTTCCCAAAAATAATGCACTACCACTGATACTCATCTGGTCATCCACATCTCTTGCCCAATCCACATCTATATATGCATGCAGAGAGAAATCATGATCCCTAGGATACCATAAACCATACTCAATTGTTCCTTTTAGATAGCTAAGAATCCTCTTGACTGTCATGACATGAGATTCTCTAGGATCATCTTGGAATCTAGCAACAAGACCAACAACATTTATAATGTTAGGTCTAGTTTGAGTAAGATACAATAGTCCTCCAATCATTGACCTATACTTTTTTTGATCAGCCTTAGGAGAGTCATCATCTTTGCTTAGTTTGTATCCGGTTGCCATGGGAGTATTCATTAGTTTTGAGTCTTCCATCCCAAATTTCTTCAACAATTCTTTCACATACTTGGTTTGAGAAATGAAGATTCGTTTCTTTGTTTGAGTGATTTGCAGACCCAAGAAGAAATTCATTTCCCCAAACATAGACATCTCAAATTCATTTTTCATTTGATTTGCAAAAGTCTTGCACATACTATCTCTTCCTCCAAAAATGATATCATCAACAAACACTTGAACAATTAAGATATTTTCATGATTAATTTTGAAGTACAAGTTACTGTCAACAGTGCCTTTATTGAAACCAATCTTCAAAAGATGTTTATCCAATCTTTCATACTAGGCTCTTGGGGCTTGTTTGAGTCCATACAGAGCTTTCTTCAACTTGCAGACCATATCACCTTGATCAGATAATTGAAATCCATCCGGTTGCTCAATGTATACCTCTTCCAAGTCACCATTCAGGTAGGTAGACTTGATATCCATCTAATATACTTTGAAATCCTTGAAGGCAGCAAAGGCAAGAAATAATCTGGCTGCTTCAATCCTTGCCACTGGAGTAAAAGTTTCTTCAAAATCAACTCCTTCAACTTGAGAATAACCCTTGCAGACTAATCTGGCTTTATTTCTGACTACTTCACCATTTTCATTTAGTTTATTCCGAAAGTCCCATTTGGTTCTAATCACATTTTTGCTTCTAGGTCTGGGAACAAGATCCCAAATGTGATTTTTCTCAATTTGCATCAACTCTTCCTCCATTGCTTTAGTCCAGCTTTCATCATTGCATGCCTCACTTACTGTTTTTGGTTCAATCTTTGAGATCAGACAATACTTCTCTGAGTCTTGAGCAATCTTTCTTCTTGTTTGAACACCTTTGATTTTATCTCCTATGATCTGATCTTCAGAATGATTCAATCTTACATACCTGGGAGTTTTGGGAACTTCTTGCACTTCTATTTCTTAGATAGGATCATTCAAACTTGTCTCTTCTTCCTAAATTTCAGATTCTTTGAATCAGTTTGGATCTAAATTTCAGAAGGGGCTTGAACCAAAACATCATTTTGATCATCTTCATATTCATAAAACCTTGAGGGTTTTTTAATGCCTTCATCAACCTTCACATTTGTACTTTCTACAATATTTCTCAATCTCTTGTTATAACACCGGTATGCTTTGTTTTGAGTAGAATAACCCAAGAATATTCCTTCATCACTTCTAGCATCAAATTTTCCAAGGTCTTCATCTCTTTTAATGTAACATTTTATACCAAAGACTCTAAAATACTTCATAGTAGGAGTGATGCCAAACCAAAGTTCATAGGGAGTCTTACTAGTATTGCTTCGGATTTGTACTCTATTGAGAGTATAGACAACAATGCTTACAGTTTCTCTCCAGTAGATCTGAGGAACATTTGCTTCCATCATCATGGTTCTAGATGCTTCCTGGATGGTCCAGTTCTTTCTCTCCACTACTCCATTATGTTGTGGAGTCCTTGGAGCAGATAACTATCTCTTTATCCCATGTTTCTCACAAAATTCTATGAACTCTCCAGATGTGAATTCTCCACCTCTATCAGACTTGAAACATTTTATGTTTAATTCAGTTTCATTCTCCACTATAGCCTTGAATATTTTGAATTTCTCAAGAGCCTTAGATTTTTCTTTCAGAAAAGTCACCCACATCATCCAGGAGTGGTCATCAATTAATAACATGAAGTATCTATCACATTGCAAACTCCTGATTCTTGCTGGTCCACATAGATTAGTATGTACTAAGTCCAACAATCTGGTAGAAGATTGTTCCTTACTTTTGAATGTGACTCTGTTCTGCTTACCCAACTAACAATCTTTGCATAAACTATTAGTAGGTTTCACCAGTCTTGGAAGATCTCTTACAGCCTGAGTGTTGCTTATCTTGATGATATTATCAAAATTTACATGACACATTCTCCTATGCCACAACCAACTTTGATCAAGTTGAACAAATAAACAACTTTTTTCAGTACCAACCAAGTGGAAGATGTTACCTTTTGTTTGAGTCCCAGATGCAATCTCTATTCCAAAACTTTCAAAGATGCTACATTTTCCATTTTTGAATCAGAGATCATAGCCTTTGTCCACCAACTATCCAACACTGAGAAGATTGTGCTTTAGACCTTCAACATACAGTACATCACTGGTTTTGTTCTTTCGATCAAAAGAAATAGTTCCTCTACCTCTGATTCTGCCAGCAGAATTATCACCAAATTTAACAACTCCTCCATATCTCTCCAAATCTATGAACTTATTTTTGTCACCAGTCATATGGTGAGAGTATCCACTGTCAATGACCCAATCATCCTTTTCTTCAACTTGGGCAGCCAGAGCTCTTTCTATCATTTTATGATTGACAGATTCAGAGGGCATTGGATCTTCTTCCTTGATGGTGATGAACACCCAGTCACTTTCAAATTTGTTTTTAGTCTCTGATTCATCATCTATTACTCCTTCATCATCATCATCTTCATGAACATAGTAACATTTCTTTTGGAATCTTGATCTATTTGGATTTTCCCTTGAAAATCTTTCCAGACACTTTGAGGCAAAATGACCAATCTTGTTGCAGTTGAAACATTTGAAGGGCAATTTTCCTTCATACTTACCAGATCCTCTTGGCAGTCTTTTTGCAATAAGGGCTTTAAGTTCATCTTCCAGATCTTTTCTTACTTTTTTATACCATGATAGTTTCTTTGAGTAGTTCTCTCCTGGATCAAACTTTTGTTTGCCTTTTACAGAGGCACTAGCTTTAAATGTAGACCCAGTCTTGGGGGTGCATCTCCAAACTTGGCCAATTCAAATGCAGCTAATTTTCCAACCAATTTATCTCTTGTGATGTTTGAAAAAGATCTGAATTCTTCAATAGCAGCAACCTTGTATTTGTAAGTAGGAGGTAGAGATCTGAGAACTTTGGCAACAATCTCATCTTCATCCAAGATTCCACCAGCACACCTAATGCCACATGCAAGCTCATTTACTTTTGGCATAAATGTAGTGATATTCTCATCTTCATTCATCTTCAAGTTTTCAAATTTTCCTTTCAGACTCTATAGCTTGGCACATTTAACATATTTGTCTCCTTCATGTAGAAGTTGTAATTTTTCCCAAATCTCATATGCATTTTTTAGATCTATAACATGTCAACTATGAATTAGATAAGGCACTTAATAAAGCTTCTTTAGCCCAAAGATTGTCTTCAACATCTTTGATTTCATCTACAGTTGTTAGACCATTCTTTGGAGGAACATACTTCTTTGAAGTTATGGTCCAATATTGCATTCCCATACATTGCAAGTGACATTCCATGCGGTTTTTCCAAAGAGTGTAATTGGTTCCATGAAACCTCAGACTATCCTTCTTGTAGGAAGACATCCTGGATCTCCTCAAGCAGTTAAGCTCTTTTAGAGGACCTTGGCTCTAATACCAATTGTTAGTTTCAAGACAGACAACTGAGAGGGGGGGTGAATCAGCTGTCCCAAAACTTTCCTTTCATTAACCACTTAAATCTTTCTTGTAATTCAGCAGTATTATAAAATATCAATCATAGAAACATAATGTAATAATTCAAGGGAAGAAACACATTAACACATATGACACCAAGATTTTAATGTGGAAAACCCAGTTAAGGGAAAAACCACAGGGTGACTAACCCAAGATTGTATTCTCTATTAAAAGAATAAAATGAACAAAATGGCACATGCCAATTAGGGCTCATTTCTCAGGCACACTACTCACAAGAGGCCCATTGCCTATAGGAGACACACTATCTACAAAATAATAATTATTACATACTTGAACTGAAGAATAGCATCTTCACCATGCTTGAGTTAGTTCCATTTAAGCTCAACACTTCTGCTCTTCCTTTTGCTCTTCTCCTCTCTACCACACTCTCATCTTCACTCCTTATCTTTGAAATGACTTTACAACTCTTATTTATACAAGACCTCAACTTTGGGGTAATCATCAAAGTCAACACAATACATACTTAATTTTATTATAGACCAAAATACACAAATACAACTTGTCTTATTACAAAAGACTTCATGCGAATCACCACACAGTCAGCCACATATATCTGGGACTTCAATCTTCTTTGAAGAACACGCCATGCTTCACAGAACACCTTCAAGATCATCTGCAAGATGTGCAAACCATCCGGTCGACCATGATTATGAAGAACTTCATGATCCGGAAGTAAATCTTCAATTACGAGCTCAATCTTCAATGTGGATCACCAACATGAACTGGACATAATCTGGAGACCCCCATAAGCTTGCCTAAATCACCAAGAACATCCATACCACTTCTGTCTACTAAAATCATCCTCATCTTCATCCGGAACCTTAAGAACACATTCTATCATCACTGTCACATTAGAATGAATGCTTTCGGACCTCCAGACCACAAACCAATTGAGTTGTTAATTCACATTGGCTTCCTAAACACTCCAAATCTGTAGAACATGATATTGCATTTCTAGATTTTACCGGACCTATTTGTACCACTCTCTCACCTCTGAACACCTGCCAGAACTAGTTTCACTCAAGTGGGCATAACTTCTTCAAATCTTCATGCAGGCCTCTCAAATCTTGACTGGATCATCTTTAGATACATATCTACAAACCCTTTAATGCGCATTCCTTGATCTCCATCTTAGCTAGGATCTTCACTTCACAGAGCTTCACTGTCTTCACTCTTCTTCTCTATTTCTGATAGGACTAATTTTCTCAATATCCTCAGCACACAACTCATCCAATCCTTGACACCAATGCAATAGGAGTATGTTGACATCAATGACAACATCGGTTAGGCCCATACTTGCAACATCTCTTTCCCAATAAAAATGCACCACCACTAGTACTCTTCTTGTCATCCACATCTCCTACCCAATCAACATCTGTATATGCATGAAGAGTGAAATCATCATCCTTGGGATAACATAAGCCATAATCAGATGTCCCCTTTAGATATCTGAAAATTCTTTTGACTACTACAACATGAGATTCTCTAGGATCAGCTTGAAATCTAGCAACAAGGGCAACTACATTCATAATATCAGGTCTGGTTTGAGTCAGATAAAGCAGTCCTCCAATCATTGATCTATACCTTTTATGATCTGCCTTAGGGGAATCATCATCTTTACTCAACTTGCATTCGGTTATCATAGGAGTACTCACTGGTTTTGAATCCTCCATTTCAAACTTTTTCAACAACTCTTTCACATACTTAGATTGAGATATGAAGATGCCCTTATTTGACTGAATGATTTGTAGACCCAAGAAGAAATTCATTATACCAAACATGGACATCTCAAATTCACTTTGCATCTGATCAACAAATTTTTTACACATGCTCTCATTTCCACCAAAAATGATATCATCAACAAATACCTCAACAATCAAGATGTGTTCATGATCAATTTTGAAATAAAGATTATTGTCAATTGTGCCTTTGCTAAAACCTAACTTTAGCAGATACTTATCTAATCTTGTATACCAGGCTCTTGGGGCTTGTTAAGTCCATACAATGCTTTCGTCAATCTGCAGACCATATCTCCTTGATCAGACAATTAGAATCCTTCCAATTGCTCAATGTAGACTTCTTCTTCCAACTCTCCATTCAGGAATGCTGACTTCACATCCATCTCATAAACTTTGAAATCTTTGTAAGCAGCAAAGGCAAGAAATAATCTGACTACTTTGATTCTTGCCACCGAAGCAAAAGTTTCTTCAAAATCAATTCCCTCTACCTGAGAATATCCTTTGCACACCAATATTGCTTTGTTTCTCACAACTTCACCATTTTCATTCAATTTATTCTGGAACACCCATTTAGTTCCAATTACATTTTTGTTTTTAGGTCTAGGAACAAGATCCCAAGTATGATTCTTTTCAATTTGCATTAATTCTTCTTTAATTGATTTTACCCAACTTTCATCATTACAAGCTTCATTCACTGATTTTGGTTCAATATTTGAAATCAAACAATACTCTTCTTGTTCTTCAACAATTTTTCTTCTAGTTTGAACACCTTTATTTCTATCTCCTATAATCTGATCTTCAGAATGATTCAACCTTACATACCTGGGAGTTTAGGGATGTTCTTGAACTTCTGATTCTTGAACTTGTTCCTCAACATTTGTACTAGCTTCTTGAGTCACTGGATTCTCCGGAGCAATTTAAATCTAAGTTTGAGTTTGAACTTGCTTTCCTTTATTTGGACTTTCATTTTGATCATCTGATTCATATCCACAAGACTTGGACGGTCTCTCCTTGCCTTCATCAACCTTGACATTAGCACTTTCAACAATCCTTTTCAATCTCTTGTTAAAGCACCGGTATGTCTTGCTTTGGTTAGAATAACCCAGAAATATTCCTTCATCACATCTTGCATCAAACTTGCCTAGATCTTCATCTCTCTTGATATAGCATTTACTACTGAAAACTTTGAAGTATTTCACAATAGGAGCATTACCAAACCACAGTTCATAAGGTGTTTTACTAGTATTACCTTTAATCTTCACCTGGTTAAGAGTGTAGATAGCAGTACTCACAACCTCTCTCCAATAGACATGTGGAACATTTGCTTCCATCATCATGGTTCTAGTAGCCTCTTGAATAGTCTGGTTCTTCCTTTCCACAACTCCATTCTGCTGAGGAGTCCTAGGAGTAGATAACTGTCTTCTTATTCCATGCTCTTCAAAAAATGCATTAAACTCACTGGAGGTAAATTCTCCACCTCTGTCAAATCTTAGACACTTTATTTTCACACTAATCTCATTCTCCACCTTAGCCTTGAACACCTTGAAGCTATCAAGAGCCTCTAATTTCTCTCTCAAGAAAGTGACCCACATCATCTGGGAGTAATCATCAATCAACAACATAAAGTATATGTCTCCTTGCAAACTCCTAACTCTGGTGGGATCACACAAATTAGTGTGCACAAGCTCCAACAATCCATTTGAAAATTGTTCTTTACTTTTGAATGTAGCTATGTTCTATTTTCCCAACTGACATTCCTTACACATGCTATTAGCAGGTTTCACAAGCTTTGGAAGATCTCTCACATCCTAAGTAGTACTATCTTGAAAATGTTATCAAAGTTTACATGACACATTCTCCTATGCCATAACCAACTTTGATCAACCTGAGTAATCAAACAACTTTTATTAGTACCACTTAAATGAAAGATATTACCTCTAGTCTGTGTACCAAATGCAATCTCAGTTCCGGAGCTTCCCAAAATTCTGCATTTTCCATCCTCGAATCAGAGATCATACCCTTTGTCAACCAACTGTCCAACACTGAGAAGATTATGCTTCAACCCTTCTACATACAAAACATCATTAGTGTTATTCTTACCATCAAGAGAGATGGATCCTCTGCCATAGATTCTACCAGCTAAATTGTCTCCAAACTTCACAATTCCACCTTCATATCTTTCCAAACTTACAAACTTACTTTTATCACTAGTCATGATGAGAACATCCACTGTCAATCACCCATTCATTCTTTTCTTCAACCTGAGCAACCAAGGCACTTTCCACATTCACACAGCTAGTAGATTCAGTAGGCACCAGATCTTCTTCTTTGATAGCAATGAACACCCATTCATTTCCAGAGGTACTTCCCATATTAGATTCATCATCTATGACTCCTTCATCAACAACTTCTTAGACATAGTAGCATTTCTTCTGAACCCTAGGTTTGTTAGGGTTTGGCTTTGAAACTCTCTCTGGACATCTTGAAGCAAAATGACCAATCTTATTGCAAGCAAAAAATTTGAAAGGCAACTTTCCTTCATACTTACTGAATCCTCTTGGTAATCTTTTGGCAATAAGGGCTTCAAGTTCTTCAAGCTCAGATTCATCTTCTTCAAGTTCCTTCCTTGCCTTCTCATATCTGGTTAGTCTTCTTGAAGAGCTTTCACTTGGATCAAATCTTTGCTTTCTGAAAACACTGGCTTTAAATGTAGATTCTGATTTAGGAAGAGAATCACCAAACTCACTCATTTCAAATGCTGAAAGCTTGCCAACCAACTGATCCCTTGTAACATCTGTCACAGTCCTAATATCCTCAATAGTAGCAACTTTGTGCTTGTATGAAGCAAGTAAGGATTTGAGCACTTTGCCAACAATATCTGATTCTTCTAGTTTTTCACTAGCGCTCCTAATACTACACAAGTTCATTTACCTTTTGCATGTAGGAAGTGATGTTTTCATCTTCATTCATCCTCAAACTTTTGTATCTACCTTTCAGGCTCTATAGCTTAGCACATTTGACATATGCATCACCTTCATATAGAGTTTCCAACTTCTTCTAGATTTCATGAGTAGTTTGCAATTCCAAGACATTTGTCATTTATGTATCAGTCAGAGCACTCAACAATGCTTCCTTAGCTTGAATGTTGTATTCAGCTTCTTTGATTTGATTTGGAGTTGTAGGACCATTATGCGGAGGAGTATACTTATTCTTAGTTATCAACCAATAAGGATCACCCATGCATTGCAAATGACACTCCATGCGATTCTTCCAAAGAGAGTAATTTGTTCCATCAAATCTCAGACTGTCCTTGTATGTCAACATCTTGGATCTCCTCAAGCGGTCAAGCTTCTTTTAGAGGAACTAGCTCTGATACCAATTGTTGAAATTAGGGCAGAAAACTGAGAGGGGGGTGAATAAATTATCACAAAATTTTATCTTTTTGCTGCATTTAATCTTCTTTACCACTTATTAATAGATTAATGATATAACCATGAAAGCATGAATTAACAACACATGAGCAGAAACATAATCAACACACATAACACTAGGATTTTTACGTGGAAACCCGATTAAGGAAAAAATCACGGTGGGGGTTAACCCACAAGATTTATTCTCTGTTAAAAGAATAGAAAAATGGGAAGGCACTTGCCTTCAGGCACACTGCCCAGAGCTCACTGCTCCAAGAGACTCACTATCTACAAAAATATTCACAAGGTTAACACTAAAAGGTTGAAATGAGAAACAACATCTTCTTCATGCCAAGGTTCAGTTCCATTTAAGCTCACAACACCTCTGCTCTGCTCCCAAATACTTCTTCACTACCTCCGCATCTTCACTACTCTTCCTCTTCTTCTGCTCTGCTTTTTGGGCCTTTCTTAGAATCTTATCATTTTCGTTCAAGGACAACTTTTCCATGACTCAACTACAAGTATTTATACACTACATCAACCTTGGAATAAACATCAAGGTCGGCATTACAATCATCAACCATTGGAACAATCTCCAAGGTCGGTATTACAAACATTTACAAAAATACTTGACTTAATACAAAATACTACATGCGGACCACTACACTGTCGGCCAAACATAGCTAAGACTCAAATCTTCCTCGAACAACACACCACGCTCCATAAAACTTCTCTTAGATCATCCGCAACATGCACGAAGCATTCGGTCAGCAAAGATTGGAAAGAACAGCAACACCCAAGGAGAAATCTTCAACTACGAGCTCAATCCTCAATGTAGACCATCAACACAATAAGCACACGATCCAGAGACCTCCACAAGCATAATGAAATCAACAAAAACAACCACACCACCTCAAATCACCAGAATCACTTACATCTTCATATAGGAACTTAAGAACACTAACTGCCATGATTGTCACACTAGAAAGATTGCTTGTGGACCTCCAAACCACGAACCACTTGAGTTGAGGATACACACCAACATCCCAAACATACCTCTAGATCCGCAGACCATAATATTCCAATGCGGAGCAATCCAGACCAAATCCCTGTCACTCTATTGCCTTTGAACAACTGCAAAACCCGGTTCTACTCAGATGGCCATAACTTCATCAATCCTCCAGTGGACCTCTCAAATCTTAACTGGAGCAACTTCAGACAATCCTCTACAAAACCCTTAAGTTTGTAGACTTTGATTTTCGTCTTCACTGGGAATGCAGAGCAATCTACTTTACTGAACTGCACTGTCTTCACTATCTCTGACAAAGAGATATGTTGACATCAATGACAACACATCATAGGCACATATTTGCAATAGGGTAATAGATTGGTTTCATGGATGAGAAAGCGGCAAGATTCAATCTCTTTGTCAACTGCAGAAGCATAGTATATTGCAGAAGCATGTTATTATACTAAAGTGTTATGGATGAAACAGACTTTGAAGGACATAAGAGTTGTGTATGAAGATCCAGTTGCAATCTTTTGTAACAATACAAGTGTTATAAACATTTCAAAGAACCCAGTGATGCACTCAAGAACAAAGCATATATATATATATATATATATAAGATATCACTTTCTAAGAGAAAAGATGACAAAGAATGAATTAAAGAAGGAATATGTGTCCACAAAGTATCATATTGTAGATATTTTCACTAAGCCTCTGCCTAAGGATACTTTTGAGTATCTAAGAGAAAAGTTAGGGGTCATTACCCCTACTGATCTAAATTAAGATGCATAGGAATGCATCAGTTCAATGGTGCTCAAAGCCTCATTCTTTGATCTGGATTAATGTTTTGAGGGCTACCTCTCAGGGGGAGTAGCTAGATGATCCTAATAAAGAAAGTGTTGATAATAGAGAAAGTTCAGTTGGATTAGAGAAACAACATGCAAGTATGTGCCCTTTGCCATTGATGTCAAAGGGGGAGAGAAATCATGTGAAAAAATTAGAAAAGAAAGAGTGCAGATGTGTAAAGAGAAAGGGGGAGAATCTTGTCTTGATAGTCTTTACAGTTTTTCACATCATATGCTGCCATCAATGACAAAGGGGGAGATTGTTGCAAGTATGTGCCTAACCGGTGTTGTCATTGATGTCAACATATCAGTGTTGTCATTGGTGTCAACTGTGCTCTTGTTTTGATGCTTTCTTGTAATGGGTTAGATGCTTTGTATTTGCCTATGTAAGTATTCAAGATCTTGATATTGAGAATATTGAGAAAATTTGCTCCTTTGGTGGAAACAGTGTGTTGCAGAGTATCTTTGTCTACAGAAGAATAGTCCAACAGATTGCTCCGCATTTCCTATAAAGTAAACATCTTTGCTTGTAGATTGGAATTTATTTAGATACATGTCTGAAGATGCTATGTTTTAAGTTTGAGCCTCCGGTATGAAGATTTGAGTGAGTTATGTTCACCAAAGTGAAAATTGCTTTTCTATATAGTTAGTGGTGACGAGGAGAATGTATTATGCTTCACATTCCTCCGTAGTTAAGTATTTCAGTTTGTAGTTCTGGAATCAAGTTGGCAATGATAACAAGTTCCTTCAACTCCAATGGTTCATGATTTGGTGGTCCACAAGCAATCTTTTCTTTATGACAGTGGCTGACAGTGTTGTTTAAGTGCTTCAGTTTGAAGAATCCTCTTGACAAATTGGTTTAAGGTTGTGCGGATGTTCCTAGTGATTACAATGTGCTTGTGGATGTCTCCTAATTGTGTTCCTACCTTTGGATTGGTTTGCAAAGAGAAATTCAGATCGTGGATGAAGATTGTTCTTATAAGACTTAGTGTTAACAATAGTCTTGGTCGACTTGGTTGTTTTCACTACTTGCGGCGATGCATCGAAGATTGTGGAAGCATGTCGTGGAGTGAAAGATTGCATTTGAGTCCTAGCTAAGGCATAACGTGATTTGCATACATCTCTTCCTTAGCTATTTTTGTTTAGGTCCAAACCTATTTCTATGTATGTTTGTAATGCCAACCTTGGAGATTGTTCCAATGGTTGATGAATGTAATGCCGACCTTGATGTACATTCCAAGGTCGATGAATTGTATAAAAGCATGTAAAGCAGTTGCGAAAATTATATCCCTGTGTGAAAATGAAAAGATAAGTGTGAAAGTGTAAAAAGAGCAGAGCAGAGGAGTTATATTGTGCTTCATTGGAACTGAACCTAGGCATGGAGTAGATTCTATCAAATCAGTTCATAAACCCTTGGCAGTGAGCCACCCATTGGCAATGAGCCGATCTTGGTAGTGAGCCTCAACATTTGCAGTGAGCATATTGGGAAGTGAGCCTCTATTTTTGGGTATTGTTATAACATATGTATTTTTGGGGGCTAACACCCACCGTGGTTTTTCCCTTTTAGGGTTTTCCACGTAAAAAACTTGGTGTCTCATGTGTTGATGTGTTGAGTTTCTTCTTTCACGTTTTCATGATAAAATCTGAATAACAATGAACAAGTGTTTGATGTGTTAATGTTCATAAGTGGTTAAAGTTTTGAAGACAACTGATTCACCCCCCCTCTCAGTTGTTTGGGTATTTCAACACCTCCAGGATTGGAAGGATGACCCAATCACCCTTTCCCCGGAAAGATACAAGTAGCTTATTCAATACCGGGGATTTCTATCTCATCTCAAGGGAGGCAATTGTGAGTAATCGTGAGGGCTTGTAACGATTCCCCTTGCACTGATAATTGCCACAACGTTAAGAGGTGAGTCAGGTGGACACTAACTATAAGGTTGCTAGTAACTTTGGGGGACCAACACCTTGCGAGCATCCGACAAGCTACTAAAAGCTTTGACCAAGTCTACTAAGAGTCTCATATACCTCACACAATGCAAAAATCATTTTCACAAAGTGTTGGTATGCCTCTTTTCGATTTAGCACCGTAAGGCAAGGGTAGCGCTGGTTAAGTCTTGGCTTTCACTGGAACCAATTTATATAGCGGTTCGAAGGAACGATCCGCTTAGGGTCATCCCTTTTGGATGAAGGGCAATCCAAAAATAGACCCTTCTAAAGGTTGATAGCATACATGGAAAGCGATAAAATGAATAACTTAAATGTTTTTGATTCCTAAGATCACGTTGCCGTGCGAAGGAAGAGCATACACTTTTAAGAAATTCCAAACACGGAAGACACACGTATATTCCCTTAAACAAAATTGAAATGTGAGTTCTAAGATTTAGTGATGATCAAAATTACACATACATGTCAATTCCCTTAAGCAAAAAGAAATATGAATCTTAAGAATTGAGTGATAATCTAGATTACACATACATGTCAATTCCCTTAAGCAAAAAAATCAAGTGTGAATCTTAAGAATGAGTGATAATAAAGATTACACATACATGTCAATATCCTTAAGTGAAACTGAAGTGTGAATCCTAAGACTTAGTGATAATCAAGATTTGTCTTTGGCATACGTCCTGCATCAAATCACATTAGTAGTCTCAAGAAAAAGTTTGGTCTTCGTCAAACGATAAATGGTAGCTCCTAATGTCTACCTGTATCACTGTGAAGTTGAGCGAACCAGCTTTCCAATGCAACCAGTTTCATGAAAATCTGATATACCTGCAAAAAGTTATACCAAAAAGAAAAAATAGCCTATTTTGGCAAGGGAGGCAAGCCTGGCAGTCAGATAACCACTAGTGCTTAGGGCAATTTTTGGTCACATGCAGGTTACTGTGGCGGTCAAGTTTGCTGTTAAGGTTTGTTTAAGGCCCCTGGTCCCCCATGTGACCAGGGGTAAGTGCCTTTGAAAAAAAATTAAAAAAATATGAAAAATTTAAATTTAAACCTAATATCTAAAGTTGAACTTTTAGGGTTTTTGTTTGTTTGTTTTTATTTATTTATTTATTTGTATGATTTTATTTTTGTTTGCTATTTTGTTTTGGTTTTTATTTTTTTATTGTTGTTGGTTGCTTGTAGGTTTTTGCAGGCGGCGGAGTAATGGCAGAGAAGGTAGAGAGGGAGCGGAGATTGGGCGAGCGGCGGGAAGGCGACAGGCGGGTGGGGGAGTGGCGCATGCTGCAGGGGATGGACGAGAGGGAGGGCTGTGGACAGGGGGTAGGGAGTTTAGGATAGGGAGGGGTCAGGGAAGGGATAGGAGGGTTAGGGTGGGGATAGGGGTCTGCATGGGTAGAGCCCACAATTTGTTTTTGTTGTATTTTGTTTGATTTGTTGTTTTTTATTTTTTATTTTTTAGTTTTTTTGCTTTTGATTTTGTTTCTAAGAATTTTAAAAAAAAAATTCTATTTAATTTTTTAAAAAATTTCTAGTTTTTACTGTGCTTTTTTTAAAAACCTTTGTGAATAAAAAATAAAACAAATCTAAATGTTACTGTCCAATTTTTTTTGCTATTGTTGTTTTTTTGTTTTTTTTAAAAATTTTTTGCTTAATAAATTAAAAAAAATCTAAAGTATATTTGGTTTGATTGTTTTTTTAATTTTTTTTTTGTTTGTGATTTTTTGCTTTAATTGAAAATGCTAAAAAAAAAGCTCTAATTATTATTATTTTTTTTTATAAATTTATGCTTTTGTTTTGATTTTTTTAAGTCTAATTTGTGTAAACTAGGCCAAAACATAAAAAAAAATTCAAAAAAAATTCAGTAACGAAAATGAGGGTATTATATGTCAATTTTTACCTACGAGGCCTTCAGGACTCAATGGTGAGGTCAATTTTCACGTAGGAGGTGACCTGTGAAACTTGATCCCCAAAACTTGACAAAAACGATGTGAGAGCTCCAAATGAAAATGCATAAACAAGATAATGGCGAGAGTTAGAGTTCCAGGCATGCCAAAATGTGATAGGTGAAAACTTGCATGCAAAGAATAAATGAAAGATAATCAAATCAAACATAAATTTACCTCCTCAATGCATAAACAAATCTGCCTTCACTGATCGAGCGAATTGAAATGCACCCTATTCCAATTGATTGCTCCTTGCTTTTTGATGTGGATTGCTCTATAATTGTAACGTAAATGTTGATCTCCCAAGGAATGATTGCGACAACATAAGTTTACTTAAATGAGAGATGCTAAAAAATGGAGAAAGAGGCTTCTTTTATAGATATGTGAGATAACAGATCTACAGCTGAGGATGATCAGAAAAATCAATAATTAAGGATGGTCGAGAGAATGTGCGCGAATGAGAGAAGGAGAAGTGTCCAACCCCTCTCATGCATCAAGGGAGTTAACAGATCTGATTAAGGAGTTGACTAAGTTGATTGAGTAGTTAAGTGAATTGATTGATCAGTGAACTAAATTGATTGATTAGTTGACTGAGTTGCTTGCTTAGTGAACTCAATTGATTGCTTTGTTAACTAATTTGATTGATGAGTCAGCTCTTTTGATTGATTGTTAACGAATTTTGATTGGAGGAATTTATGGTGGGTGAGGATAAATGGGAAATTAAATGAATAATTATTTAATTTCATGTTCACATGGGATAATTGAATTAAATATTGATTTTAATTCAATTTGGAGGAAATAGATTATTTAAATAAATAATTAGAATTTATTTATTTAAATTGGAGGGAAATTGATTTAATTAAATAATTAGGATTATTTAATCAAATATGGAGGATAAAATTGGATTAATTAAACAATTAGAATTATTTAATTAATATGGAAGATAAAATTGATGTGATCGATAGATGAACTTAATCAAATAATTAAGAATTATTTAATTAAAGTGAAGTATGGTAGACGAAAGCTTGATCTAGGAATGAGTCAATTTTAGGTGTCTACAGGTATGCATTCTACTAATAACCCATTACTTGAGCATAGCATTGCTTCACCATCTCTACATCATAATGGCAAGGAATCAATTTGTGCATTGGGTGTCTTTGAAAAAGATGTTCATACATACGAAGGCAATTTAGAAATTTTGTTATGTAGTGAACAAAGTGACTTTGATAAGATTGATTTAGCACTACATGAATTGAAGGATCACTTTATGATTAAGGAAGTCATTATTGTACATACATTTTGAAAACCAACAATTGAAGAAAAGCATGGACATCAAAGATGATTCTACTTACTATTGTGATGATGACTCCTTGATTGAGCATGATGTTGACTTAACTTCAAAACACGAGTTATGTGAAAAAGATGTCATGGAGGTAGCTGATTTTGAGAGGCATAATTGTGAAGACCAATCATAAAATTTGTATGAAGATGATAATCCCCATGAGTCACATCATTTGGGAAGTCAATTGAAGGTCAATGAAGATATGATTGTTGCAGCCCTAACACATTTTGATAATACTCATAAGATGATGGCAAATTATTTTTGGAAGGCTCAAAGGAGACATAAGGGCATTGACGGAGAACTATCTCTTGCAGACTTACAGGTACTCAAAGAAGCATTGGTAGTAATGAAATAAAATTACTTACATATACTTTCAGATAGAGATCATCTCTTCAAGCTTGATGAAATATATTTTGATGCATTGAGAGGAAAAGAAGATGAAGTTGATAAGCTACCTTTGAGTTTAAGGTTACTATGGATTCCTTGAAGAGTACTCAAAAGGCCCTTAAAGAATCAAAAAATTAGGTTGATGAGCTTTGTTTGGAGTTGAGATTGACACATTCTTCATCATCCAAATTAGAAATTCAATCATCTATGGCAGCCATGTCCAAAGAACAACAATCCAATACAAAGATTGTAAAGAATAGACAAATGGATGAAGAATTAGATAGACCCCATTGTGAAGTATCAAGGATGGAAGAGAAATGTCCACATGAAGATATGACTTGCAACCATGGGAAAGAAGTTATGACAAGTGATACACTTGGGTTTCAGTTGGATGCATCTCTTGGACTAGCACTTGTTGATGACCATTCAACCATGGAAAGAGAGGTGCTCATGACCTATGAAGACATCACACAAAGACATGAGGAAAGGTCTGATTTTATGATTTGCAGCAAGAGTCCTTTACATTCACATCATCATGAGATGACAACCATTACACATGAGGATGACAGTGGTAATGAGTCTTCCATTGTTGACACTCAAGATTCGAGGGACGAACATGAGGTACTTGTTGTGGGTCCAAGACACAAGTGGTTTGATTTTGTATACCATGGAATAGAAGAGGTGAAGAGGACTCAAAACATGTGTGATGATTGGCTATGAAGAGCTAGATAAGCTAAGTTGTTGGCTGCCCAAGCAAGATAAAATCTACAAGAGGTCAAGGAACGTTGCAGTCATATAGATCATGCAAGGAAGTAGAGAGAGGCCTATCTTCAATCCCTATTTCTTCCAAGGGAAGAAGATATGGATGTTGAGCATGTGAGGGATGAGCCTCTTATGATAGTCAAGCATGAGGAGCAACCAGATTTGTGTTACATCCCCAATTTTTGTCTTGCTATACTTTTTACTTTTACTTGGACATAAGTAAATCTATTATGATGTTTAGATTAATGTCAAGGAATGATATAGATTATATTGAATGTCATTTAAGAAATTATGGAAATAAATATGTTATTGTCGATTTAATATTTTGCATTATGAGATTTGATTAATTATTTGAATAATGATGCACTGATCATAATTTGTTGGTTACAAGTTTGATACAAGATTATAGGTTTTCAGATGACTCTTGGAGAAAAGAGAGAGTATCTTTCGAGGAGAGAAATATAGACCTTGGGTTACGAGTGATTATTTGCCAAACGAGTATTAGTGTTTAACAAAAATGTGAACCAGTGTCGTAAGAGGTAAGTCTTGTCTTGTCAGTTTACTTTTGAACCCAATCAACAGGTGGTCGATATCTTTCGAATCTTTTCAAGTCATAGTGTGTCGTCATAGTCGTTTGTAACGTAAACAACATCGTCTGAGTAAGAACTATGACCATTTATGTTTAACGTAAGAATTATGACGTTATTGTCATAGAATGGTTGTGTTATTATTATTGAATCACTTAGTGTTTTATTATCGACATTTAAACATCAAATGACAATCTTGTCAAGACAAGTTGACGTGATTTTAACAAAGCATTGTGAAGGGGAGACAAGCTCAACCCATTCACATTATTTGTAAACCTTTGTTTTATTACTATTATTTTTATTGATCAAATCATAACTATCAAATATGTAAACCATATTTGATATAAACAAATAAGTATATATTTATGCATCGAATGAGGATAATACCTCATGATAAGTTAATAATGCTTACTCTTGAGTAGTCGTAGGCATATATTATGGAGTGCCTTCATTGTAACTGCATGATGGATCGAATCACTCCTTGTGTTATTAATTGTTCAAAGATGGTTTAAATGTGTTGGCGACCTCTTAGAAGAGGAGTGGTGGTTAAACCAACCACATTCGCTGATCTCCCCAAATGATGATCGCATCATCGACATATGTTGATGTTTGCATTTTTATAGCTGGCGGTTGGAATCGAATCATGAAGCAAACTGTTTTGAATTAAATGTGTTTTAAAAATTGCAAAGGAGTGGGAACAAATAGATGGGACAACTCATTAAGAGTCTGGTTGAGCCCTTAAATCCATGACTCAGCTAGTCGATGGCCGCATCTTTTGTTGGCATGTTATTTTTGCATAGTCTTGGTCATTGGAAGTAGAGAGTTCGTGGTGGGTAGTGAGAGAATACGTTAGAGAAAGGTGAGAACGTGGTTATCTGGGCCGAATATAGAAATATTTCTATCTGCCATTACATCTTAGTAAACCACCACTGTTAGGTAAAAACTTCTACAATTTATGCATTCAAATGGCAATGAATATTCGTATGATTGTTAAGTCTTTTATACTGCTATATGAAGAGCAATCAATTATGTAGAGTAGCTTATTTCTTAAGTTCATTATTTTTATTCAAAACAAGGAGAGAGCCAACTGTGTTTAAAATCATATGGAGTCATTATATGACCATTATGTTATCTTAGTATAAACTAGTGAGCGTCAACTTAGCCTGAAAAGGCTGATGCATGTAATAACAATGAAATCTATTTCGTTATCTTACAAGGCCGACCTTGTGCTTATTGTTTTAAAATTGTGATATTTGTCAAAATATAGTATGGAGAACCAAATGACTTCTATTATCACATACTTGAAGAAGGATAACGTAGTTATCAAGAGTCATGAAAACCAGTCGCCTCAATGAGTGAGTTTCAAATGAGGCCAGTCGATGACATAGATATAAGTTAATCATAAAATAGAGTTCTATTGAATTAGTGCAAATTCTATTTGATAGGAAAAACTTACTAGTTATGAGTAATATGGGTTTAAGTATTAAATGGTGATATTATCATTTTGAAACCATTCTTGAGTGAATTTCTATACATTTGTCAAAAACATTTTCTTATCAAAAGAACTTAGATTCTTGGTGATCTATGATAACTATGGTAAAACCTATTGAGTGGTAGAAGAACTAGGGATAGTTTGGAAAATGGGATAAATGTCGTAGGACCATCTTTGATGTCTATTCCATTAATCTTGACGAGTATAGCATAATAGTAAACCATTATGTTGGAATAGACTAAGTCTATCTAGAAATGACTTTGTATAGAATCATATATGAGTATATAAGAAGTAATGGTCAATGACATCACGTGAAGGTAAGTTGAAAGTATTCATATTCCTTTTGTATAGGAGTTATTATCTATTACAAAACCATAGCATTCATAACCTGGGTTGAGTTAAACCAAAGGTCATTTATAAACCTTAGACTCATAGAAATGAGATATGGATATTTTGAAATATTGTATTATCCAAGGGTTAATAGGAAAACCCTAGAGTCGATTATGAACCAAATGATTAGTTATATCATATAGACTTATCTAAGTCAAGGAAACTATTATCATGACAAGATGATTAAACTATTTACGTAAATATAGTTGGTGTGAATAAACTGCGAGAATATGACAGTATCCAAGTCGAGTAGGGGTGGGTGAACACTATGACCACATTCATTATGAACATTATTGATATTAAAACTTTGGCCAAAGTAATGCATTCATTTTATGCATGCATTGTCGCTTCACTTTATCTGGATTGCATAACCTATCAGAAATCATACTTAGCTAGAGGGTATCTAGGGTTGTATGGTTGATAGAGTTGTGTAGGATACAACACTATGTACTTGGGAAAGGCAAATTATAATTGGTCACCTAAGGTCTATATTCCTCATGAAGGGTAGGACCACTTCCTATGTGGAAGATGTGTGGGAGACCGCTGGTCTGTGGATGGAGGTAAATCACTGGAAAGATTTTCTCCAAGTAGGAAACATGCCAGGACTTGTGATAAAGATGTCAGATATTATGAAGTAGTAATTATTTTAAATTTGTGTATGTAATTGATTTACTTTGCAAATATTGTAATTGAGAAAGACAATATGATTTATTGTATTTTGTAAAGAGAAATCTTGTAATTGTAGTTACTTGATTATATGTTAAATAAAAGAAAATTTTTCTCTCATTTTTACCTTGTTGAATTACTCTACGGTAAAATATCTGGTTTTACTATGTTTTAGAACGTGGATGTTACATATGGTATCAGAGCTACCAGGTTCGGCATTGGGGCTTATGAGAACACTATGCTTGCTTGTAGTGAACATTATGCGGTTAGCTAATGTTTGAAAATTGTTGTGCCAGGATGGTACGTCTTAAGAAGACAGTGAGAAAGTCTGTTAACATGAGTTAATGTTTCCTTAAAGCAAAAAGAGAATGTGAGGCCATTCTCAAAACTTTTGAAAAAACTAATGATGAGAGTGACATTTGGTTAAGTGATATTGAAACCCTGGTGACTGCCTTAGCTCAAATCAAGCGAGTGAGAAGGGAAAACAATGAAAGAGTTAAGATCACTGCTAAAATCATAGAATATATGTTAGATGAGGATACAACTTTGGTTAGACAAGATCCTCGCATACCCCCATCTGCTGAGATCATAGAAATTAGGTCTGATAGTGAGTCAAAAGGTTATATACCTCAAGATTATGTATCTGAAAATGAATCTGAAGGATATACTCCTCTTGAGCATGACTTTTGAAGTCATTTCTTGTACAAATGAAAAATATTTCATACTTTTGAAATGAAATAAATAAAAAGAGTTGTTTTTGTACCAAACTATTGTTTGATTTGAGTTTATTATGTTTTGATTTAATGGGATGCATTATAATCACGAACTAATGGACAACTCAATATTCTTAGGTGTGAGAAAAATGATCAACATGGTTCAGACAAGAACTAACCAAGGAGAAAGTCAAGAAGAAAACCACCCGCTGAATAATACGCTGGACCAAATCATAACCATGCTTGAGGAAACCAAGAAAAGATTGGGTGATTTGGAAAAGAAGGTGGATGATAAAGGGAATATTGAGGGAGGAGGTGAAAACTCACATGGAGAAAGTGGAGAGAATCATGAAGATCAAAGTAAGAGTACGGAACCTCATAAAGAGGCAAGGGATAGACTGAACTCAGAACTCTCAAAGGATATGAAGAAGGTTACTCCACCAAAATTTGATGGAACAGTGATCGAAGATGCTGCAGAAGTTTGGTTAACAAAAATGGAAAAATATTTTGAGATAAGAAATTACTTGGAAGTGACCAAGGCAGTCTGGGGAGCATTCCAACTGGCAGGAAAAGCATCCACTTGGTGGATGAATAAGAAGATGGGATTGAATTTAAGCTCTCTGAGGGTAACTTGGGATGAATTTGTGGAGCTCTTTCGCAAGAGATGGCTACCACAACTCTATTTTGATCAGAAATTGACTGATTTTTAGAATCTTCAACAAGGAGATATGACAGTGGTGGAATATGGAGAAAAAATCACCTGTCTCTTGAAATATGTGCCACAATATCAAAAAGATGAGAGATTCAGGATCAGAAAATTTATCATGGGTTTAAATGCTCAAATCGGTGGTGAAGTGGATGTACATGGTCCCACAATAATGGATCAAGTGTACCAGAAGGGGATCAAGTGTACCAGAAGGAAATCAAGCAAGAGCAAAAGCTGAAATCCATCTCAGCTTATCGTGATAGAAACTGCAAGAGGTTTAATGGAACTCCTGACAACCAACCATACAAGAAAAGATATGAAAAGAGTTATGAGAACAAGAGAAAAGATAAAGGATCTCAGAAAAACAAGGGTGGATCGGGAAATGAGAAGAAGAATGGCAATTTCAAAAGGAATGAGGATAACAATGAGAAGACTTCAGATAAGAAAGGACCCATTGGAGGATGCTTTACTTGTGGGGGCAACCATTATGTTCTGGAATGCGAGTTGGAAATAGATAGCTATGCACATATAAACTGCTCTCCTATTGGAAGGGGGAGTTCCCTTTTTGCTGATGTTCACTAAAAAGACAACTTAAATGAAACTTTGCCTATCTTCTTTTTGATTCTCGGCTGCGAGCACAAGGTTATAAAACTCTAAATGTTGCAGAAGAGGTTTTTTCCTTTTATAAAACTTCCACTACAACTAAGCATAGACTAATGACGCTTTCAATCTCCTGAGTAAATTTAGAGAAAAGGAAATTAAAAGTGAACAAGGAATGATTGTTACCACAAAAACTTAAGAAATGTTCTTCTAGATTAACATCACAAGACTAAAAGTACTTTAATGATGAAAGTTGAAATGAAAGCTACAAAAGATACACATCTGACGACGAAAACTTGATGAATCGAGATAGAATATCAGAGCAAAATAGGCATGAGATTTCTATTAAATATCACAAATTTGGCACAACTCCAGGACAATAATACTGTAGCAAAAGGTAGGCATACAGTAAGCGATCAAACACCGGAGAACGAATTACACAAAGTGAACAGACACTTGGAATATCAAGATTTGCAGGTTAGAATAGGCACATCAAATTGCTATCACAATTACCATTACAAACAATGGGCAAGGATGCCCTTATTTATTCTAAAATCAAAGGAGTAGGGAACCCTAAAATCTCCTTGATTTACCCTAACTAACTTGCCAACTTGAAAGCTTTATTTCTATTCTAAGACAAGGATTACAACTAACAAACGCTTTAAAGCAAAGAAAATTCCAACTATTACAAAGTGATTTCTATCTAAATAAAGAATGGATGACCTTTGGATGAAAGCAAATGCTTTAAAACAAAAAGCATATGATTTAAAGCTGCTTTCTTTTGAAATGCATCCTCATCAACATTCTTGCTTTTTGGTGATGTCATTCATTGATATTCTTTTGTTGATTTCTTCTAAAAAGTAGATTTTGAGTGAAAAAAGTTGGCACATGGGTTTTGTAGATAATTTCTTTCTGAAGCAACCCAGTTTGTCAGATTCTGAAAAAGCAGGGATTTTTCTAAAAAAGTAGGAAAAAAGAAGATTCCCGAAAAAAACAAAATTTCCAATCTTCAAGAGGATGATATTCTAGATGGACCCATCTCGACGAAAACTGAAAAAGCTCTGGTCAGATTTCTATAAAATGATCCCCTTGAAACAAGGACCCTGAAAAAGCGAGCCTCCCTGCTTCCTCAACCCGAAACTATGAAGAATATTGAAAAAGCACCTCGTTTGGGTCTTCGAATCTTCATTGAAAGAAAAATAAAATTCTTTCCTCTAGATGCAACCTACAAAAGATAATGAAATAAAGAAGCCAAATGCTTGTCTTTATAAATCTTTAGGGTGAAAAAGCAGCTTTATTTGTGTGAGAATAAAACTTGGACCTCATCCATGAAGAAAGCAACTTTTAAAGCACAAATCCAAGTGGATGTCTTCGAATATGAAGAATTCTTATTTTGTAGCTGCCTATGGCTTCATGTGTAAGATGACGAAAAATATCTTCTTTTGATGATGTCATCAAACACGCGAGTTGAAAGAAGTGCTAGCCAATTTTACTTCGTTTTCGACAATTCAACACTCGTTTTGACTTAAATATGGCCTGTCTCCAACTTCAACAAGGTGGCAAAATGTCACTATTGATTGAAAAAGCTGACTGATTCTAACATTTTGGAGACCTATCAACTGAGATTCCATCCCCTGCCTCTGATTGACGATCTGGCATCGTTTAACCAAGTTTGACCTCTTAAAAACTGCCAACAGGCAAAGATTGGTAACAAAGCATGTCGAAAAACACTGTAAATCAAGAAAAATTCTATCTCTACTCAAGTTGGGTGCCCCAAGTCACCTAGGGCGCCTGGTTTCACCAGACTTAGCCATTTTTTCAATTTTTGCAACTTCTTCAATTTCTTGATTTGCGTGCACGTTCTGGTGGTAAAGGACCCCTATTTGGCTGTCGATTTATATCAACTGGGATGAAACTGAGTTTGATGATCTAGCAAATAGGCAGGCCTGATAAAAACTAAGCTGATTGTACCTTATGTTTGCCTCAAAAAATGTGCCAAACTGATCAAAATCTGAACCGAACCAGGTTGACGGAAGGAGATTCACATTTTTTGAGAAAAACCTCAAAAATAAACTAACTCTAGAGAGTTTGGGTGCCTCAAGTTACCTGGGGTGCCTGGTTTCCCAACACTTAGAAAATTTCTAAAAATTTCACTTTTTGTACCTTTTCTCATTTTCCGTGCCCACAGGTCCTATTCGATCTTTGATTTCGGTCGTTCTAACGACTGTTGAGGCGGGATGGAGGGTGATCTGAGTAGTCTGAACATATCTGTGATGAAATCCTAGCTTTGACTGACTTTTGACTGAGTTTGACCAATTGGAAACAGGCTAACTGAAGCATTTTCGAGTGAAAAAAAACTAACACAGGAAAGGTTGGGCACCCCAAGTCACCTGGGGCGCCTGGTTTCACCAGACTTAGTCAAATTTATAATTTTCTAACCTCTCATTCCACCTTGGGTCCATCTTGCATCGTTTTGCATGCATTGTCGAGTCGACGACTGTTCGTCGGTTCTGCGTTGTTGGAATAGTGTTGAAAACTTGTCGACGAGCTCTGGCAGATGAACTTTCTCTATTGATGACTTCTAAGCTCATGCTTCACCTTATGAAAAAAGTAGAAATGACCCAGTAGAGAAAACTTGGTTGTTTGAAGATTCTGTCTGAATCGCGTCGATCGTGAAGCAAAATCGAGCAATGAGAATCGAGCGCGACACCTGATTTGGAGATTCTATTTTTAGTAACTTTCTATTTTTAGAAATTTTTGCCAGCATCCATATCTCAAGAAACCCAGAAAACCTAACTCGACATCTATTTTTAGAAATTTTGCTTTTTTGACTTTTTGATGAAAAATTTCCTAGACTTGTTTCAAAATGCCTTAATGAAGCAAAAATTTTGATTGGGTACAACAATTGGCTCGTTTGGGGACCATGGCGGATACTTACGACATAGGAGAACCAAGAATCTCTGGACTTTTGAAGCTTAGACCAGTGCCTTATCAGTTGGGCAATAGAGTTAGGTCACTTTCCTAATCACCTAGAACAAGACTTTTCCCTATATCACCTAAAACCGGACTTCCTAAAATCACGTAAGAGTTGGAACTTTCCAAAACACAATGAACACAACTGTCACATTACAGAAAGGGGAAAAATATTATGACATAACAATCACGTCACAGAAAGGGGAAACACATTACGAGAACAAAATGTTTCACGCGCTCTTTTTCCTAAGCGAGGATGCAATGAAATTAGGACTATCACATAAAACCATCGATCGACTTAGTAAAGTAAGAACCATCTCTCTTTAGCTGTGAAGATTGTCTTGGTAGCACAAAACTTTTCTTTCTCTGCAACATCTCCTCAAAGAGCCACGATTCAGGGGAATATTCACGTTCAGTCCATGAGAAGTTTCTGAGGAACTGGTCGATATGCTAGAGATCAGGTGGAGCATCTTCCTCTAAAGCAAGCAATCTCTGCAATAGGTGAAGGTAAAGAACTTCCTTCTGAAGATATACAGGAAAGTCTTGTGGGCAAAGTATATCTGTGGGAATGGTTATTACCACATATTGAATATGAGTTTCATTTATATCTTGTACACATGCAACTTTATACTCATTGAATGCATCATCTTCTGGAAAAGGTGTAAGCTGCTCATACACAACTCTCATTACTCATTCTTGGCTTATAGGATCCACAACTGTTGTTGCCCATTTTTCAAGTGCTTCAGGAGCTTCTTCTTCTTGATTAGTTGTGTTTTCGTCCATCCACTCTCCATAGTCTGATGAATCGTCAAGATCTGAATGCTCAAAGTCTTGAACATCTTCACCTGACAGCTCAGTTTCCCATTCATTACCTGGAATCTCATCATCCTCTATAGAATACTCTTCTTCAATGCAGATATCCAACATCACTTCATCTTCAGCATTCATGTATCTTTCTTCTCCTAGTAAATAAGCGGAATCAAAGAGATTCATCTAAGCTATATGCTTCTTCTTCATCTTCTTGATCAATTTCACATACGACATATCTCACAAAGCATTTGTCAAGAATCTCTAACTTTTCAATATCATCCTCCTTAGTGACCAAAACTGAATATTCCATGAAATCTTCTTCTCCATCAACCTCTTCATATGTTGCATTTTGTATTGACTTCATCATATCTGTGATATCTCTTGATTGTACAAGTTTAGGGATAACCTTCAAAAGTTTAGCATCATCTTCTTCACTAGTGTGTATGAAAACTTCTTGAGACAAAGATGAACACGGGCTAAACTGTAAAAGAAAATTTACAGTATTGTCTACTGAAGAATCACTCTCCAAGTGATGTAGAAAAATGTCGAGATCTAATGATGAATCTTCCATATGATCTCCGGTTCTGAGAAATTCCTCCAATGATGAATCATCTTCAAAATGATCTTGTTCTTGCTCTAATTGCAATGCTTCTTTGGTCTCTTCTCCTTTGAATGTATCTGACACGGGTTCTTCAAACCATCCTTCAAAAGATGAGAAGAACAAATTGGATTCTTCATTGCTCTCTTCAGCATATTTGATCTCTTCCTCGTAATTTTGCTCTTGTGAAGATTGTTGCACTTCTTCTTCTTCAGGGAAAGTATGCAAGTTGTACATTTCTTCAGGTTCTTCCATCAATGATCCTTCTTCATATTCAAAGAAATTATGTAAATTTTCAGCTTCCGATGAACATTCATGTTCCATATGCAAACACATGATGTCACTTGAAATAGAGTTAGGAAAATGACCCCTTTTAAAATTTGTTTTACACTGGTAAAATCCCTTCATAGAGCCGCCATCGGATTCATCAAAGAGACGTTCAGGAGTATCTGAAAATCCTTGATTTTCATTTGATGCTTTTAGTATTTGCATGAATCTTCTCTTCTCTGAGCAACTTTCTCCATTATGTTACTTTGTTGCATGAAACAAGCAGTAGATTTGTATTGTAGAAGACACATCTGCCTCTTGATGCATAGGTGATACTTGATGCACAGGTGAAGCAGGCTAATCACTGACATAGTTAATGAAAGAATCTAGTATACTTGAAGGAGGTGGAACTTGCTGAAGCGGTACAACATTTAAGGGCACTAGTGGCTTGATTGAATCTCTCTGGAGCTTTCCTAAAGTGATCATATGATCTTCTAATTCAATAGCATACTTCTGGGCGTCTGGCAGTTCTATAGCGTGTCTTTGCTTGAGGTATAAAGAAATTTCTGAAGATTGTGCATTCGTGAAACAACTTAGCAGAATTTCTGATGAAGGATTCAAGGTGTTCACGACTTTTCCAACCAAACGGTTGAATTTGGGCATGAACTCTCGCATCGGCTCACTTCTGTCTTTCTTGATGTTTGAGAGTTGTACAAACAAGACATGACTATCTTCTACAGGCTTGAAATGGGCGAGAAATTTCTCCCTCATCATCTGCCAACTTGTGATAGAGCTGGTAGCCAGGTGATTAAATCATTTAGCTGTTGAGCTTTGCAATGTTTCCACAAACAAACGCATTGCAACATCTTCATGTGCAACAACAAGAATTCCACATGCGGTGGTGAAGGCAGAAATGTTGGTGCAGGAGCTCCATAGTTTTGTTGTTTTTCCTAGTTAATTTTTCATACCTCTAAGGCTTTGAAAGCCATTTTGTTGTGTTGAAATAAATGACTTAGTCATTTCATTGACTAGTCTACTTTAGAATTAATCTAGGCGTATTTTCTAGGAGTTATATTTTTGAAATTTGGAGTTTTCTTTAGAAACTCTAGTTCTCATCAGTTTACTGCCTTCTTGGGCAGTTGTACGGACAGAAGAGGAAGTGCAAAGGATGGCAACTTCCTATAAATTTGGTTTTTGTGTTAACATGCCATATATGAGTGGAGATAAGGAGTTTTTAAAAAAAAAACTATCTTTTTTGTGTCTTTTTTGAAAACAGTCCTCTTGTACAGCTTTGTACGAATTTCTTGTGAGTTGAAATGTTTAAAATTTGTTAGTACTGCAAAGTGGCTTTCATTTACATATATTTGGAGTTCTTGACATTTTATTAGAAGGGAGAAATAATCTGGTTTATATAAGCTGCTCTGAAACCCTCCATTACCAGGGTTTGTTGATAAAATGTTTAATTCTTCCTTTGCCCTTTGATGATGGTCACTCATTTCAAGGTGGGATGGAGGAAGATAAAGTATATTTAATGTTTTCTTATGGTTTGCAGATTAACTCCTTCTCTGCAGGGTGTATGGCATGCATTTAACTAGTCTCATCACTGAGTAGTTAAGAAATTGAATGTGGACTGTTTTATGACAGTGAAAACAGCGATTTGTTTTGACAGATTGGAGGTGGAATTTGTGTTTGTTGGTGGAGATTGACCAGTTTATGACTTGGTATATCTTGTGTAGGCATATTAGATGCATTTCCTACTCCATTTCTTACAAGTTAGACCATTATCATCAAGGAAAAGACAGTTTGCTGCCTTCAAGCACCTACAGTACGGTACAGTACTGCATGCACGGATGAAAGTACATATTTTGATGAGTATTTGAATGTGGATTCATTAGTGTAGGACATGTGTGGTGCAGAGGCACCTACCTAACAGCTGGCCTTCATGAGGCAGTTAGTAGTTTAGGTCTTGTTTATGTTTCCAAGAAGGTCTGTTAAGACCAAATGCATGTAATAAGGTCATGCTGATCATGATAAGATCATGCTGACCAGGCTTTTGCTATTTTTAGTTAGTTTGGTAGAAACAGCTGTCATGATGTATGTTCGGTTGGATCTCCCAGCCGCCTGGAGAGTTCCCAGCCGCTTGGAGTCGGGTCAGTAGTACTCGTAGGATAATCTATTTAAGCAGGCGGATCGGTTGATTGTATAGGATCGATCGACAGTATAGTATTGCATTAAGCAGAGGAGCTCAAGTGTGCTGTGGGAGAAGCAGTATATTGTATTGCATCTTTGAAATCAATAAAGATCCTGTTTCGTTTTCTGTTTGATCTCCTTCGTGTAATCGATCTGCTGGTTTGAGAGGTTTCATGGATTTACTGATCCATTCCACCGGTTGACTCATCTGATCGGTGGAATGGCGATGTATAGTAGGTTAGGTTGTAGTTTGTGTTTTGTTTGCATGCAGGTGTGCAGGATCGCGGTCGACAGATGTTGAAGACCCTAGCATGGGTATGTGCTAGGTCGAGCTGATAAGATAGAGTGTGGGAGATCACCCTGAGACTGGATCGGGTCATCCCAGGAGGATCGGCGAAGTGAAATTTCGCTAAGTGAAGAAGTTCGTCAAAACGGCATCATCAGGATATCTTGGTGAATATCCTGCAGACAGTTCGGATATCGTCATCCGGATAAGTGGAGGAGATCGGCATGATGTTGTCGATTGCATGAAGTGCAAGTGCGTCAGGGTGATCATCATCTGGAGGAGCCGAGGAGGAGCGTATCGGCATCAGGATCATCTATCGGGAGTGCCAATCATCCGCGTATCGCGAGTAGATGCGAGAGTGAAAGTTTGTTTTTTTGACTAAGTGTTGAAGAGGTCATCAGGATATTGGGTGACGTCATCGTCATCAGGATATGACGTCATCGTCATCAGGATATTGAGATATCCCCCTATGCATGTGGATCCTGTCGTCGCTAAGGGCTTAAGTATCGGCGGAAGTCCGCGACAGAAGGTTGTATTAGCATCATCAGGAGGTTTCGAGAGAACCGGATAAAGCAGATCATGATGCTGTTGTTTGTATCATCGGCTAGCGGAGCATCGAAGGGAAGGTGCTGAAGGTGATCGTCATCAGGATCTTTGGGGCAACCGGATATTGGTTATCCTGCTGACGAAGGGAGTGTTGCATATCATGATGCCGATGGAGTTCGGAGCCTGATGAACAGTGCAACCGGAGGATGTTTGCGCCCGCTGAATATCATGATGATGATAGGCGACTGGCGGAGGAGGTGAATAGTAGTCGGCAGGAGGATGATTGTGATCGTCCGAAATATGATGATGCGGACAGTGTAAAGCGGAATATGATGATGATGGCGAAGATGATGATGATGAGGTTGGGCTGCAGACATCCATGCTATATGCGAAGGTTATAGTGTGGATGCCTCTGCATCATAGTGGTATCAGAGCTCAGCAAAAGGTCTGGGCTGTTGTGTGTTGATTCTGTCACCGAAAGGGCAGAGGTAGAGTTGAATTGTGTGTTGTGTGTTGATTGAGAGGTTGACAAAATGCCTCCTAAAGGTAGTGGTACTGCAAGGGAACTACAGGAGATGAAGGAGAAACATGCTAGAGAGATGAGGAAGATGAAGGAGCTTGCTGAAGCACTTCAAGCCAGGCTGACAGCCCTGGAAAAGAACAAAAAGAGGGAGGTAGAAGACAGTGAGTCTGAAGAAGATGAAAATACTGTTGAAGAGTATGAAGAGGTAGCTGAAGATCTGGATGCTGAAGACCAGAGATTGGCAAAACTATTAAAGGCAGTGCAGAGTGAAAAACCTAAGGTAAAGGTTGATGTTACCAAGTATACTGGAAGCTTGAATGAAGATGAATTGTTGGATTGGATTGCTGCACTTGATAATCACTTTGAATGTGAATATGTTGCTGAGGATCAGAAGGTAAAGATTGCAAAGACCAAGTTAGGAGGTCATGCTTTGGTATGGTGGGATTATGTACAATCTGAGAGAAGGAAACAAGGGAAGTCTAAGATCACTTCATGGGATAAGATGGTAGCAAGGATCAAGGGTAAATTCTTGCCAAGGGATTATGAAATCCAGATGTTTAAGAAGCTGCAATTTTTAAAGCAGAAAGACAGGGATGTGAAAGCATATACTGAGGAATTTTATCTGTTAAGTATGAGATCTGGTCATCATGAGAATGAGGTAGAAAAGGTGGCTAGGTACTTGGCTGGTTTGAGGTTTAACATACAGGATGAGTTAGTTTTAGCTAACCCTAAGAATGTGGAGGATTGTTATCAAATGGCAATCAGGATTGAAGAAAAGATGAATAGAGGACATGATAAGTCCATGAGAGGAAGAGGAAACCATAGGGGAAGAGGAGCAGCCCCTGCACAAAAGCAAACCAATGAAGGTCAAGAAGACACTGGTAAAGGACAGGGACAGTCTGATTTCAAGGGTGGATGGAAAGGTAATAGAGGAAGATTTGGAGGTGGTAGAGGTTCTACTACATTTTCAGGAAAATGTTACACCTGTGGAGAGTTTGGTCATCCATCTTTCAAATGTCCAGAAAACAAAGGTTCATCATCCAGAAATGATAGAACTAGTGACAAGAGAGTACAACTGGTACAAGAAGAGAAAGTAGAAGAAAGTGCACAGAGTTCAAACAGAGATCCTGATAATTATGGATATCCAGAGAGTGGAGAATCATTGATGCTAAGGAGAATTAGTTTGCAGGCATCAAAGGATATGATGCAAAGAAGAGCTCTTTTCAAGACCACATGCAAGAGTAAAGGTAAGGTATGTAAGGTTGTCATTGATACTGGTTCAACAGACAACATGGTATCTCAGGAGATGGTGGATAAACTGAAGTTGGAAAGGATTCCACATCCAAACCCTTACAAGACATCTTGGGTGAGTGATAGTCAATCACTTTTTGTCTCTGAACAGGCATATGTGGATTTCCAGATTGGAGCATATCAGGATAGAATTTTGTGTGACATATTGCCTATGGAATGTTGTCACCTACTGTTGGGTAGACCATGGCAATTTGACAGAAGGGTACTGTATGATGGGTATGCTAATACCTACACCATCAAGAAGGATGGGAAGATTATTAAGTTGATGCCATTGCAGGCAAAAGCTGCAGTACAGAAGGCAGCCCAAATCATTTTAATGGGAAAGAAGGAATTTGTGCAGATGCCTAGAGGAGCAGGCATGAAGGCAGTTGAGGACACTGCAGGGAAAGGAGTTGTTACAGACAACAAGTTGAAGACAGTTTCAGTTGTGACTGACAGAGGTCAGCAGCAGGTTCAGAAACAGGGGTGCAATCAACCATCAGTTGAGAGGAATGACAAGGATGTTGTCATAGTTGGGACTATTGCTTGTCCTATAATAGTTGACAGGAAGATAGAGTTGAACATTTCAGCAGTTCAAGAGGCAGTTCAGACAGAGGTTCTGGTCAGACAACCTGACAAACACAAGGTATGTGAGAGAAAGGCCTATATTGACAGGCATGAGGATTTACTTGCCAGAAAGCAAGTTACAGTTCAGAAGTCTTGGAGCAGCCAAGAGACAGCAGCAGATAAAGCTGGAGCAGGTCAGACTATTGACAAGGCAAAGTGTAAAGGTGGAGGACTTCCATATCCTAAACTCATGGGACATGAGTTCTTTTCTTTTGGGGAGTATGGTGCAGAGGCACCTACCTAACAGCTGGCCTTCATGAGGCAGTTAGTAGTTTAGGTCTTGTTTATGTTTCCAAGAAGGTCTGTTAAGACCAAATGCATGTAATAAGGTCATGCTGATCATGATAAGATCATGCTGACCAGGCTTTTGCTATTTTTAGTTAGTTTGGTAGAAACAGCTGTCATGATGTATGTTCGGTTGGATCTCCCAGCCGCCTGGAGAGTTCCCAGCCGCTTGGAGTCGGGTCAGTAGTACTCGTAGGATAATCTATTTAAGCAGGCGGATCGGTTGATTGTATAGGATCGATCGACAGTATAGTATTGCATTAAGCAGAGGAGCTCAAGTGTGCTGTGGGAGAAGCAGTATATTGTATTGCATCTTTGAAATCAATAAAGATCCTGTTTCGTTTTCTGTTTGATCTCCTTCGTGTAATCGATCTGCTGGTTTGAGAGGTTTCATGGATTTACTGATCCATTCCACCGGTTGACTCATCTGATCGGTGGAATGGCGATGTATAGTAGGTTAGGTTGTAGTTTGTGTTTTGTTTGCATGCAGGTGTGCAGGATCGCGGTCGACAGATGTTGAAGACCCTAGCATGGGTATGTGCTAGGTCGAGCTGATAAGATAGAGTGTGGGAGATCACCCTGAGACTGGATCGGGTCATCCCAGGAGGATCGGCGAAGTGAAATTTCGCTAAGTGAAGAAGTTCGTCAAAACGGCATCATCAGGATATCTTGGTGAATATCCTGCAGACAGTTCGGATATCGTCATCCGGATAAGTGGAGGAGATCGGCATGATGTTGTCGATTGCATGAAGTGCAAGTGCGTCAGGGTGATCATCATCTGGAGGAGCCGAGGAGGAGCGTATCGGCATCAGGATCATCTATCGGGAGTGCCAATCATCCGCGTATCGCGAGTAGATGCGAGAGTGAAAGTTTGTTTTTTTGACTAAGTGTTGAAGAGGTCATCAGGATATTGGGTGACGTCATCGTCATCAGGATATGACGTCATCGTCATCAGGATATTGAGATATCCCCCTATGCATGTGGATCCTGTCGTCGCTAAGGGCTTAGGTATCGGCGGAAGTCCGCGACAGAAGGTTGTATTAGCATCATCAGGAGGTTTCGAGAGAACCGGATAAAGCAGATCATGATGCTGTTGTTTGTATCATCGGCTAGCGGAGCATCGAAGGGAAGGTGCTGAAGGTGATCGTCATCAGGATCTTTGGGGCAACCGGATATTGGTTATCCTGCTGACGAAGGGAGTGTTGCATATCATGATGCCGATGGAGTTCGGAGCCCGATGAACAGTGCAACCGGAGGATGTTTGCGCCCGCTGAATATCATGATGATGATAGGCGACTGGCGGAGGAGGTGAACAGTAGTCGGCAGGAGGATGATTGTGATCGTCCGAAATATGATGATGCGGACAGTATAAAGCGGAATATGATGATGATGGCGAAGATGATGATGATGAGGTTGGGCTGCAGACATCCATGCTATATGCGAAGGTTATAGTGTGGATGCCTCTGCATCAATGTGGAGTTATAAACATATAAGATGGTCTTAAATATCTCTTTGACTATAGAATTTACCTTCTTGAAATGCTGTTTTCTTGTGACAGTCATAGACAGTCAAGGTTTTCTGTCAAGATAAATGCAGGAGTACGGTATTGGTCAGTAATTTTATGACCTTGGTTAGGTGTATGTTAAATTGGTGTGGAGATCTTGTTGAGAAGGAGTTAGTATTGGTCTTGTTATTTATAAAGGTTAAGACTGTCATGTTGCCACTGTCATAGGACAGCCACCTGCTGTTTTGCTGTCCCCTGCCCTGTAGAGTACAGTGTGGGTCTGTATATGGGAAAAATTATTTCTTTTCACCATTGGTATTGAGTTTGCATTATGCACTAATGGCCATTTGAGACCTTGAGAGGTTATTGAGGGTTTAACCAATGTTTAGATTACAATGGAAGGAGTAAAACAAGAACCCTGTTTTTAGGACAGTCATACCCAGTTTACTGTCCATTGTTGTGTTTGGAGTAGAAGGGTAGTTTATTGGTCAGAGACCTTTGCCCCATGCTCATCATAGATAGGTGTATGATGGTATTTGTTGCCTATGTTGGTGGAGGTATTGGTAATAGTTGCTGTGTTCTTGAAGGTGAGTAGTGCTTCTAAGTTGGGTTGAGTTATGACTCCCCAAAGTAAGTGGTGAGTAGCCTGAATGGATGGCACTAGTGGGTGATCCTAGGCCAAGTGGATTCCTATAATAGCCTTGTGAGGCTTGTAATTACAAACACCTTATCAACCTTTTGGAGAAAGTTGAGAGAACTAATACAATCTTACCTATACCTCTGCATCATATTGGTCTCAGAGCCAATATTCTGATTGGAAGAAAGTGTATGTTAGAAGAGGAAATTAAAATAGAGGCTAGTACAATGCCTCCCATGACAATGAGTCAAGATGCCATCAAGAAGTTGGTGGAAGAAATGGTTGAAGCAAGATTACAAGAAGCAAAATTGCAGGAAGAGAAGAAGTCTAAGGGCAAGACCAAAGAAGAAGGAAGTTCTTCAGACACAAATGAAAAAATAGAGGCAGAAGAGGATCCTCAGGAGCAAGATATGTCTGCAGATTAGAAAGCCTTCTTGAATGCACTTAAGGGTGCTCATGGAGACAGTGGTGATCCCAAGATGGAGGTGCCTACCTTCCATGGCAAGTTGGATGGAGATGTTCTCACCGACTGGATAGAAGCTATGCACAACTTCTTTGATTACAAGGAGTTCAATGACAGCAAAAAGGTCAAATTTGCCAAGACAAGGCTAAGAGGTTCTGCACTTGTATGGTGGAACTATATGCAAAGTGAGAGGGAGAAGATTGGAAAGAGTCCCATCACTAAATGGAGCAGAATGGTGGCTATGCTGAGAAGCAAGTTCATGCCACTTGACTATGAGATTCAAATCATAAGGAGATTTTAGAATTTGAGACAAAAAGATATGGATGTGGCTGCCTACACAAAAGAATTTCATAGACTCAGTATGAGGGCAAATCATAATGAAGATGAAAAAGGGATGGTGGCTAGGTACCTAAATGGACTGAAATACAATTTGCAAGATGAGATAAGTTTGGTGTTACCAAAGACAGTGGATGAATGTTTCCTGTTGGCCTCCAGAGCTGAGGAAAAGCTGAGAAGGAAGGGTGATCAAAGTGCTAGAGGTAGAGGTGGCAGAAATCAAAGAGGTAGAGGTAATTTTGGCCATGGACAGTTCAACAAAACTGAAAATAACAGCCAACAAGAAACTCAATCAGCAACAGAGCATAGAGGAGGTTTTAGAGGTGGTAGAACTCATAATGGCAGAGGAAGAAATGGTGGAGGTGGTAGAGGACCAGGAGTCTTCACTGGAAGATGTTATGGCTGCAACCAAGTTGGCCATACAATGAACAAATGTCCAGGGAAAGCCAGCAGCTCTCATGACAGTGGGAAGAGAAATCAGTTGGTGAAAGATGATGACTGTGAAAGTATGAATCCACCGATGGGAAGTGCTGCACCTATTCTAGATGGAGAAAGTATGATGATAAAAAGGTCTATGTTGAAGATGCCATTGAAGCCAGAACCCCCTCAGAGAAAGAATCTTTTCAGAACCCAAGGCCTAGCCTATGGGAAACTTTGCAAAATCATAGTGGATTCAGGGTCTACTGAGAATGTGGTATCCACTGAGATGGTTGAGAAGTGCAAGTTGAAGAGGCTGCCTCATATCAGTCCTCACAAGATTTCTTGGTTGAACAAGAACCAAAGTTTCATGGTGGAGGAACAAGCTTGGGTTGAATTTGCAATTGGTGACTACAAGGACAAAGTATTATGTGAAATCATCCCTATGGATGCATGTCGCTTCTTGATCGTCCATGGCAGTATGATGTTAAAGCTCAGCATGATGGTGAGAAGAACACTTATGTCATCACCAAGAATGGAAGGCCATTCAAAATGGATCCTTTGTTGGAGCAGCCTAGGGGAAAGGAAAATAACAGTAGTGTCATGTTGGTGAATGGAAATGAGTTCCTAAATATCTTGAAGGAGATTGACAACCAGGGGTATGCCTTGGTCATGAAGCCCAAGAGTGGATCAGATCAGCAAGATCAAAAATAGAAGGAGATTCCATTGGAAGTACAACAACTTCTGGATAAGTATCAAGACCTTGTGGTAGAGGAAGTTCCCAACTCCTTACCACCCATGAGGGATATTAGTCATCAAATTGACTTAATACCTGGTGCTACATTACCTAACAAGGCTGCATACAAGCTGACTCCACAGCAAAATGAAGAGGTGGCAAGGCAAATTCAAGATCTCCTAGAGAAAGGGCTGATTAGGAAGAGTCTAAGTCCCTGTGCAGTTCCTAGTGTACTTGCTCCTAAGAAGGATGGAAAATGGAGGCTATGCACAGATTCCAGGGCCCATAAACAAAATCACCATAAGATACAGATTTCCAATGCCAAGGATTGAAGATCTATTGGATTACCTGGGAGGATCTTGCTATTACTCAAAGATTGATTTGAAATCTAGATATCATCAAATCCGGATTAGACAGGGAGATGAATGGAAGACTGCTTTCAAGACCAATGAAGGTCTTTATGAATGGCTTGTTATGCCATTTGGTCTTAGCAATGCGCCAAGTACATTTATGCGCCTAATGAATGAGGTATTAGTTGAATTCATTGGTAAATTTGTTATTGTTTATCTTGATGACATACTAATCTTCAGTAGGACAAGAGAAGACCATGTGAAGCATGTTGGACAGGTGTTGAAGAAGCTACATGAGCACAAGTTGATGATCAACTTAGACAAATGTGAGTTCATGAAAGTTGAACTTGTATACCTGGGATTTGTCATTTCTAATGGCTGTTTGAAGATGGATCCCTCTAAGGTTGAGGCTATTCTCAGTTGGCCTACCCCAAAAACAGTGGGAGATGTGAGAAGTTTCCATGGATTGGCGACTTTCTATAGGAAGTTTATCAGAGGTTTCAGTCACATTAGTGCTCCCATCCTCAACACCATCAAGGGTGGAGTCAAATGTAGATTCCAGTGGACAAAGGAAGCTGATGATAGTTTTGAGTTGTTGAAAACAAAGGTGGCTGAGTTACCTACCTTAGTACTCCCTGATTTTGATAAGGTATTTGTTGTTGAGTGTGATGCAAGTCAGCAAGCTATTAGTGCTGTTCTTAGCCAAGAAGGCCATCCAGTGGCATTCTTTTCAGAAAAGTTGAATGAAGCCAAGCAAAGGTATTCTACCTATGACTTAGAACTCTATGCAATGGTGCAAGCTTTTAAGAAATGGAGACATTATTTGCTGCCCAAGGAATTTATTGTGTTTACTGACAATCATGCTTTAAGCTTTCTTAATAGTCAAGACAAATTGAACCATAGACATGTTAAATGGATGGAACAGCTACAAGTTTATACTTTCACAATTAAGCACAAAAGAGGTGTCTCTAATAAGGTAGCTGATGCATTGAGTAGGAGGTTGCTTCTTGTTCATGAAATTCAGTTAGAAAGCATGGGTATTGACTATTTAAAGGAGCTGTATAAAGAAGATTTTGATTTCAAAGAGGCTTATGATGTTTGTGTGAACTTGGCTAACACATTCCATGGAGAGTATGCAGATTTTGTTTTGCAGGAAGGCCTCTTGTTTAAGGGCAATTTGCTGTGTGTTCCTAAGTGCTCTATGCGGAACAACATCATCAAGGAGAAGCATAATGGTTCTTTAGGAGGACATTTTGGCTTGGATAAGACACTAGAACAAGTCACAAGGTTCTATTTTTGGCCAAAGGTGCAATCAGATGTGAGAAAATATGTAGCTAGCTGTGCAATCTGTCAAAGAGCCAAAGGTGTGTCTTCAAATGCAGGTCTATACCAGCCCCTTTCCATTCCCAATAGACCTTGGGAAAGTATCAGCATGGATTTTGTGCTTGGGTTACCCAGGATAGCCAGAGGGGTGGATAGTGTGTTTGTCATTGTTGATAGGTTCAGCAAGATGGCTCATTTTGTGCCATGTAAATGCACAAATGATGCATCTCATGTTGCAGGTCTGTTTTTCAGAGAGGTAGTAAGGATGCATGGTTTACCATTGTCTATTGTAACTGACAGAGATTCTAAGTTTGTAGGTCACTTCTGGAGGACCTTGTGGAAGAATTTGGGCACACATTTGTCTTTTTCATCAGCCTACCATCCACAAACTGATGGTCAGACTGAGGTGGTTAACAAGTCTCTTGGAAACCTTCTAAGGTGCCTTACAAAGCAGCATGGTTTGGCATGGGATTTGGTTATCAGTCAGGCTGAATATGCCTACAATGATTCAAGGAATAGGAGCACTGGTAAAAGTCCTTTTGAGATAGTTTATGGTTTTCATCTAAGAGGGCCACTTGAGCTGAAGGATCTCCAAGGTTAGGATAGGAGTGCACTTGGTGAAGAGTTTGCTGCTTCCATGAAAACAGTTCATGATCAAGTCAAGTTGCAACTAGAAAAATCAGTCACAAAGTACAAAGAAAAGGTAGATTTGAAGAAAAGAGAAGTACAGTTCAAAGTTGGTGACTTAGTCATGGCATATCTGAGGAAAGAGAGGTTGCCAAAGGGTCAGCCAACTAAACTCCTAATGAAGAAGATTGGACCATGCAGGATAGTGCACAAATTTGGTCCAAATGCATATGAGATTGAGCTACCAGATGGCCTGAGTATCTCTCCAATTTTCAATGTTTGTGATCTTTTTCCTTTCAGACCTCTATTGCCTGATGAAAGTGGATCAGATGTGGTGGCTGAAGATGCTGATTGGATCAAGGATTTGCCTCCAAGCAAACCTTTACAGTTGGAATGCATTCTAGATTCCAAATTTATCAAGAAGACTCGGAGAGGTGTCTATAAGGACTACTTGGTGAAATGGAAGGATCTCCCTGACTCAGAGGCCACCTAGATGACTGAAGCAGATATTTTGAAGCATGGTATGACACTTCAACAATTGGCAACTCAAGGGACTTGAGTTTTTCCTACAGGGGGAGTATGGTGCAGGAGCTCCATAGTTTTGTTGTTTTTCCTAGTTAATTTTTCATACCTCTAAGGCTTTGAAAGCCATTTTGTTGTGTTGAAATAAACGACTTAGTCATTTCATTGACTAGTCTACTTTAGAATTAATCTAGGCGTATTTTCTAGGAGTTATATTTTTGAAATTTGGAGTTTTCTTTAGAAACTCTAGTTCTCATCAGTTTACTGCCTTCTTGGGCAGTTGTACGGACAGAAGAGGAAGTGCAAAGGATGGCAACTTCCTATAAATTTGGTTTTTGTGTTAACATGCCATATATGAGTGGAGATAAGGAGTTTTAAAAAAAAAAACTATCTTTTTTGTGTCTTTTTTGAAAACAGTCCTCTTGTACGGCTTTGTACAGATTTCTTGTGAGTTGAAATGTTTAAAATCTGTTAGTACTGCAAAGTGGCTTTCATTTACATATATTTGGAGTTCTTGACATTTTATTAGAAGGGAGAAATAATCTGGTTTATATAAGCTGCTCTGAAACCCTCCATTGCCAGGGTTTGTTGATAAAATGTTTAATTCTTCCTCTGCCCTCTGATGATGGTCACTCATTTCAAGGTGGGATGGAGGAAGATAAAGTATATTTAATGTTTTCTTATGGTTTGTAGATTAACTCCTTCTCTGCAGGGTGTATGGCATGCATTTAACTAGTCTCATCACTGACTAGTTAAGAAATTGAATGTGAATTGTTTTATGACAGTGAAAACAACGATTTGTTTTGATAGATTGGAGGTGGAATTTGTGTTTGTTGGTGGAGATTGACCAGCATATGACTTGGTATATCTTGTGCAGGCATATTAGATACATTTCCTACTCCATTTCTTACAAGTTAGACCCTTATCATCAAGGAAAAGACAGTTTGCTGCCTTCAAGCACCTACAGTACGGTACAGTACTGCATGCATGGATGAAAGTATATATTTTGATGAGTATTTGAATTTGGATTCATTGGTGTAGGACATGTGGAGTTATAAACATATAAGATGGTCTTAAATATCTCTTTGACTATAGAATTTACCTTCTTGAAATGCTGTTTTCTTGTGACAGTCATAGACAGTCAAGGTTTTCTGTCAAGATAAATGCAGGAGTACGGTATTGGTCAGTACTTTTATGACCTTGGTTAGGTGTATGTTAAATTGGTGTGGAGATCTTGTTGAGAAGGAGTTAGTATTGGTCTTGTTATTTATAAAGGTTAAGACTGTCATGTTGCCACTGTCATAGGACAACCACATGTTGTTTTGCTGTCCCCTGCCCTGTAGAGTACAGTGTGGGTCTGTATATGGGAAAAATTGTTTCTTTTCACCATTGGTATTGAGTTTGCATTATGCACTAATGGCCATTTGAGACCTTGAGAGGTTATTGAGGGTTTAACCAATGTTTAGATTACAATGGAAGGAGTCAAACAAGAACCCTGTTTTTAGGACAGTCATACCCAGTTTACTGTCCATTGTTGTGTTTGGAGTAGAAGGGTAGTTTATTGGTCAGAGACCTTTGCCCCATGCTCATCATAGATAGGTGTATGATGGTATTTGTTGCCTATGTTGGTGGAGGTATTGGTAATAGTTGCTGTGTTCTTGAAGGTGAGTAGTGCTTCTAAGTTGCGTTGAGTTATGACTCCCCAAAGTAAGTGGTGAGTAGCTTGAATGGATGGCACCAGTGGGTGATCCTAGGCCAAGTGGATTCCTATAACAGCCTTGTGAGGCTTGTAATTACAAACACCTTATCAACCTTTTGGAGAAAGTTGAGAGAACTAATACAATCTTACCTATACCTCTGCATCAAATGTGCTCATCAGGATGTTGCTTACCATCACCATGAAACTTTGGAAAACTTTTTCTTGATCCTTTAGGAAGATCATGATATTCTGGTAGTGCCAAAGGTCCAATGTTATTACCCCAAGGTAATGGGGGTGGTCGCCTTTGATTTGCATCATTATGATTGTTGTTATTTGCATCACCCATTGCTCTAGGCTGGATTACTGGTTCTTCTTGTGGTTCTTCCTGCTTGACTTCAGGAACTATCTGAACTTATGTTGGATGCCTCTCCAACTTTTGTAGGATCGAGATCTTGGAAGAAAGGATCCGTAGCACCGCCTTTTCCCCTTCTTGAATAAACCCTGTGAGCCAGGATTATCTACTGCCACGCTGGAGGTGGTAATACTGGTCTTCCTGCTGCAAGATCTGCTTTGTGTTCTTCTTCATCAAGGATAGCTGCCACGTTTCTCCACTGATTAGGACTTTCCTTTTGTGCAAATATGAAACTCCTCAGGCTACTAATGATGTCCGTTTGCTCTCCTTCCACTCATACAAGATTTGGTTGAATAGCAGGTGGCGTAAGATTTGGTTGTTGAACTGGAGCAGAAGGACACCAGAGAGTCATTCCCGTGTCATAAGCCTAAGCTTGCTTGAAGTTTTATGCCTCATGCCCCACGGTGGGCGCCAAAAAACTATTGGTGTTTCAATTCGCACCTCTGAAATGCGAGTTGGAAACAGACAACTATGCACAGATAAACTGCTCTCCTATTGGAAGGGGGAGTTCCATTTTTGCTGATGTTCACTGAAAAGATAACTTAAATGAAACTTTGCCTATCTTCTTTTTGATTCTCAGCTGCAAGCACAAGGTTATAAAACTCTAAACGCTGCAGAAGGGGTTTTTTCCTTTTATAAAACTTCCACTGCAACTAAGCATAGACTAACGACGCTTTCAATCTCTTGAGTAAATTTAGAGCAAAGGAAATTAAAAGTGAACAAGGAATGATTGTTAACACAAAAACTTAAGCAATTTTCTTCCAGATTAACATCACAAGACTAAAAGTACTTTAATGATGAAAGCTGAAATGAAAGCTACAAAAGCTACACATTTGACGACAAAAACTTGATGAATCGAGATAGAATATCAGAGCAAAATAGGCATGAGACTTCTATTCAATATCACAAATTTGGCACAACTCTAGGACAACAATACTGTAGCAAAAGGTAGGCATAGAGTAAGCGATCGAACACCAGAGAACAAATTACACAAAGTGAATAGACACTTGGAATATCAAGATTTGCAGGCTAGAATAGGAACAACAAATTTGCTATCACAATTACCATTACAAACAATGGGCAAGGATGCCCTTATTTATACTAAAATCAAAGGAGTAGGGAACCCTAAAATCTCCTTGATTTACCCTAACTAACTTGCCAACTTGCAAGCTTTATTTCTATTCTAAGACAAGGATTACAACTAACAAACGCTTTAAAGCAAAGTGCTTTAAAGCAAAGAAAATTCTAACTATTACAAAGTGATTTCTTTCTAAATAAAGAATGGATGAGCTTTGGATGAAAGCAAATGCTTTAAAACAAAAAGTATTTGATTTAAAGCTGCTTTCTTTTGAAATGCATCCTCATCAACATTCTTGCTTTTTGGTGATGTCATTCATTGATATTCTTTTGTTGATTTCTTCTAAAAAGCAGATTTTGAGTGAAAAAAGTTGGCACATGGGTTTTGTAGATAATTTCGTTCTGAAGCAACCAATTTGTCAAATTCTGAAAAAGTAGGGATTTTCCCAAAAAAGTAGGAAAAAAGCAGATTCCCGAAAAAAGAAAAATTCCCAATCTTCAAGAGGATGATACTCTGGATGGACCCACCTCGACAAAAAATGAAAAAGCTCTGGTCGGATTTCTAAAAAATAATCCCCTTGAAACAAGGACCCTGAAAAAGTGAGCCTCCCTGCTTCCTCAATTCGAAACTATGAAGAATATTGAAAAAGCACCTCGTTTAGGTCTTCGAACTTTCGTTGAAAGAAAAATAAAATTCTTTCTTCTGGATGCAACCTACAAAAGATAATGAAATAAAGAAGCCAAATGATTGTATTTATAAATCTTTAGGGCAAAAAAGCAACTTCATTTGTGTGAGAATAAAACTTGGACCTCATCCATGAAGAAAGCAACTTTGAAAGCACAAATCCAAGTGGATGTCTTCGAATAGGAAGAATCCCTATTTTGCAGCTACCTATGGCTTCATGTGTAAGATGACGAAAAATATCTTCTTTTAATGATGTCATCGAACACGCGAGTTGAAAGAAGTGCTAGCCAATTTTACTTCGTTTTCAACACTTCAACACTCGTTTTGACTTAAATATGGCCTGTCTCCAACTTCAACAAGGTGGAAAAATGTCACTGTTGACTGAAAAAGATGACTGATCCTAACATTTTGGAGACCTATCAACTGAGATTCTATCCCCTGCCTCCGATTGACAATCTGGCATCGTTTGACTAAGTTTGACCTCCTGAAAATTACCAACGGGCAAAGATTGGTAACAAAGCATGTCATAAAATACTGTAAATCAAGAAAAATTCTATCTCTGCTCAAGTTGGGTGCCCCAAGTCCCTTGGGGCGCCTGGTTTCACCAGACTTAGCCATTTTTTCAATTTTTGCAACTTCTTCAATTTCTTGATTTGCATGCGCATTCCGGTGGTAAAGGACCCCTGTTTGGCTGTTGATTTTTGTCAACTGGGATGAAACTGAGTCTGATGATCTAGCAAATAGGTAGGCCTGATGAAAACTAAGCTGATTGTACCTTTTGTTTGCCTCAAAAAATGTGCCAAACTGATCAACTCTGAACCGGACTGGGCTGACGAAAGGAGATTCACGTTTTTTGAGAAAAACCTCAAAAATAAACTAACTCTAGAGAGTTTGGGCACCCCAAGTCACTTGGGGCACCTGGGTTCCCAACACTTAGAAAAATTTCTAAAAAATTCACTTTTTGTACCTTTTCTCATTTTCCGTGCCCACAGGTCCTGTTTGATCTTCAATTTCGGTCATTCTAACGATTGTTGAGGTGGGATGGAGGGTGATCTGAGTAGTCTGAACATATCTGTGATGAAATCTTGGCTTTGACTAACTTTTGACTGAGTTTGACCAAGTTTAACCAACCGAGAACAGGCTGAGTGAAGCATTTTTGGCGTTTCTCAAAAAACGTGAAAAAAAAACTAACACAGGAAAGGTTGGGCACCCCAAGTCACCTGGGGCGCTTGGTTTCACCAGACTTAGTCAAATTTATGATTTTCCAACCTCTCATTCCACCTTGGGTCCATCTTGCATTATTTTGTGTCCATCGTCGAGTCGACGACTGTTCGTCGGTTCTGTGTCGTTGGAACAATGTTGAAAACTTGTCGATGAGCTTTGGCAGATGAACTTTCTCTGTTGATGACTTTTGAGCTCATGCTTCACCTTCTGAAAAAAGCAGAAATGACCCAGTCGAGAAAACTTGGTCGTTTGAAGATTCCGTCTGAACCACACTGATCGTGAAGCAAAATCGAGCAATGAGAATCGAGCGTGACACCTGATTTGGAGATTCCATTTTTAGAAAGTTTTGCCAGCATCCATATCTCAAGAAACCTAGAAAACCTAACTCGACGTCTATTTTTAGAAATTTTGCTTTTTTAACTTTTTGACGAAAAATTTTCTAGACTTGTTTCAAAATGCCTTAATGAAGCAAATTTTTTGATTGGGTACAACACTAATCGTTGTCCTAACAAAAATCAAAATGGTCAACAAAGAGGTATTGCACTACCTACTCAACAAGAAGCATTCCAGCAAAGGATTCATGCAACTCTTGACAATCGTCAAGCAAAGTATCAAATCACACCCATTGAGATGACAAGTACTTTGTTTGGAGTCCCTATATCTATTTTGATTGATACATGAGCCACTGAAAACTTGTTTCTCCTAGAATTTTGAATAAGTTTCCTAGAAAACATGGGTACATGTCTAAACCTTGGTCAGTAGAATATGCTAACCAATCTAAGGCTCAGGTAGAGCAATGTTTGTTTGAAGCCAAGATTGATCTCCCTAGTTTCTCAACTGAAGTAAACCTGTATGTAGCTCCCTTGGGTTCCTATGATGTAATCCTAGGAATGAGTTGGTTGTGGAATAATAGAGCTAAGGTTGACTATTTTTCAAAAACAGTTGAATGCTTAGATGATTTGGGAAATCAGACCCAATTCCAAGGGATTCAAAGAGAATTTAAAATCACACCTATCTCTGCCAAGCAATTGAAAAGGGTTAGACGGAAAGGTTGTCAGTTATTTGTAGTCAAAATGGAAGAAGTGGAGGAATGGTTAGAAATCCCTAGTTCATCTTTTGGAGAAAAGTATCATTTTCTTTAGGAATTTTAGGATGTGTTTCCAAAAGAACTTCCAGGACTACCTCCCAAGAGGGTTTTTGATTTTGCAATTGATATCAAACCAGGATCTAAGCCTATATCAAAAGCACCCTACCATATGACAACTACGGAGTTAATGGAATTGAAAGCACAATTACAAGAATTGTTGGCAAAAGGTTTGATCAGACCCAGTGTTTCATCTGGGGGTGCTCCGGTTATTTTTGTCAAGAAGGATGGATCCCTTTGGTTATGTATAGATTATCGTATGCTTAATAAAGCAACGGTAAAGAACAAATATCCTTTGCCACTATTGATGATCTTTTTGATCAGATGTGTGGAGCTACTATATTTTCAAAGATTGATTTGTGATCAGGATATCATCAGTTAAGATTGAAAGATGAGGATATTCATAAGACAACTTTTAGAACCAGATATGAACACTATGAGTTCACAGTGTTGCCATTTGGTTTGACGAATGCTCCTATCACATTCAGGAATCTCATGAATAGTGTATTCAGAGATTGTTTGGACAAGTTTGTTCTAGTCTTTCTAGATGATATACTCATTTACTCTAAGAATGAAGAAAAACATCATCGGCATTTACAATTGGTTCTGCAATGGCTAAGAGAACATAAGTTGTATGGAAAACTGTCAACGTGTACATTCTTCCAGAAAGAGATCCAATATCTAGGACATATTATTTCTACTAATGGAATATCTGTGGATCCTACAAAAATCACAGTTATTTTGGATTGGCTTGTACCCACAAATGTGCATGAGGTGTGTAGTTTCATGGGCCTGGCTGGCTATTATAGGAAGTTTGTTTTAAATTTCTCTAGTATTGCTAGTCCAATCAATTCCCTATAGAGGAAAGGAAAGATATTTGAATGGATAGACAAATGTCAGGATGCATTTGATCTCTTAAAAGAAAAGTTAACTTTAGCTCCAATCTTGAAAGTCCCTGACCCCGAAAGACAATTTGAGGTAATTACAGATGCCTCGGGAGAAGGATTAGGAGGAGTGCTTATGCAAGATGGGAGAGTTATAGCATATGAGTCAAGGAAATTGAAATCCTATGAGAAAAATTATGCACCACATGATTTGGAACTGACAGCAGTAACTCATGCCTTGCAAATGTGGAGGCACTATTTGTTGGGGAAAACTTTTGTACTTAAGTCAGACCATCAAAGTCTTAGGTATATTTTCTCTCAACTGCATTTGAATGCTCGACAAAGGAGATGGTTAGAATTGATATCTGATTATGACTTTGAGATAAACTACATCAAAGGAAAAGAGAATAGAGTAGCTGATGATTTGAGTCATAGAAGACATATAACTTCTATTGTTTCTATTCGTGGAAATTTCAAGGATTTGGTGTTGCAAAATCTGTATGGTGATGAGTATTATGAGCAGGTTAAGCAGGCTCTAGAAGATAATCCTAGAGATCCAAGATGTGATGGGTTTTTGTTTGAGTCAGATGGACTATTGAGGTATAAAGGTAGAATGTATGTTCCTGATTCAGCTGGATTAAGGGATCTAGTATGGAAAGAAGTGCATACCACACCATATTCTAGACATCCAGGAGTGACCAAACTTCTAGAGGATGTTAAACCTCTTTATTTCTGGAAAAGAATGAAGAATGATGCTGCAAGATTTGTAGCAAGTTGTTTAGAATGTTAGAGGGTAAAAGCAAAACATCAACACCCTGCAGGATTGTTGTACCTGCATGATGTGCCAGAGTGGAAATGGCAAGTTATTAGTATGGATTTTGTTCAAGGTCTTCCTATGTCAAGGAATATACATGATGCCATTTTAGTTGTGGTTGATAAACTCACAAAGGTAGCACATTTTATACCAGGGAATTTGACTGATGGAGCACTAGTGTTAGCTCACAAATTTGTGCAAGGGGTGTTTAGATTGCATGGCTTCCCCGAAAAGATTATCTCAGATAGAGATGCACATATAACATCAAGGTTTTGGCAAACTTTGTTCTCTAAGTAGGGAGTAAACTCAATGTGAGTACAACTTATCATCGTGAAACTGATGGGCAAACTGAGAGAGTTAACCAGGTTTTGGAAGACTTGTTGCAAATGTATTGCATGGATCAACAATATAAGTGGAAGGAATACCTACTACTTGTGGAATTTGCTTACAACAATTCCTATCATTCCGCTATTAAGATGGCACCATTTGAAGCATTGTATGGAAGAAGATGTTGAACTCCTATATGCTTGGATAAGCTAGAAGATAGGATTAGCATCGGACCAGAAATGCTAGCTGAAATGGAAGAGAAAGTTAAACTGATCAGAAAAAGATTGGTAGAAGCCAATGATAGGCAAAAGAGCTATGCGGATGCAAAGCATGTACCGAGACAATTCTCTATTGGAGAGAAAGTTCTCTTGAGAGTTAAACCTCAAAAAAGTTCTATTAAGTTTGGAAAGTCTTCTAAGCTAGTTCCTCATTATGTGGGACCCTTTGAAGTACTTGAAGTGGTCAATTAGATTGCCTACAAAATTGCTGTACCACCAGCCTTGTCTAGAATGCATAATATTTTTCATGTGTCTTATTTGAAGAAATATATTGCAGGTGATAACCATATTTTAAACTGGAAATCTTTACAGATGCAGGACCCAGGGGTGGTCATGATTGAGCCACTCAAGGTGTTAGAAACGCACAAGCTCTGCTTGCATAATAGAGAGGTCTTGTAGTGCAAGGTCCAATGGGACCAATATGCTGAGGAAAATGCTACATGGGAGGATTACCATGAATTTTATCAGAAGTTTCCTCATTTATTTAATACTGTTACCAGTTGAAAACAATGAACTTATTTTTTTTGTTGCATTTTGATACTTTATATCATCGAGGACAATGAATCGTTAGGGGAAGGATATGTTACATCCCCAATTTTTGTCTTGCTATACTTTTTACTTTTACTTGGACATAAGTAAATCTATTATGATGTTTAGATTAATGTCAAGGAATGATATAGATTATATTGAATGTCATTTAAGGAATTATGGAAATAAATATGTTATTGTCGATTTAATATTTTGCATTATGAGATTTGGTTTATTATTTGAATAATGATGCACTGATCATAATTTGTTGGTTACAAGTTTGATACAGGATTATAGGTTTTTAGATGACTCTCGGAGAAAAGAGAGAGAGTATCTTTCAAGGAGAGAAATATAGACCTCGGGTTACGAGTGATTATTTGCCAAACGAGTATTAGTGTTTAACAAAAACGTGAGCCAGTGTCGTAAGAGGTAAGTCTTGTCTTGTCAGTTTACTTTTGAACCCAATCGACAGGTAGTTGATATCTTTCAAATCTTTTCAAGTCGTAGTGTGTTGTCATAGTCATTTGTAACATAAACAATGTCGTCTGAGTAAGAATTATGACCATTTACGTTTAACGTAAGAATTACGATGCCTTTGTCGTAAAATGGTTGTGTTATTATTATTGAATCACTTATGTTTTATTATCAACATTTAAACATCAAATGACAATCTCGTCAAGACAAGTTGACATGATTTTAACGAAGGATTGTGAAGGGAACAGAAGCTCAACCCATTCACATTATTCGTAAACCTTTGTTTTATTGCTATTATTTTTATTGATCAAATCATAACTATCAAATATGTAAACCACATTTGATATAAACAAATAAGTATATATTTATGCATCGAATGAGGATAATACCTCATGATAAGTTAATAGTGCTTACTCTTGAGCAACCGTAGGCATATATTATGGAGTGCCTTCATTGTAACTACATGATGGATCGAATCACTCCTTGAGTTATTAATTGCTCAAAGATGGTTTAAATGTCTTGGTGGCCTCTTAGAAGAGGAGTGGTGGTTAAACCGACCACATTCGCTGATCTCCCCAAATGATGATTGCATCATCGACATATGTTGATGTTTGCATTTTTATAGCTGGCGGTTGGAATCGAATCATGAAGCAAACCATTTTGAATTAAATGTGTTTTAAAAACTGCATAGGAGTGGGAACGAATAGATGGGATGACTCATTAAGAGTCTGGTTGAGTCCTTAAAGACACGACTCAGCTAGTCGATGGCCACATCTTTTGTTGGCATGTTATTTTTGCATAGTCTAGGTCATTGGAAGTAGAGAGTTCATGGTGGGCAGTGAGAGAAGAAGTTAGAGAAAGGTGAGAATGCGGTTGTCTAGGCTGAATATAGAAATATTTCTATCTGCCATTACATCTCAGTAAACCACCACTGTCAGGTAAACACTTCTGCAATTTATGCATTCAAATGACAATGAATATTCGTATGATTGTTAAGTCTTCTATACTGCTATATGAAGAGCAATCGATTATGTAGAGTAGCTTATTTCTTAAGTTCATTATTTTTATTCAAAACAAGGAGACAGTCGACTGTGTTTAAAAGGATATGGAGTCATTATATGACTGTTATGTTATCTTAGTATAAAGCAATGAGTGTTGACTTAGCCTGAAAAGGCCGATGCTTCTAATAACAATGAAATCTATTTCATTATCTTACAAGGTTGACCCTATGCTTATTGTTTTAAAACTATGATATTTGTCAAAATATAGTATGGAGAACCAAATGACTTCTATTATCACATACTTGAAGAAGGATAACGTAGTTATCAAGAGTCATGAAAACTAGTCGCCTCAATGAGTGAGTTTCAAATGAGGCTAGTCGATGACATAGATATAAGTTAATCATAAAATAGAGTTCTATTGAATTAGTGCAAATGCTATAGGAAAAACTTACTAGTTATGAGTAATACGGGTTTAAGTATTAAATGGTGATATTATAATTTTGAAACCATTCTTGAGTTAATTTCTATGCATTTGTCAAAAATGTTTCCTTATCAAAAGAACTTAGATTCTTGGTGATCTATGATAACTATGGTAAAACCTATTGAGTGGTAGAAGAACTAGGGATAGTTTGGAAAATAGGATAAATGTTGTAGGACCATCTTTGATGTCTATTCTATTAATCTTGATGAGTATAGCATAATAGTAAACCATTATGTTGGAATAGACTAAGTCTATCTAGAAATGACTTTGTATAGAATCATCTATGAGTATATAAGAAGTGATGGTCAATGACATCACGTGAAGGTAAGTTGAAAGTATTCATATTCCTTTTGTATAGGAGTTATTATCTATTACAAAACCATAGTATTCATAACCTTGGTTGAGTTAAACCAAAGGTCGTTTATAAACCTTAGACTCATAGAAATGAGATATGGATATTTTAAAATATCGTATTATCCAAGGGTTAATAGGAAAACCCTAGAGTCGATTATGAACCAAATGATTAGTTATGTCATATAGACTTATCTAAGTCAAGGAAACTATTATCATGACAAGATGATTAAACTATTTACGTAAATATAGTTGGTGTGAATAAACTGCGAGAATGACGGTATCCAAGTCGAGTAGGGGTGGGTGAACACTATTACCACGTTCATTATGAACGTTATTGATATTAAAACTTTGGCCAAAGTAATGCATTCATTTTCTGCATGCATTGTCGGTTCACTGTATCTGAATTGTACAACCTATCGGAAATCATACTTAGCTAGAGGGTATCTAGGGTTGTATGGTTGATAGAGTTGTGTAGGATAAAACACTATGTATTCGGGAAAGGCAAATTACCACTGGTCACCTAAGGTCTATATTCCTCGTGAAGGGTAGGGCCACTTCCTATGTGGAAGATGTGTGGGAGACCGCTGGTTTGTGGATGGAGGTAAATCACTGGAAATATACTCTCTCTCCAAGCAGGAAACATGCCAGGACTTGTGATAAAGATGTCAGATATTCAGAAGCAGTAATTATTCTAAATTTGTGTATGTAATTGATTTACTTTGTAAATATTGTAATTAAGAAAGACAATATGATTTATTGTATTTTGTAAAGAGAAATCTTGTAATTATAGTTACTTGATTATATGTTAAATAAAAGAAAATTTTTCTCATTTTTACCTTGTTGAATTACTCTATGGTAAAATTTTTGGTTTTACTATGTTTTAGAACGTGGATGTTACAATTTGTATGGACATGATGAGTGGTATGATTCAAAAATTTCATTTTGTGCAAGTAATTTTCATCATGAGGATCACGAGTCACACCTTTTGGACTATACATTGTGGGCTCAAGTCATGGTTATGGATGAGGTAGTTGAGCACACACTTTGTGGACCAACCAATAATGATATATATACATTTGTAGATAAAGACATTCATGATTCATATTTGGTTGGGAGTTTAACCACTGTTGAAGAGCTCAATGAGTCCACTTGTGTTTGACAAAACACCATCATGACAATTCCTTGGTGGAGCATAAGGTTGTCCTAATTTCAGGACTTGAGACATGTGAAGGGAGTGTTATAGAAACAATTGATTTTGATTGGTATGTGCTTGGAGGTGTTGAGTTTCAGTTGGTCTATATTCTAAGGTATGGAGATGAGCATGAGGGTAGAAGTGTTCCAACCCTAGTCCATTGGTGTCTCGCTCATACATTGTTGATAGATGGCTGCTCTACTTTGTTGATCATGGAGTTTCTAGGGTGTATGTTGATGATAATAGATGTTTGGATGGATTGGAGAGGTTGGGATCACTACTTCAGTGTTGGAGGTTGGCATGATGATGAGATCCTATCATCATATGACATTGGAGGTACTTTTTGCACCATCATAGGTATGATTTTCAATTTTCTGGGTGTTGTTTTGATTTATATCAACAACCTAGTATGGATTGACATGTTTTTCTATGCACCTATGATGGACATTTTTCACATCTATATGAGATCATTTAGATTTAGATGGACCATTGGTGATAATGACATGATGAGAGACATCTATCTCTTCACTTTCAGTTGGTGTGATAGTATGAAGATTTGGGATCCAGATATTGGTATGATTGGTACACCTTTTCATAGGGATTTTGGTGAGTTACTTCACAACTCTTGGCTTGGTGATGTGTGTATTAGAGTGGAGCAGCGAAAGGTTTGGTTCAAGTGGTCGTGCTTCATGTTAGAAATGAAGGTGTAAACCACACAATAGAAATTTGATTCAAACCTTATTTATGTCCTCTAAACAATGCAGAATCAATGGAGATTGCAATAGAAATAAAACCCACTACACAGAAATAACATGCATTAAGAAATGAACACATAACACAATATGTAACGTAGAGAAAACCCTTTCAGGTAAAAAACCTCCACCAAGAAAAGAGGCTCCAAGTTGTATTATCTTCAAATATGAGATTACAATACATGCACTTCCTCTCCTTCTTTAGTCTTCAATTCAGCGTCGCTTGTTACTCTCAACTTTGATAAAAATGTAGTACAAATATCCTTATAAAAAGTGGTTGCCTTCTAGGGAAAGAAAAATGACATACTATCAACCATTAGATCTGTGACCTAATGACGAACAGTCTAGATTTACAATGATAAAATATAAATAAAATGTGGTTTCGGGGGTGCTACCCCTGAACCCCCGTTGGGGCGTGTAGCCCCTGGACCCCTTGTTGGGGGGATGATCCCTCCGGACCCCTTACAGGGGGGAAACCCCTTGCAACCCCCTGTTGAGGATGAATTAGCATTAAGGATTAGATATAAACATGTAGCTAAAACAAGACCGCTGCTGGTGAAACCTTTCATCCCTTATGTGTGATTTACAAACAATATTAGGAGTAATTAATTACATAGAATTTACAAGGTTGATGGCAACTTAATTCTAACACTTCAGAGATCATATCATATATCACTTGTTGGTGGACAGACTCTCTTCAGGGTTTTGGATATGTATAGTGTTTTGTATTTGATGGACTTAGCACTCATGGCTAGTGGAGCCTTTGGAGGAAAAGAGTTGATAGCACTTGTGGTTGATGAAATAGAATTCTTGTTCCTATAGCTACATAGGCAAAGCACATGGAGGAGTAGAATTGTAGAATTTAGGGAACGAATCTGAATTGAGTTTGAGTATGTATGGCTAGTTTTGTCTCAGTGCTGGCCACTAGAGCTCACTTTGCATATCAACCTACATATTCTCTATGAGAGATATAGCCACAGGTTGAGGCACATGGTGATCATAGGGAGATTCTTGCCACTTGATGATATTTTTCATTATACAGGTTTGCAATTGCTTGTGGGCAAGCAATTCTGGGGAGGATTGTAATGTCCCCATTTTCAGAGTGATCACCAAGTGGAGTGGGCTAGCCTATCCTATTCCCATAGGCTAAGCCGGAGGGCTCAGGGAATGACCTAATTGGAAAGATTTCACACAACCAATTTTGTAGGGAAAAATGAGCATGGGAGATGACTTGGTATATTTTTGTGATAGTTTTGATGAAGTCAAAGCAAATATAATAATTTGCCCTAATGTGGAGCGACCTAGGAGAAGGAAAAAAGAGTAAAATGGATGGAAAATACCTTTGGAAAATAATAATAATTTATGATATTTTTTCTCGAGGATGACTTTATTTGAGGTAAAATTCATGAGGTTTGAGATATCTAATTGGTTCGCCCAACTTGGAGAGTGGACAAAATAAATAAGAAAAATAAACTACCTTGTGTTGGTCAGCCAAGAAAGATATAAGAAGATAAAATAAAATATCTTTATGATGTTTTGGGCGCCTAGCATTAGGTTGGCCCTATGAGAGGGAAAAAGGGTAAAATAAAATAAGAAATACAAAGAGGAGGTTGGCCTTGCAGAGAGAAGTAATGTGTATAAATACAAGGTTGTTTTGTAGCATTTCAATCATCATTCACATTCATATTTTCTATTGAGTTTATCTCATTTGGCTGCAATATTGCTAGCCTTCATTCCAATGACGAAAACTCTTAGGAATGTGGTGAGTTGGACGAAACCCTAGCTCATCTTTGTGGAGGTTTCATCATGGAGACCTAATTGTTCTTCATTGGTAACTTTTGGAGAAGAGCTTGATTGCATATTCAGATTTTGGATCAACATTGAAGGAGGTTTCCTTGTGGCATTTTGTGTTCATTTGGCACTAGGGTTTTACCCTAGACTTGAGCGCCACACTTGGAGAATCATTATTGTGGCATTTTGGTGCGTACATTGCATTAGGGCTTGTCCTAGTTTGGAGCGCCACATCTAGAGAAGGGAAACTTGGTTTTGGAGGTAATTTCATAATTGTAGAGGGTTACTAAACCCTAACCCTAGCAGTAGCCCAAGCACCATCACTTTGGAGGGTTTGTGGAGCATCATTTCATCATTTCTTGGTATGTACAAACCTATGTATTGGGTCTGATTTGGACAGTAGCATTTTGAGCATGTTTTGTCATGTTTTAGATGTAATATTCAGATTTCACATTCTGATTTGTAACAACGGACTTCTATTCTAAAAATTAGACTTGGTTATTGATTTTAGCTGCCCTACATTATGTATTTCATGGTGTAATTCATACTTATGATGGATGTCAACTTGTAGTATCATTTTCCATCATTATTTGCCATGTTTGGATATGTATTTGTCTGTTGTGATCACATGTTTATAATCAGAAAATAAAATTTGAATTCTAAGGTTTTGAGCAGAAATCTAAAGTTTAGAAATTTAGGGCAGAATTCAGAAAATAATCTTTAGAATTTCAGGGTAGATCCCATTGGGGATATTACAGATGTTTTTGTGTTATTTAATGTAAATAAGAAAAATGTCTCTCCATTTTAGCCCAACCATTATGATTTGAGAGGATTTAAATTTTTATTGAGGATTCTTCATTAAAGCTAATTGAATAAATTAATATATACTTATTAGTGAGTTCTTGATTTGTAGGAAAATATCCAATATATTGATGGACAAATTACTTGTTAAAGATAAGATTTATCATATTCTAAAGATAGTTTATTTTTATACCATAATTATACAAATTATTGAAACAATATACATTTTCAAAGAACTACATCGATTTTGATTCCATGAAGACATATATATAGGCAAGCCATTAGAAGAAATAATTCCATGAAGTAGATCAATTAACCTTTATCATTTGAGTGTTTTCGTCTTATATTTACAAATTAGATTCATCTATCACACTTAAAGGATTTAATAATTGGGTACCTGTAAATGACCTATGAACTTATACCTATAAATGTGTGCTAACCTAAGTGAGAGTCTTAGGAAGAGGAAATAATTAGGATTTGCTGTGAAGGGTGTTTTGATCTAAAAGACTAGGTTGGACCCTAAAAGGTTCTATGATTTAATATATGTAATTGATATGTGAATAATTATATATTTGAGAATTAAAGGTATAAAGGGCCAATACATGAACTATGATCAAGAAGAGTTGCAAAGATAGATGTGAATTATATGTGATAATAATCTTGAATAGTTCTTAATGAAATAATAAAACTTATGGAATAGAATAATAAATAACACTCAAAACAATATTCTCTTGAATCAATCGATACAAATTAAGCTATAATAAAATAACATTGCATTATATAATTAGTAAGTTTACTTTATATGATAGATTATATGTGCTAAATGAGATTTAAAAAATAGGGTTATTTGTGGAACCTAGCTTGGTAAGACTAGGAAGTAATTTTATTTGAGTATGAATAAGTTATAAAGTAAATGGATTGAATTTACTTAGAACAAAGATATTGTAATGTCCCCTTCTCAAGCCTAGTCATTTGTGGGTCCTATAGCCTGTTTCTAGAATCTCGATAGGCTATGAGGTATGGTAAGGGGTTTCCATTTATGAAGATCTCTTGTTCAGTCGTTCTTGTTGATTTCTGATGTTGGATTTGAGCTCAGTGATGTTTCAAGATGACTATGCAACTTTCAAAAGTTTGTTCAGCTTCTTGGATAGCTCTCCAAGATTCTTGTAGGAGCCGTCTATTTTTAGAAAGTCACTCGGAAGGCATTGTTATTCATTCCAAACCCTATGAAGCATGTTGATGCAATTTATTTGGCAATTTGGTGAAGTTGGGGATTTTCCACAAAAGTTTGTATTTTAATGAGTTAACAGTTAATATTGTGCACTTGGTCTTATAAGTTGGGAAATAATAATAAAGTGCAAAGGTATAATAGCTCATTGGAAAGGGGAAAATTTAATATTTTATTTAGGCACATAAAAGTGTGAGCTAAAGTGGTGAAATATTGGAGTTTGTGGGAAAAAGTATATTTCTCTATTTTATAATTCATTTTATGGTGCAAAATCCCTAAAAGGTGCCTATAAAAGGGGGTTGAGAGCTCATTTTGTTCTTTATGCTTGTTGAGATATTGTTATGCTGTAGGAATGAACATGTGAGATCTTCATCCTTCTTAAGAACAAAAACTCTCTTGAAGAAGTCTAGTTTTGGTGGTGAGATATCTACCCTAGCTGGAAGAGGCAACTTCACTGATAGGAATTGCATAGAGCCATCATGGAGATTGATGTGTTTTGATCAATTTTAGAGAGTAATGCATTGTGTTTTCTATGATTGTGTTGGAGTGTGGTTTTGTGGAGTTTGTGTGTTGTTCTTGCTTTTCCCAAGCCTGGTCGTACATGCCCAGCCATACTGTAGCTTTGGGTTTTTGAAGTGCAAGTTAATGGATATTGTTTGTTATGCTTATGTTGAAGGTTGAACATCATTGTGCAAGGTATACGCCTAGTTTTGAGCAGTTTGTAGCCTTTTTTGTGCTGATTGAAGAGTTTCTAGCCTTATTGTACCAGCCAGCAGGTCGTACCAGGCCAGTACAGATGTGAGGAAAATCTGCCTTGTTCGCTATAGCTTGTGAGTTGGAAACCAGTCCTTTAGTGGCGTCTTGGTTAGAGTTGAAGATGGGTGACTTTGGGAAGGCAATTTAGATGAAGTTCCAATCATTTGATGTATGTATTTATCCCTTCAGGGTCCACTGTATAGTAACAACAATGCCATTTTTTTTATCACGTGTAGCAAACAGTAGCATGGTAATATGTTATGATCAATTTAATGTATCTTCCAAGCCTTGTTCATTATTATGTCCTTCATCACTAAATTTGGGTTTTTATGAACTAATCTTCTAAGTGTTGTAACATAATGAACCCTCATTGTAATACTCTCATAGTTACATACATTATAATGGCTTTCCACTGAACAAGTGGATGTGCCAATAAGATTAGTTTCCTATTTGTTATGTAATGGCTTCCCACTGAATAAGTGGATGTGCCTTCTTTTCAGTACTTTAAAGCTTAGGGTCCTGTTGAATAAGTGGATGCACTTAGATTTACTTTTCATGCATAGCTTAGGTTCCAGCTGAACAAGTGGAAGCACCTGGTTTACTTTTCTTGTACTTCCTAGTGTATAAGTGGATACCCATTGAATAAGTGGAAGATTGTTACTTCAGTTTGATTATGATTTGAATGCTAACTCTAAAACACTTGTATGCTCTCACCTTGCCCACATCGGGATCTAGGTGATCAGAAGAGTGTGGAGGAATCTTGTTCTTAACATTCAGTGTTGTCATCTTGTGATTTTCAAAAAACAAATCAGGGTATCATATTATAGATATTAATTGGGTAAGTGTTGATATTGAGTTGAGAATTAATGCATAAGGATTTACCCTAGTATGATATTTTAAACATTAAGGAACTATTGTTAAGAGGCATTAATTGGAGGTTATTGCTAACTAATTAATGGTAGTGATAATGCTTCCATGATAAGAAATTTGTACAAGACAAACAATAATCACTAGAGATCTATTAAGATAGAGGAATAAACATTGACACATGAGGGAATATGGAGATTATAATGATGAATGCACAAACAAAAGTGAAGATGGGAGTATAAAGAAATCAATTATGTGCCTTTAGTGTGTATTTGGAAAAGTAGTTAATTGTAATAGTGGTAGGTTAGATATTGAAAGCATAGTCCCATTATTGAATCCTAAGTAAAAGTATGGGTTGGAAAAGTAGCTTATGTTAAAAACATTTAATTGTTTATGTAGAATACATCCCTTCTGTTCCCTTATGATTTCTTGATAGGTTAATCTAAGGCAAGTTTTTATATGTTGTCAAGTTGTTTAGAGTAGGTGAACATAATGAAATTATCATGCTTAACTAATCTTTTGGTTATATTTATGCTTAGAGTAGTTGATCTCTTCTCAAATTTAACCCTTTGCAATCATCTAGCATCTTGGGCTAAGCATTGGTAATCATAGTGGTGATGCTCTTTAGCTACCACGCTCATTGACACTTTTCCCTTTCTAGCCTCCTCCTACAACATCGAGTGTCCCACACAAGGATGTGTGCTACCCATATTTCCTTCATGTTCACCCTAACATTCATTCTTCATGATTGTTTGTTAACATGTTCCTTCTATATGTTGTTGATACTAGGTGGCGTTGCATGTGGTGACGACATGTGTGTACATTTTGCATTGTTGTTTGCATGATGCTTTTCATTTCAAAAAATATTGGTTGCATTTTTACAGAGTTTGTCTATGGTAAATTATGGGAATCACTCAAAGCCCCATGCTAGTTTGTGTAAGTCTCTAGTGATAGATACCTTTGATATGGAGCTAGCAATCCTCTAACAAACCATTGTGCATGTTGCATAGAATGTAACGTGTAAGATAACTAAGACACCAATGTTTTGAATTGATCATCATTACACTCTTAAATATAGCTCGCTCTTAATATTGTTCAATGCAACAATACTCTTGTTCAAACTATGGCATATTGAATTCCTTAACGAAAACATTTTTAACTACTCATAGCCTACTATAGATTGAGTATCATATTTTTGATATGAAGTATGTGCACAATCCAACAATGCGGTTGTGATTTTGGGTCGCCTTTAGTTCTAATGCAATTACTCCTTTTGCTATCCACAAGATCTCACATTTGTGAATATGTCCTGAGGCATTGTAGATTCATCTATAATTCGGTAATTTCATGGACATCTTATAATGAACATGACCTAGTGGCTATGATGGAACCACTTGGGGCACATATGTAACATTTTGGTTTGGAACATTTGGAGTTGGAATGTTCTACACTTGAGCACTCACAACTTGAGTTACTTGCATGCTAGTTTTTGTATCAATCAATTGTGTGAAATATTGGGCATGCTAACTTCCAATTATTTCTATCATGGGATTAGCTCTAATCATCCCATTACTTGGTCCAATAATTAAGGGTGTATGGCCTACTATTGGCCCAATTGTAGTAGCAATTGATGAATCAATATTCACTCTAGTTTGTGCACCAATCGTTATTTGTGCTTACATACTTGATTTATATGCAATTGGATTCCTCTAATCATCACATTAATAGTAAATCTAATGATGGTAGAGTTCATACTAGTTGAACCACTAGAATATGTCATACTTGTAGCCAATTCATTCAATCTTACCAACATAAAAAAAAACTACTATTACTTGCTATAACTAACTGATCAAGTCTTAACTTATAAAGAATAACTTGTTTTAACACAAACTCACTATCTCCCAATAAACTCTAGAAACAACTAGTCTCAACAAGTTCTATACATGTTCAATGTATTTAATTAAGGACTACATTTGTGACCATCTTCTCTAGCTAGAGAAGTAATTGACAGGTGTTTATTCGTTCCACATTTTCTTCTCTTGATGCTTTCTTGTTGGTGCCATGTCCAAAACCTTCAATGAACACACTTTCCTCTTCCCTTATAATTGGATGCATTTCCATTACAATAGTATCCACTAGGGAACCTCCTCTCTCCTCTTGGGTCTTTGTGTTTACCTCCTTGTCCAATACCACCCTACTTTTGAGATTTGTCTCTACAAACAATTTGTCATCTTTATCTAAACTTGATTAGTCACCTTTCCCATTCACTCTATTTATGGTCACCTTCACTCATCATCTCTCCACACAATTCACAATTCATGCTAAAACTCTCTTCCCTTCACATAGCTTTATGTAGAAAGAAATTGGCCTTCCATTCTTAAAGTCTAATCCGTAATTTTCTACCATTAATTTCATAATCCAAAATGGTGAAGAGTTCAAAAGTTTTCCTTGCGGCTTTGTAAGAAACTCATACTTAGCTTCTTCTGGGCACATATATATAGACACTAAGAACTCCAACAAATAGTTACTCAAGGCTCCTTTCCACTAGACTTCCAAGACTTTGATCCATGCTTTGTTAGTTCCAACTAGTCTCTATAATTTTTCTTTAATCCATAAGTACTTGCATCCTCAATTCCTTGAATAGTCTTGGCAATATGTAAACAACCAACTAAAAATCAGCCTTAGGAGCTTGGCAAAAAAAACATGCAATAGTTCAAAGGGTCAACCACTTGGGTTTCAAACTACTTTTAATGACATAATCTTGAGAAAATTGGAAAGACACTTGACAAAATCATAGTTCAACCCATTCTAAAGTAAGCTAATCTATACAACATAGCCTTAATGACATAGACATACAAATTATAGCTCCTACTTCACAATTCAAGTACTCGAACAAAATGCCCCAATCACAATAGCTATAAGACACATTCCACCTCTTCTCGTAGATATTTAAGTAAACATCCTAAATTATACAAAATAGGACAAAGGTTGTTCATACATCCCTAGAATTCTCAAATACTTAGCAAAAGTTACTCATATTCTTGCAAATTTACCCATTAATCACCAAATTCAACCATTGTTTTCAAAGATCAACCCTTGAAGATAGTTGATAAATCTTTATCATCTCGGACTTATCTTCATACATCCTTAGAATTATCAAATACTTAGAAAAAGTTACTCATATTCTTGCAAATTTACCCAATAATCACCAAATTCAACCATCATTTTCAAAGATCAACCCTTGATGATAGTTGATAGATCTTTATCATCTTGGACTTATCTTCCTGCCAACCTAATAAAACATCAAATAACTAGCATAGGTACCCTAGGTATTCATCATATCAACAAATACTTTACAAATTTGACCTTTAGACCTACAAATTCCATGCTAGACTAAAAAATTACCCATTGCATGAATCAATATTCACTCTAGTTTGTGCACCAATCGTTATTTGTGCTTACATACTTGATTTATATGCAATTGGATTCCTCTAATCATCACATTAAAATTAAATCCAATGATATATGTCATACTTGTAGCCAATTCATTCAATCTTACCAACATAAAACAAACTACTATTACTTGCTATAACTAACTAATCAAGTCTTAACTTAGAAGGAATAACTTGTTCTAACACAAACTCACTATCTCCCAATAAACTCTAGAAACAACTAGTCTCAACAAGTTCTATACATGTTCAATGTATTTAACTAAGGACTACATGTGTGACCATCTTCTCTAGCTAGAGCAGTAATTGACATGCATTTATTCGTTCCACATTTTCTTCTCTTGATGCTTTCTTGTTGGTGCCATGTCCAAAACCTTCTAAGGAAAATACTTTTCTCTTCCCTTATAATTGGATGCATTTCCATTACAATAGTATCCACTAGGGAACCTCCTCTCTCCTCTTGGGTCTTTGTGTTTACCTCCTTGTCAATACCACCCCACTTTTGAGATTTGTCTTTACAAACAATTTTAGTCATCTTTATCTAAACTTGATTAGTCACCTTTCCCATTCACTCTATTTATGGTCACCTTCACTCATCATCTCTCCACACAATTCACAATTCATGCTAAAACCCTCTTCCCTTCACATAGCTTTATGTAGAAAGAAATTGGCCTTCCATTCTGAAAGTCTAATCCTTAATTTTCTACCATTGATTTCATAATCCAAAATGGTAAAGAGTTCAAAAGTTTTCTTTGCGGCTCTGTAAGAAACTCATAATTAGCTTCTTCTGGGCACATATATATAGACACTAAGAACTCCAACAGATAGTTACTCGAGGCTCCTTTCCACTAGACTTCCACGACTTTGATCCATGCTTTGTTAGTTCCAACTAGTCTCTATAAATTTTCTTTAATCCATAAGTACTTGCATCCTAAATTCCTTAAATAGTCTTGGCAATATGTAAACAACCAACTAAAAATCAGCCTTAGGAGCTTGGCAAAAAAAACATGCAATAGTTCAAAGGGTCAACCACTTGGGTTTCAAACTACTTTAAGTGACATAATCTTGAGAAAATTGGAAAGACACTTGACAAAATCATAGTTCAACCCATTCTAAAGTAAGCTAATCTATACAACATAGCCTTAATGACATAGACATACAAATTATAGCTCCTACTTCACAATTCAAGTACTCGAACAAAATGCCCCAATCACAATAGCTATAAGATACATTCCACCTCTTCTCACAGATATTTAAGTAAACATCCTAAATTTATACAAAATAGGACAAAGGTTGTTCATACATCCCTAGAACTCTCAAATACTTAGCAAAAGTTACTCATATTCTTGCAAATTTACCCAATAATCACCAAATTCAACCATTGTTTTCAAAGATCAACCCTTGAAGATAGTTGATAGATCTTTATCATCTTGGACTTATCTTCATACATCCTTAGAATTATCAAATACTTAGAAAAAGTTACTCATATTCTTGCAAATTTACCCAATAATCACCAAATTCAACCATTGTTTTCAAAGATCAACCCTTGAAGATAGTTGATAGATCTTTAGCTTCTTGGATTTATCTTCCTGCCAACCTAATAAAACATCAAATAACTAGCATAGGTACCCTAGGTATTCATCATATCAACAAATACTTTACAAATTTGACCTGTAGACCTACAAATTCCATGCTAGACAAAAAAATTACCCATTGCATGAATATAATGTATCTTTTTACCAAAAACTTAACAAAGAGGTCACATTTCAAGTCACTGTACTAGAAATATATAAAATCAAGCAAAGCTTCCTCAAATCATACTAGTAGCATGAATCAAGCTTGGCATCAAGTCTCTACGCAAGAAAATTTAGATAGGGTCCCAACAATAGAACCAAAATGTTGGATGTGTGGGTCATATTGCAAATGCCCCTTGGTCTTTACATAGATCAACGACCACCCAACAAGGGAGACATTACATAGGTCTATCCCTCAAGCTTGCGAAGACCTAAGAACTCACTTGAGGTGCAACAATTACTCAAGATGCACCATTAATTGCTTTGCTTGGAGGTGCATTGAAATAAGGTGTCGTGGGAAAGGATTGCTACTCTTATGCTAGTTTGCACAAAACTATAATGCTTAACCATTTTTAGGGATTATTACAAGATTCATTCATTCAAACTTAAGAGACAACAAAGGCAACTAGGAATAGAAGAAATGCTTCATTATATTAGTCTTTAGAAATCTTTACAAGTATGCTATACAATATTTGGTTATGGGGATTACAAGGTTTTGTGCACACAACAAGACAGTACAAAACCTACCTAACACTACTACTTACTTTCTATCTTCTTATACTATTATGTATCGTCTATCTTTCTTCCCCTCTCTACATTTTTCATTGGCTTACATAGCCCTTCGATCTTAATTTACACATTTGTTCTAGGGATGACTAGGATTGAGTTGTTGAATGCTTGGTTGGGAGTGATTCTCTTAGTTTGGGTTCAAGTTGTCTTGCCATGTGGCCCAAGTCTAGACAACTCATCACCCCCTTGGCACAAGTCTTTCTCTTTGCTTTCTCCAACAACTTTTCTTCCTTGGGGTTGCTCATTGCTTGATGCATGTTCTCTCCTATTGTGTGCTACTTCAATCCATGATCTGGGTAACACTACTAGAGTTTTTTTTGTTAAGTGCAATTGCTTACAATGGTTGCACCATGATACTTTTTAGGCCAATACACACCCCGCATATTGACCTTGACTTCCATTATTTCTAGACAATAGGCTAGTTCATAACAACTAGTAACCACTCTTGTCATTAATTAAATCTATAATTAATTCATTAAATTATATTTTAATTATGTTCCTGTAGTGCCCCTCCATTCTCACCCTGGATGAGCAGGTGGTCAGGCTAAGGAGCATGAAGAAGAAGGTAAAATACTCAGAATACGTAGGGTATGATAGACATGTTTATAGTAAGCTTACTGTTATGATATAGTTGATGACACTCATTGGTGTTTATTATAATGACATTGTTGATACTTTATGATTAATACATTATGCTTATGATGTGATCAGTTATAGGTTAACTGATTATGTAAATTAGTTTTACTACGTGATTAATGCGATTATTTGTCTATGTGTTATCTGGTTGTTTAGTTACTAATGAATTTGTTTAATGTGGATACTTGTGATGTGTTTTGTGAAGGGACAATGTAGTATTACTCATAATGAGTACCTTGCTACGTTGCGATTCCCTGTCACTATGTGCCTGCTTGGATGATTATATGTATGTATTCGACACTTTTGTTTGCTACAGGTTGTAGGTACCAGGTATCGACTCCACCTGAATTGGCAAGTCTAAGCATGTCTTCATACCGATGGAAGTTGTTGAATGGAGATAACATATGGTCCCCTAGTCTAGCCTAGCCATCATCCTTGAAGAGGATGAGTATCCAATTGTGTACCCTGTCAGTGTTGTCGGTTTGGTCATGATAGTAGTAATTGTTGTGGTGGTCTTATTTTCCGATCTTGCATAGTAGTCAGGTATGGTTTGACAGTTGGGTTATTTTGTTGGTATTGTTTTGGTTATTGTTGCCTTAAAATAAAATAATTAGTTATGAAGCATTTTTGCTAAATAAATAAATATATAAATGTCCTTGTGTAAATTTAGTTTATGAAAAATATATTATTCTAGAAGTTAAGTTAATAAATAATAATAATAATAGTAATAAATGTAATTGCAACTAGAGTTAAATAAATAAATAATATTTATGTGTTGCTATAAAATATATTTATCTTGGTCTAGTTATAAAATGTTAAAAATAACAAACTGTAAAATATTGTTCATGCAGGAGTTATTGCCTCGTGGGGTGAATCTTCTGGAAGATTTTAGGGGATTTCTTTCTCTAAATAGGGAGTTTTTGAGCTGTATTTAGAGGGGGATTTCTCTCTCATAAGAATTGTCAGCAGATGGAACTTTTGGGGGAGAGAATGGGTTGTGGTTGCAATAGTTGAACCCGGCAATGAATCTTCAGCTAGTCAAGCAAGCGAAATCAGGTTCGTTTGGTTCTAATTTTTGTCTCATTTTTCTATTGAAGTAAATGTTTGATTTATAATTTTTCCTATTGATTGTAATTTGCTTGAGTGGTTAGAAACCTTGTTATCAGATCCAATTGTGCATGTCTGTATCATTGCATTTCTGGGAATCATTGATTGATGTGACTATCTATCTCTCGCCCATTTCATCTCTATTTTTATAGTCTATTGTGGCAACCATAACTTTCATTTTACGAACTGGGTTCCTCTAAATCTTTTATATATGGTGCACGATCTAGTTGTCTAAATCATATCCAAAACTCGTCTATACTCAGTTTGTCGTTTTGTAGATATGAATATTTTGTGACTGTCTACCTCTCACCGGTTTAGTCTGTCTTAAAACAGTTAGTTGCATCACCAATAACTCTATATTTTCGAATTGGGTTTCTCTAAGATTTTTCAACAAATTCATTTTGTGCATATCCTATGATCATTGCTTTCCATGGAGCGACATCTCTTTGGGGCAGTTTGTTAAACAGTTCGCCTGCCCTGTCTATGCTTTCGCCATTGCATTGTTTGGAAGTTTCTAAAACCTACTCAGCAAGTCCATTTTGTATGTATCCTGCAATCATTGCATTGATAACATCTTTTTGAGATATTCCATCAAGCAGTCTACATGCCCATCTATGCCTTTACATTTGTTTTTGTTAGAAAGTTCTAAAGCCTTTTTACAGTATGGCAAAAGTTTCTTTGTAGGATGTGTTTTCTCACCAAACGCAAGCGACTATGCCTTTTGTTCTATCTTTTATAAAATAGAAATATTTTGTTCTAGCTATACTTTCCTTAAACCAAAAATGTTGCAAGTCAATCTCTGATATAAATTTCCTTCATGTTATTTTATCAAGACAAATAGGTTGTGTTATCAATTATTTTTAAACCTAGTGTTTAATTCTTTCATCTTCATGGTGATTGTGTTACACCTGAAATAGTTCTTATATACATACAACTTAGAATAAGCATAGTACTTATGAAATTGAATACTTCTGACATGTTGACATAGATATTGAATTGGTATGAGATAATAATATGTGTATTGATAAAATCCATTATTATGGCCAAGAAATACTTGTTTATGGGAGGTAGTAACTTTTGATTGACTTATCTAATTTCTTCTAGGTGAACAATTTAAATGTGTGCTTGCATAGAGTATACTAGTATGAAGTAAATTGAATATCTTTTTTAAATATGTGAATTAGATCAATTTCCTCATTATGATAGGAGAAATCTTGGTGTCTATATTAGGTAAATAAGCCTTTAATGTCTTGGTATTTATTACCCATGAAGTCTTATATTAATATTGTCTTGTGATCATTTACATAATCATCTTTTAAAAGTCATATTTTTGAATAGAAAGTAGGTATAGTATACCTTAGCTAAATGTGTAAATATATATTTCTTTATCCTAGTAATGTATTGTATCTAGTTGAAATAATAATGGTTCAGTTATTCTTTCTTCTTGGTAATTGTATAGTTTATTAGATGAAAAAGTAATAGTTCATGTTATAGTTGATTTCTTGATTCTAGATTTAGTTTTAAAGTAATAGTTCATATTATAGTTGATTGATTTATTTTCTCTTAGTTGTATGTATTTTTACCTAGTGAAGGAAGTTGGAGGGATTTACGATTGGGTTAACTTAATCTGGTAGAAAAGAAATCTGGATTACCCTTTTTGAAGAAGTTATTCAGACTTTTAAATGAAGATAGATAATTATCACATGGTTGAAGAATCTTAGTTTATGTTGTACATGGCTGCGTTGTAATGGAATTGTGTTATGCGATGATAGATCTTAGTTTGGTCTATTAGACGATGATGCGCTTTTGTGAGTGAATGTTATGTGAGTCTATTGTGTTATAATGGTGTCAAGTGTTGGTCAAGTAGATTCTAGAGGCCCAGAGGGATAGTCATGTGTATGTCTCTTGTGATATTGTAATCTTGTTATTATTTGAATGTGAACTAGTTTATGTAATGTTGACTTTCCTCTAATTATGGACTATGTGGTTGTGACGACTGTGCAAGATGACCCATGCCTTGCTCAGTGTAACTATTCTTGAGGTTATGTTTTGAACTCATGTTGAGGTCCTGTTCGAGGTGTGGTTGTGGAATCCTCTTTGAATGCTGTGGTTTATTTTTAGTCGTTTAAAATTTTTTTGGAGCAAGAGGACCCATGCCTTGCTCTGGATACTTTTGTTGAGATTTGTATGCAAGAAGGTAAATGCCTTGCATGGTATATGGATGCTAGTCTTGTCTTGCTTGATGGATAGGGTCTTCTAGATGCAGGTGGGAAAGTGGCTTCCAATGTGGGGCCGGTGCCCAAAGTGGCTGCCAGGATAACCCATTGGAAGTTGTTAATCCAGAGATAACTTAATAATAAATTGGAGGGTGAGAGAGCTTTCACATTAATCAAGATAAAGTATGCCTCACTCATGGCTCAATTGCTTGTTTAGGCTTGAGATGAGATGAGAAGGCCTGGAATGGCAAATCAGCTGCCTTGTCCTCATGAAAGGTATGTTGGTTCCGCATGAGTTTGTATGGGGGTTGACGGTTGGGAGAGGCTGCCAGGATAACCCAGGATGGGGGTCGGTGCCTAGGAAGACCTGCCAGGATAACCCAGGATGGGGGTCGGTGCCTAGGAAGACCTGCCAGGATAACCCATGACAAGCTATGTGATGACACTCCTCCCTACTGTAGCCTAGCATTCCCTCTTTGGTGTTCTTTCCTTATGTTGTGTGAATGCCTCTAGAAGTTTTGTTAAGTGTGGAAGTGTTGTTTATGCTTCTTGTGTTGTCTTGTTGTCCCATGTTGTACTTGAGTCATGTGTAGTCCTTGGACCTGTTAGTCTTCTGTCTTCTTGTCTGTTGTTGCCGTGGAACCTTATGTTATCTCCTAGCATAGAGGGGTGGACCTTAGGGTTCCACATGGTCAGGTGGTTGTGCTTTATTCTATTGGTTTTCTGGCACCGTGGCTCATGTGTAAAGAAGTTGTATCTCTCATCTTTCTAAATTTGCACTTGTATTTGATGATAGATATTGGTACTATTCGCATCTAAATTTGTGTATCAGTGGAATTCATTATGTAGTTTGACATATTAAAAAAGAAAAGAGTTTTCATAACTATGAACTATGTAATTCCTCTTGTAAGATAAACTATTCTGTGCTTGTAAACATTATTGCAAGATGTTGATGTATGTATCTGATGATGTAATCAAGTTATTAGTTTGAGTTAATTGAATAAACTATGTATGTTGTTGATTATTGTTTAATTTCAGCAATGCA